>CM028915.1:1800000-2167500 GCA_016801845.1 Polydactylus sextarius
TCATAGTAAAAGCACAGGCTCTGCTGCCTTCAGTGGCTTGTCTTGGACCTTCCTCCTGGTCCCTGCTGTATTTTCTGATGCAGAGAAACGAGAGGGACCCATCTGGAAGAAAATGGTCGGTTTAAGTTTCTGGATTTTTACACTTTTCAATATGATTAGACAAACATACAGTTCTCTCATTTTGCCCACATTGGACCAAGATCAGTGTTTGTCTTAGATGTTGGTATCTCATGTTGGCCTGTTGCCTTCTGTTGTAGGTGGAGGTTCAGAGCCTCCTTGTGGCCGAGGTAATGGGTGGAGCCAAGCCCATTGCTCAGAAATCAAGTCTCAAGAATCTCAGTCACCTCTGGGAGAAGGTGAGTGTAGGACACACAGTGATAGACATATGTGTTGATTTTGTTGAAGAGGATGTCACTTGATGAACGACCATTTTGATTCTCTCCAGTCATTTCCAGATCATAGTTCCTTTTCTCACTATAAAAGCGGCTTAATCCACATTGAGGCAGGTTGAACTTGTCTGTCTCAGAGAGCTGAACTGGTCTGATATTTGTTGTTTCTGACAGAACCCTGGACTGGTTGATCAGTACATCAGCACACTGTTGAGTTTGGATCAGAGCCCTACAACACTGGTTATGCTGGGGGTGTGTTTAGACTTCTGCACTTCTCAGAAAGACAAGGCAACAATAGAGAAGCATAAGGTGAGGTTTAATCACTTTAACTTGTTACATTTTAGGTTTTATATAATATGCTGCAAAAGTAGCTACGACATTTCAACGTGTTGGTGCTGGTTTTCAGGGCGCTGTGTTGGACCTGTACATAAAGTCAGTCCTGATGAGCAAGACGAAACCACAACAGCACATTTTGGTCAAAAGTGGCTCCGTACTGCGTCATGTGACTCATTCTGAATTCAAGGAGCTGATTCTTCCCACACTGCAGAAGACGATGCTGCGTAGTCCAGAGAACGCCATGCAGAGTGAGGAATCTTCAATCTCTGTTGATAGCGTTTAATAATTTTCTGTTTAATGCCTGGACAGCTCTCATATAGTCCATTGAAACACTGTGTGGTCTCTCTCCAGCTGTTTCCTGTCTGCTGTCCGCGTTGACTCTCGACCTCAGTCAGTATGCCATGGATATTGGAAAAGCCATAGCAAGTAAGGCCCAAACAGATGCTCGGCTAATAAGCTGTGAAGCTGCAGGAGCCCTATTCTTTTTATTCTCATTCTTCATCTCTTATTATTGTCCATTAAAAGTGTTTCAGATTCTCACACTTTAGCATAATTTTGAGTTTATAGTGATGGTATGTTTTGTGTTTCAGGTCAGTTGAAAGCTAATAATGCCCAGCTGATGGAAGAGGCAGTCCAGGCCATGCAGAACCTGGCCCAGCAATGCAGTGACCCCACTGCAGTGCAGGACATCGTCACACACCTCTTTAAGATCCTTGGAGGTGAATGAATTATCTGCCTATCAGCATCAAAAATTGTCTTAATTGTGTTTTTTTTTTTCTCACCCGAAGCATAATTCTCATGTTTACAGGGTCTGAAGGAAAGCTCACGGTTGTTGCCCAAAAGATGAGTGTATTGTCAGGTAAGAGGCCGTAAAGTCTTATGATCATCCATGACATATAAATGAAAATACACATTTTCCCACCTGAGAATTTTCATCTTGTTATTATAGGGATTGCCAGCTGCAGCCATCATGCAGTTTCAGGAACTTCGAACCAGACTCTCAGCTCCGCAGTC
The DNA here is from genome assembly GCA_016801845.1 of Polydactylus sextarius. Classification (NCBI taxonomy): domain Eukaryota; kingdom Metazoa; phylum Chordata; class Actinopteri; family Polynemidae; genus Polydactylus; species Polydactylus sextarius. The sequence continues at coordinate 1,801,740 of CM028915.1, forward strand.
ACTGTGATGTTCATCCCTTATTTACAACAAGAGGGTATAACTGCTCTTTCTTTTCTTTTGTGCCTGGAACCTCTCTGCAAGGACACAGTGTAATATTTCAGTCTGATACTAATTTGTCTTTGGTTTATCTAGTCCACGAGGGCACCTTGGTGCATGCGGTGTCTGTGCTTTCCCAGTGGAGCAGTCGCCTCACAGTGGAAGTTCCCACCGCTCTCTTGGATTGGTTGAAGAAAGCTTTCACCCTCAAGACCTCCACTTCTCCGGTTCGACATGCCTACCTTCAGGCCATGGTGGGAGCCTTTAAAGGTCAGTCCCACAGGAAACTTCATGCAACGTATCAAATATCTAGATCCATCAGCTGCAGTCAAACCACTTACCACTGTTCTTTGTCCTGGTGTTTAGGTGACACTCTGGGCCAAGCCTCAGATCTCATACCCTTGCTTCTCCAAACGGTGGAAAAGGCTGTGGCACAAAACTCCCAGCATGCCCTGCTCGCAGAAGGTGTGGCAGCTTCTGTTCTTTTGAGTCGACTGGCTCTGCTGGACACAAACCCAGGTAAGACTCTTGTTTCAGCAATTGCTTTTTTTTTCTCATTTATCAAAACATCAGACACAAGGATGCGAAGTGAAAAGGATTTGTATCTGTTTGTCTCTGCAGAAGCTAAATTCACCAACTTCTGGAACGTGGTCTTAGATGAGAAGAAGCCGCTTTTCACCACAGAGAAGTTTCTGGCCCAGGCCAGTGAAGAAAGTACGGCAACCTTTTCAGACTGTTATTTATTTCAGAAGCTCATGAATTATTTGAAATGTAAAGAAATGAAATAATTGCTTATTTCTGTCTGTTCGGCTCAACACAGCCCTGCTCACAGAGCTGCTGCTCTGTGAAAGGCTCTTTTTGGACCATGCCCACCGACTTAACACCAGCAAATCACAGTGAGTATTTATATACTCCATATTTATCTGCATATATCACATTTACCAAGAAGACTAAAATGTATATTCACCAGGTGAAAAGGCCAAAACAATATTAAATAAATGCTGGTCCCTGTGCCCCTTTTAATGCTTTAATGTGTGTGTTTAATCCTGTCATGTGCTAATCTTCCTGGATTATCTGTGTTCTTCAGGATGTATCATCACGCCACAGTTGCAGTGCTGCTGTCTCGGAGCTGGCATGTAAGGAAGAAGGCACATCAGACTGTCAGAAAGCTGCTCTCCTCTCTGGGTGGATCCAGTCTTGCACATGGCCTGCTCAAAGAACTCTGTGCAGTCATCAACAAACACAAAGTACAGAATAATAATTCAAATTCAAGCTTCGATTTAGAAGAATAAGTGTAAATGTTTTTTTTTTTCCCCCAGTTTCATTGTGACTGACTGTACGTTGTGAACTCAGCTTTTATCCCAGGACGTCCTGGTGTCAGAGTCAGGAGAGCTGACTGAGCTGGGCCGCAGCTATGTTCCACCCGCGTGCTGCTTGATGCGCTCTGTGTTATTTGCTCCTCTGCCGGACAATGGGGAGACGCCACTGAAGCGGACAACTTGGCCATGGAGATCCTCGTAGTCGCTCATCATCCTTCCATTGGTACGATTATGAGTTGTTTTGCGTAATGGACTTCCTGCCCACTTGTTTACTGCAATCATATTGTTTGAGCAGTTGTCTCATAACTGTTTTTATTTTTTTTATTTAATACCACCAGAGCAATGAATCAGTGCTTCGGTTTCTTTGAAATCTCATTCAGTCCATGTGTGTCTCTTCCAGTTGAAGTTCGCCGTGACCTCTGGCCTATTCTCCTCTCCTCCATGAACATCAAAGCTGAAGAATTTATAGACAAGAATGTGGATAAAATTCTGCCACATTTACTGGAGGCTAACGCCAGCAACCAGGTCTGATGGTAGCACACACTGCACTTATACTGCACTTACATGAGATTTAAGTAAGAAGTAAGAACACTAAAGTGTATTTTTCCCTTCAGGCAGTGAAAAATGCTGTCGGAGCCCTCTCTGGTCTCTCTCCCAACAAGCTGCTACCGCAGATAATGGATCATGTGACCAAGGGGCTTTCTCAACCTGCCCTGCTTCAGGTCACTAGGGAGGAGTACGCCATCATGCAGACACCAGATGGAGTTTTGTATGACAACAGCATCATCCAGAGGTAACACACACACCGCTAAGGTTGATTTCCAACTTCAAATAGAAATGTCCAAGATTTTCTTGTATCTAATGTAATCACTTCTGTCCTCCACCTCTACACTTGCTGCAGTGCTCAGAAGGAAAGCACCAAGAAAGTCAACATGAAGAGAGAGAACAAGGCCTATTCCTACAAGGAGCAGATCATTGAACTTGAGCTGCAGGAGGTAAAATGCACTTACAACACACAGTGTTCTTTGATATTGTAAAAGAGAGGAACACCCTTTGATTTTCTCCTTGGTCTTGCAGGAACTGAAGAAGAAAAAAGGCATCAAAGACGAAGTGCAGCTCACCAGCAAACAGAAGGAAATGATTCAAATCCAGCTGGATAAGGAGGCAGCCATTCGCAAGAGACTTCAAGGGGTATGGAACCAAGTCTGAAGTGAAGACTAAAATTAAACTTACCTGTCACACTTCTTCTTGAACTGTGGCTTCTGTTCCTTTCACCAGCTGGATGTGGAGTTGCAGAGTGTGGTGGGTTTGCTGGAAGCTGCTCTGATTGAGAGACCAGCTCAGATCACCAGGGAGCTCCCTGATGTCCTCCAGGTCCTACTGCCCCTTCTTCACTCCCCTCTGGCTGCTCCATGCATCCAGCAGGTCTTGTTGGACATTGGAGAGTGTGTTCTGCCCAAGCACCTTCACTCTCTCGGTACATGACTGTCTTTGTTCTTGTGTTGTGTCGATAAACACAGTTTTGCCTCAGTGTTTCAACTCAAAATCACGGTGGCCTCTTCCTTCCTTCCAGCCGTGCTTGTGGGTCATGTGACTTTACGGCTGCTGAAGCCGGAGTGTGATCTGGACGAGGCCTGGGGACAAGAGGACTTGGACGCAGCAGCACATCGTACTGTTCTGTTGCTGCACAACTACACTGTCCCACAGAGAGAGAGCAAGACCGGTGGTGAGCGCACTCGCACTGTGACAGTGACACAAACATCTCACCCATGTGGCAATCACATTATTTCAACATCTGGACATATACTGTCCACCTGTGTTCAGAAGTGTTATGTGTTCTACATTCAGTCTTGTTGCTGGTGTTGCATTTTCATGTCTGTCCATCCATCTCATTGTTATGAACACCATATCACAGGGACACCTTCAAAGATTTCCTTCAAAGTTGGCTCAAATGTTCATTTTAGCTCAAAGATGAATCGATCTGACTTTTGTCTGCAAAACACTTTCCTGGCTGTTATTCAATAATGACTCAGCAACACAAGGAGAGGTTGTTTCCATATTTTCTGCATCTTGATTAGTTGGTAGAGGTTCGCAATCAAGAGCTGGTAGTTCTAGTTCCCACTTGAAAAATATCCCAATTCATTTGAGTGACAGTGAAGGCAGCCAATCGGTGTCAAGTGGTTGCATTTCATAATGAGGTTGTCAGTTAAGGCCAAAAAGAAATAGGTGAAAAACTACACGTTTAAAACCCCCACCCTAAAATGTCTTTCTTAAAGAGAGGTTTTTATGAAGCATCTGGCGTTACACATCCAACCAACATTTTATTGTGTATATGTCACATCACAGAACAAGGATCAAAACCCCGTTCAACCATTCTCTGTCACCTTTAAATTCACCTTGTGAAGGAATGTAACATTCTTTTTTTTTTTAAAGAAAATGTGTAAGAACCCACATCCAGACCATCTGTCCTGAACATGTGTATTTAGTACCTGCACGCTGACCGTTCCTCCTTTTCTTTGTGTTGCCTGTGTTTCCATAGACGTGGCTCCTCTATCTGCACCAGCTTTCTCCTTTTGCTTCCCTCTCCTCAACGCCATGCTCAGGGAGTCTTCAGGCAGCACAGAGGAGGCGGAGAACATGATGGCCAGAGCCTTGCAAATCATCAACGAACACTCTCAGCTTCGGGCTGACACAAACAGCGATGAGATCATCGATGAAGTAAACACAAATGTCTCCACTGTATTTGTTGTCTATGGTTGGGAAAATACATTATGAATGTGAGACTTAAAAGGCATCAGTGCAGACAAAAGTCTTATCTCAACATTTTATTCAGCAGTTGTTGCTACTGCAGGCTGTGTTTCTAGACCTTGTTCACAGCCATTAAGCAGAGCTACTGGTCTGTAAAATACATTGCAAAGCTAATTGCAAGAGCTTAAAGTGACAGTACTGACATTTATTTTATAGATTAATGGATTTAGGTTCTAACTGATGCGTTTCCTTGTCTCAGAACGGCCCTGAGCTGCTTCCACGTGTCAGCATGTTGCTGCTGCTCACCAGAATTATTTCCACAGCCACCCCAAGACTCCAGGTAAGTTCATGTTTATTTTAATTTTCAAATCTCTAATCTTCATTTTTGATGGCTGAAGTAGTAATTTGTATATTAAAGATTGTAATGAAGGTACAACATTGTCGTTTTGAACAGGTTGCCTTAAAGTAACTTCTGTTGTTTCAGGTGTTGGCGTCTCAGTGCCTCACAGCTCTGTGTGCCAGTGCTGGAGGAGAAGATGGCTGCGCTGTAGCAGAGCAGCCAGAGATAGATGTGCTGCTCAACGCTCTGCTGTCACCCTGCTTCTCTGTTCGAGATGCTGCCCTCAGGGTGAGCTTTGCATCACGTCATTTTTTTTTTCTTTGGGCATTTTTTGCCTTTAATCAGAGAGTGTAGAGTGACAGGAAACAGGGAGGAGAGTGGGGGAAGGACACGCAGGAAAGGTCGACTCGGTTGGGACTCAAACCGGCGAACAACTACACGGTATATACGCCAACCTGGTGCACCTTAGCCACTCGGCCATCCAGGCGCCCACATCACTTCATTTTTATTTGTTGACATCTTACGTTAAAGACTAAACACTGTTTCCGACAGTGATGAAATAACTACTTTTGAACATAATTACTAACTATGTAGTTGCTGACACTAACATTATATAGTCCATGTACATGTGTGTGTATATGTAAGTTATTACATATTGTGTCTGTCTGTGTGAAGGGATTGTTGGAGATGGAGTTTGCCCTGCCCACAGACAGCACAGAGGCCAGTGGACTGAGATTGCTGCGGAGGCTTTGGGTTGCCAGGTTTGATGTTGAGGAGGAGGGACGAGCCTTGGCTGAAAAGTATGTATTATAGAATTTATCTTTATCTCTTTTTCTTCTCGCTGTCTGTTAAAATTGTATTTGCAAGTAACAGTGCTATTCTTTAAACGCCTTTCGAAGTGATGTTCTATCCTGCAAAGTTTGATTTGTATGCTGTGAAGGAGATTACATTGAACTGAATAATTTATCTTCTTGTCCTTCTCTTTCAGACTGTGGGAGTCTCTGGGTCTTGAGCTGGTCCCAGAGCTCTGCCCACTGCTGATTGAAGATGTCACTCACCACGAGGAAGCCGTTCGTTCTGCTGTGGCTGAAGCTTTGTCGAGTGCAGTGTCTGAGTACAGAGACCAGTCTGCCACAGTGCTCGGCCAGCTGACTGAGCTGTACCACCAGAAACTCTATGTAAGACCCCAAGCTGCGGTCAAACCACAGTATTACTCTTTTACCTCTGGCTACCACTAGTGGATGATTTTGACCTCTGAAACCTAATTGAAGTCTAATTTTTTCTGTTTTATTTGTAAAGAGACCACCTCCTGTGCTGGATGCTCTGGGAAGAGTCATCTCTGAAGCTCCACCTGATCGGTGGGAGGCCAGGTCAGTCTGATCATTTGATACAATTGGTTTTTACCATTTACTTAATTTATTTATTCTTTTATTTTTTAGCCATTGTACACTATATAATAAAAGCCATTTTATTGCCATTGTTATGGATTGTATTAAAAGCACTGACGTCTTTATCCCGTGTGTCTTTGTTAGATGTGGTATCGCTCTGGCTCTGAACAAGCTGTCCCAGTACCTGGATGAGTCTCAGGTCACCCCTCTCTTCCTCTTCTTTGTTCCTGATGCTCTGAACGACCGTCACACGGAGGTTCGCCGCTGCATGCTGGAAGCTGCCCTCTCAGCTCTCAACACACACGGAAAGGTACGGCTCACTTCTGTCTTCAACACACAGAGACACAGACAGTTCAAACATGAACTATGACATGAGTATTTGTGGTTTTGCCGCTGTACTGTATATAACGCATGCCCCTGCTTTTTGGAACAGGACAACGTGAGCTCCCTTCTGCCAGTGTTTGAGGAGTTTCTGAAGAACGCCCCCCAGGATGCCAGCTATGACTCTGTCCGTCAGAGTGTGGTTATTCTCATGGGCTCTTTGGCCAAACATCTGGACAAAAACGACCCCAAGGTCAAACCCATTGTGGCCAAGCTCATCACTGCGCTCTCTACACCTTCACAGCAGGTAAGCACTCATACTGCCTCCCAACTATTTACTATCAATGTTCAGTATCTAAGGCCTTTTTTATGTGGATCTCACTGAATGCATTTCTGCCCATTCATCTGAGTATACCACTGGTTTGTTGTTCCTCAACAGGTCCAGGAGTCTGTGGCTAGCTGTTTACCTCCTTTAGTCCCTGCCATCAGGGAGGATGCTGCAGGAATTGTAAGAAACCTGCTTCAGTTGCTGCTGGAGAGTGACAAGTATGCAGAGAGGAAGGGAGCCGCGTATGGGCTCGCTGGTTTGGTCAAAGGTCTTGGGATCCTGGCACTGAAACAGCAGGACATCATGACCACGCTGACAGACGCCATCCAGGACAAGAAAAACTTCAGACGGAGGGAAGGTCAGTGAGGATTATCCGGCCACTGTATGCCTCTTTATACAGATACTATCGTCAGATGACATGTGTCACAAAATCTACCAAACAGCACCCAGCATCCGCCCATTCACTCACAGCATCAGCGACAAAACATTTTGTAAACCACTGACCTGCTGTATGTATTGGTTTCAGGAGCACTGTTTGCCTTCGAGATGCTTTGTAACATGTTGGGGAAGCTGTTTGAGCCGTACGTGGTCCACGTGCTGCCACATCTTCTGCTCTGCTTTGGAGATGGAAACCAGTATGTCAGAGAGGTGAGCAGGCAGATTAATTTTGAGTTCACTGTCTCATCTCTTGTTTTTTTCTGCTCAAATCTGTGACCTGTGATGATCTCTCTAAAGTTTGTACACCTTCCCCCGTCTACCTCAGGCTGCAGATGACTGTGCCAAGGCTGTGATGAGGAACCTGAGTGCCCACGGGGTGAAGCTGGTCCTGCCTTCCTTGTTGGTTGCTCTGGAAGAGGAGTCCTGGAGAACTAAAGCAGGTGAGGAGCCCATTCATACAGAGCTCTTGAACAGGTCTGGTATGTGATATGGATTGAGGATTCAAAATTATTAGCATTTTTTTTTCATATCTGGTTGTTACTTAGAACATTAGAACATTTCTTTACTCACACTGACTTATTACACATTGAGACTATTGAGACTAAAGAATGTCTGGGTTATAACTAACACCAATGCAGTTACACAGCACTGTATAATTTAATCTTTTTTTAATTATAACAAATGAATAACTTGTTGACTTAACTCCTTGTGAATTATCCTCTTCTTTTCTCCAGGCTCAGTGGAGTTGCTGGGTGCCATGGCTTTCTGTGCGCCCAAGCAGTTGTCCTCTTGTCTTCCCAGCATTGTGCCCAAACTGACCGAAGTGCTGACAGACTCCCATGTGAAGGTGCAGAAGGCTGGCCAGCAGGCCCTGCGACAGATTGGCTCTGTCATCCGTAACCCTGAAATCCTTGGTAAGGGACTCAAATGACATTGGACGGAGCTGCTGACTTGCATGATTTTTATCTCCTGTCAACCTTTAGATGCAAAAACAGTTGGCCTTCACCACTTATTTTTATTATTCAGTTAGACACTAGGACATTCAGTGTAGGAGAGGTTTATTTTTCTGTCTTCACTTTTAAGGTCTTAGTGGCGGGGTAGTGGATGGCAGTACAAAGGTCAGCTGTGTGTATTACCTCTGCAAAGCTATTAATGCTACATTTTTATGAAGAAGTGTTTTGTGGCCTTCTGAGGGAATCAGTTTACAATATATTGCTGTCAAGTAAAATAACAGCATGATTTCACAATGTAAGCAAAATGTTGTAAACTGTTGTTTAGTGAATAAAATAGAATTGTCCAAGTCAACAGAAAAATAAATAAATAGTTTATATAAAAAAGAAAATGGGCAAGTCTCCAAAGATGAGGAGGATGTGATGTTTTCAGCTGGGACATGACAGAGTTCACAGGGAGCTGTAGCGTTGTCCGACAGAAAGTTATCGTGATGACTCCTCTGGATGTAGTACGACCAAACGCTCGATGTCCTGTGAGCAGCTGCTCAGTAACACTGATGTGCTGGTTACTCCATCTCTCCTTAATAAACATTGCAATCCCCACGTCCTTCCTCTCTTCGGTTTCATTAGCTTCCCTGTCCTCTGACAGGTCTCAGTGAGACACATGATGCTGCTCTGTAGGCTGGTCAGCGACATGACTTCTTCATCGTATGGGGAGAGATTGTAAATTCCCCATAGTTACAGACCTTGTTGATGGTTTGTACTGTCTTTTCTTCTCACAAAGCTTAACTCCTACTTTGCATCCACCTTATCTCCATCGGGATCTGGGGTCTATTGTTGGATTGTATCTTTGAACAGCACAGTGTCATCAGCTGATCACTGGAGTAACAATAGTCATAGTCCATAAACAAAAACAGGTGAAAAAAATGCAAGGAAAAAAAAGAAAGGGGAAAAAAGCCATTGATGACCATTTGTTTCTCTCTCAGCCATCACCCCCATCCTGCTGGACGCTCTCACTGACCCGTCCAGGAAGACACAGACGTGCTTGCAGACACTGCTGGACACCAAGTTCGTCCACTTCATCGACGCTGCCTCGCTTGCTCTCATCATGCCAATCGTCCAGAGAGCCTTCCAGGATCGCTCCACTGACACTCGCAAGATGGCCGCCCAGATCATTGGCAACATGTACTCCCTCACTGACCAGAAGGTACGCAGCACTACAGAAATATTGCAGTGCAAAACAAATCATTTGTATTGGTCCGTCAGACCAGTGTATTCTGCATTCCATTAATGGTGTGATATGTGTGACTGTTTACAGGATCTGTCACCCTACCTGCCCAGTGTTATTCCTGGACTGAAGGCCTCTCTATTGGACCCAGTGCCTGAGGTGTGTATAATGACAATTAGATACACTGCATTTAGCTCTAACGCAGTCAGGTTAAAGTGCTGTGACAGCAGAACATGAAACTAAACAGATGAGACACAATTTTATATATGGGCATTTGATTATAACCCATAGTTTAATTCTGTAATAGCCTGAGCTGTGCCTCAGTTAAAAGTTTAGATTTACCTGCTTTCTTGAATACACTGCAGTATTTGTGTTCTGTCCGTGTAAAGTTAAAGCTGTAGCTGTTCTTCTTCTCCCGTTCAGGTACGTACCGTCTCAGCCAAGGCCTTGGGTGCCATGGTGAAGGGGATGGGCGAGTCCTGCTTTGACGACCTGCTACCGTGGCTCATGGAAACACTGGCCTCTGAGCAGAGCTCCGTTGATCGCTCTGGAGCTGCACAAGGTCGGTTCTCACTCCATGTTGGTGCTGTTGGACAATTGTGTTTTACAATTCAGTCACACTGACAGATTTGCATGTTGGTGGCTGTAGGTCTGGCTGAGGTGATGGCTGGACTGGGAGTGGAGAAGCTGGACAAACTGATGCCAGACGTGGTCCAAACAGCCAGCAAGGTTGACATCGCCTCCCATGTCAGAGACGGTTACATCATGATGTTCATCTATCTGCCCCTCACATTTGGAGACAAGTTTACTCCTTATGTTGGACCCATCATCCCCTGCATCCTCAAGGTAGTGATGCATCAGCTGTAGACATGAATGATTTTGTTGTTTGTTTGTTTTTTTTTTAATTTAACATTGCAACAGAAGTGTAGGCATAATGTTTGTATACATCTATCTCATTTTATTTGTGGAAGATCATGGTAGCTCAGTCTCTCTAACCCTCTGTGCTGTCCACCAGGCTCTGGCCGATGAGAACGAGTACGTCAGAGACACAGCACTGCGAGCTGGTCAGCGAATCATCAGCATGTACGCTGAGACCGCCATCGCCCTGCTGCTTCCTGAGCTGGAACAAGGCCTGTTTGATGACCTGTGGAGAATCCGGTCAGACTTCAATATTTAGTTACACATCACTGATCAAATAAATGTCACCCAGGTGCTGACTAATCATGGGTCTGTGCTGCTGTTGCCTTTGCAGGTTCAGCTCTGTGCAGCTGCTTGGAGATCTGCTGTTCCATATCTCTGGAGTAACAGGGAAGATGACCACAGAGACTGCCTCTGAAGATGATAACTTTGGAACAGCAGCATCCAATAAAGTATGATTACTAGCTAACTAACTTTTCACTAACGAATCCTCTACAGATAAATTCAGTTAATCTTTACTTCTCATCAAAGCATCATTGTGTAGGTCTGTTTTTCCAAAATTGTTTGACAGTGATTTGTCACAAATTGCTCACCTTTAACCTTCTCTTTCCTCCAGGCTATCATTAGTGCCCTCGGTGCTGAGCGGCGTAATCGCGTCCTTTCTGGTCTCTATATGGGCCGTTCAGACACTCAGCTGGTGGTTCGACAGGCGTCCCTCCATGTGTGGAAAATTGTGGTGTCCAACACACCCAGAACTCTTCGAGAGATTCTCCCAACCCTCTTCACTCTCCTGTTGGGTTTCCTGGCTTCCACCTGCCCTGACAAGAGAACGGTACCCACTATTTTTCATGTTCCCTGGCTGACAATTGTCTGTATTTGAATTTCCTGTCATTGTGATGGGGCACAGGGCTTTTTACTGACAATATGTGTCCATGTGGTTATAGATTGCTGCTCGGACACTGGGTGACCTGGTGAGGAAGTTAGGAGAGAAGATTCTCCCTGAGATTATTCCCATCCTGGAAGAGGGATTGCGCTCTGACAAGAGCGACGAGAGGCAGGGCGTCTGCATCGGCCTCAGTGAGATCATGAAGTCCACCAGCAAAGATGCGGTGAGTCACTCAGATGCAGTAACTCACAGATTTGCAGATTAACATCATAGTTGCCCACAGCAACAGAGACACATAAATGCTATTAGAATTATTTTATTGATTAAAACAGATCTCAGTGCTGCTCCCAGGATTACAATCTTGCAATGGTGTAAATTAAATAATCATTCCATCTGCTGCATTAGATGGTCTCTAAAATAAGGGAAGTCAACTAAGTAAATATTAGGTTAATTGATCAACTGAGGCAAAATACAAAAAATAGTCTCTAGAAATGGTAATGCATTCATGTTAAAGCTAATTAAAAAGTTAATTAAACGTTAAAGCTGATTCTAAAAATGATAAAAACTTAACTATTATAAAATAAAAGAAAAAAACAACAGTTTAGTTAAGTCTGAGTGCTACAATAGACATGAATTATTCCTAACCTGATGGTGTTTGCACTGCAGGTGCTGGTCTTTTCTGAATCCTTGGTGCCCACAGTCAGAAAGGCTCTCTGTGATCCACTGGAGGAGGTTCGAGAGGCTGCAGCCAAAACCTTTGAACAGCTCCATGCAACCATCGGTCACCAGGCTCTGGATGATATTTTGCCCACTCTGCTCAAACAACTGGTGAGGGCTCAAGAACACAAACACAGTATCAACAGCAGATAGCACTGATGCATTTTTAATTTGTCCCATAATACGCTGAATGTCTTTTTCCAGGATGATGAGGAAACGGCTGAGTTTGCTTTGGATGGTCTGAAGCAAGTCATGGCAGTGAAGAGTCGCTCTGTGCTGCCTTACCTGGTTCCAAAGGTAACACTGACAGTTAGGTTATATTTATGCTCTGTCTGTTTTATTGTGTCTACATCAGTGACCAGAGCTCATGTCTCCTTTCGTCAAACCAGTTGACTGCTCCTCCTGTCAACACCCGTGTCCTGGCCTTCCTGTCTGCTGTGGCTGGAGACGCTCTGACACGTCACCTCGGAGTCATCCTGCCCGCTCTGCTCTCCTCACTCAAAGGAAAGCTGGGAACAGAGGATGAAGCACAGGTAATATCAGCATTTACAAATTCTAACATTATCTACTGCTCCTGTATAAGACTTTTGTTCTCGCCTCATGATCATTAAAAAAAAAAAACTGAAAATGACCCTTGTGATTTTGCTTCGTCAGGAGTTGTGCAGCTGCCAAACAGTGATCCTCTCAGTGGAAGATGAGGTGGGTCAACGCATCATCATAGAGGACCTGCTGGAGGCCACACGAGGTGCTGACCCGCACCTCAGACAGGCTGCCGTCACCATCCTCAACGCCTACTTTGCTCGTACCCGCCTGGACTACAGCGCTCATACACGCAACCTGCTGTCAGGACTCATGCGCCTTCTTAATGACTCCAACCCAGAAGTCCTGGCTCAGAGCTGGGACACCATCAACTCCATCACCAAGGTGTGTAGAGATGCCTGTATACATTTTCACAACATGGTGCAACAAAAGTAGACTACGGTATTTTATTTTGTAATCAAATGGTAAATGTGGACGCAAGTGTCGTAACTTAAACTGTTCTGTAGAAACTGGATGCGAGCAGCCAGTTGGCTCTAATCGATGACCTGCATCGAGACATCAGATCAGCAGCTGCAGATGTGAAGGGTCAGCACCTGCCCGGTTTCTGTCTGCCCAAGAAGGTAAGAAAACTCATCATGACACAAATACTGACGCCTTATTACAGCGTGGTGATATCATACCTGTCTTTCTTTGTTTCACCACACCCCTTTGTCTTCATGAGCTCCTGTGTTGGCAGATGACAGTCGTATCAAAACTGTAGATGAGTCAAATTGCCATAGGTCACACGTGTTTTGTAAAGGTTTGACACAATTGTGTCAAAACTTTAAAAAACCATAGAGATCAATCACATAGAGGCTTCTTCTTTTCTCATAGACTATGATTAATAAACACTAGGTCAGGAACTTTTAATAATTGATTGATTGTTTCAAAAATATCCTTGAGTTTTTAGCTGTGGAAAATGAATTAATTTACAGATGTCACCTTGGGCTCTGGGAAGTAATAATGGGGCTTTTTTAATTTTTATGATATTATAGGTTGAGTAATTAAGTATTTAATCATTTAGCATTAACTGACAGATGTATTAGTTGAAATGATAGTTTGCTGCAGTGCTGTTCTCGATCATATTTCATATTGTTGATCCCTTTTGTGTCCACAGGGTGTGACCTGTATCCTGCCTGTCCTCCGAGAAGGCGTCCTCACTGGCAGCCCTGAGCAGAAAGAAGAGGCAGCTAAAGCATTAGGAGGTGTCATCAAACTGACCTCTGCTGAGGCTTTGCGGCCCTCTGTTGTCAACATCACTGGGCCTCTTATTCGTATCTTGGGAGATCGCTTTGCCTGGACAGTGAAGACTGCATTGCTCGAGACTCTTACTCTGCTGCTGGCAAAGGTCTGTGTCTTCATCTCCCTGACACCCAAAGGGTTTAATACTATAGAAAAATACAACCATGTTGTTCTTTTTAAATGAAGCATCATTTTGAAGTCCTAAGTCAGAATTTAAGATTCTAACTTTTGGACTGTATTCCTCCTCCAGGTGGGAATTGCTTTGAAGCCTTTCCTTCCCCAGCTGCAGACCACCTTCCTGAAGGCCCTGCAGGACTCGAGTCGTGCAGTGAGGCTGAGAGCTGCCGAGGCTCTGGGCCAACTCGTCTCCATCCACAGCAAGGTGGACCCATTGTTCACTGAGCAGCTGTCTGCCATCCGCAACGCAGAGGACTCTGGAGTTCGGTGAGTGCTCTGTATCTAAATGAGACAGACTGTGAAATTCAACTATTTCTTCAATTTTTCTATTTTTGCAAAGTGCATGATTTAACTGCTCGGAGAAGAAAAAATAATCTAACAGGTAGAAACCTGGAAGAAACAATCAATAACAGAGGTCAACACATGGCCTTATATAAATTTAAATTTGGGATGAAAGTCGGTGCACTCAGTTATTTTTTGCTGCTGTACAATCTTGTTAACTTGGAGGGATTGGATAGAAAAATCTATTTCAGACATTGATGGACCAACACAGTGTGAAATCTTTGACAGGCCACAGAAAGAAGCCAGACATTTGATAATGACTTCAAGGACAGCCAGGCTAGGCAGTAAATACGTGAAATACACTAAAACATCACAACTTGGAGGGACTAAACTCTTCCTTGAGGTGAATGTTTGGTCAGACTTCAGTATTACTTCAGTATTTAAAATGAATGAAAACATAAAGAGAACTTTGGTTGATGTATTTGTAAGTTTTGAATGGTCATTAAAATTCTATTATGGGTCTATGAGGAATCATGGAAAAGTCACATGACATTTGTCTAAATGTTTTTAACCTCTTAGCCATAGATGAATGTTGATTTTATTAGTTTCTATACTTAAGCATCTGTAGCCAACAAGTAATAGGGATGTCAGTGCATGTTTATTTATGGGTTTATTTAAAAATGTCTCCATTACATAATTTGTCCACCAGAGAGCACTCTAACATATTTCAGCTGGCCTACTCATTTGTGTTCATTAGACTTTAATTAAATATAAAATACTAAATATATGTATTTGTATTACAAAAGCAAATACCTGCTGATATAACTTCATATTCTTTTATATTAAACTTATTTTCAGCCTTAAAATCTAATGTTATTGGGGCTCTATTCTCAATGTTCATTGTCTTTTTATTCTTATGTCTGTGTTGTGATTTTACTGCTTCACAGTGAGACGATGCTCCAAGCCTTGAGGTTTGTTATCCAGGGTGCCGGGTCAAAGGTGGACCCAGCCATCCGCAAGAACATCACCACCACATTACTGGGCATGCTGGGACATGATGAGGTATGATGGGAGATACAGATGCCTTGCAGCATCAAGTAAAGCTGAGAAGACTGTTTTCTTTTATCTGTTGCAACAAGCCAGTTCTTCCACCGCAGGACATGTAATTGCTATTGATTACATCAAGTATTTACCAATAAAATAAAGTACAAATGTACAAACTTATGAAGGAAATTGAAGGAATTTGAAGGAACAGTGTTATATTCAGTGTTTCAGTGTAATGTTCAACTGTGATCACAGTAGAGAAACGGAAGTCAGGCAGAGAGGATGTGGTTTTCTAAAAAGGTGGTTTTGAGCCCACATGTTCGGTTTGAGCACAAATGACGCTACCTGTCTGACTGTTTGATTGGTGTCTGTGTGTCTGTGTGTCTGTGTCTGTGTCTGTGTCTGTGTCTGTGTGTGTGTGTGTGTGTGTACATACTCACTTTATGGGGACCTGTGTTCCTGTTGTCCTTGGGGACAAAAACAGGTCTCCATAATGTAGTAAACAAAACATTAAGGTGAAGACATGCCTTAAGGTTTGGTTAAGGTTAGGGTCAGGTTTAGATAAAGGTTAGACAAATGGTACCAACAATTCTCTAGAGTTTTCAGGAAATGAATGCACATCAATGAAATGTCCCCTGAAGTCATGAAAACACAACTGTGTGTGTGTGTGTGTGTGTGTGTGTGTGTGTGTGTGTGTGCGTGCGTGCATCTGCATATAGGATGCAACTCGAATGGCTTCAGCAGGTTGTGTTGGTGAGCTGTGTGCTTTCCTGTCGGAGGAGGAGCTAAAGAGTGTGTTACAACAGCACATCTTAGGTTGGTAGTTACAAGTCATTGTCTCCTTCCCTTCTTTGAATTTAACCAGTAATATACACTGATCAGCCATTAGATTATGACCACCTGCCTAAGTGTAGTCAAGTGTTAGATCAGGACATTATCGGCAGATTTTTACGTCCGCTAAACTGTGAGGTCTGGTCTCCGTGGACCAGACTTGTTTGACACCACCAGCAACCACATATAGGTATGTGGTGTCAAAGTAGCACCCAACTTTCCCAGCTGTCATCCAGCCCTTTGGCCCTTGTCGCTCCCATCTTTACACTGCCCATTTTTCCTGCTTCCAAAACATTAATTGCGACAACAAAATGCTAATTCCCCTGTTGCCTAATATACCCTACTCAGCTGTCAGTGGTCATAATGTTATAGCTGGTCTAATTGTATACACTGAAACCCTGTATTTTGTAAGTGTTTTTCTTAAATATCTTGATAGTAACAAAATGTATTTTTTTCTTTAGAGTTCAGAATGAAAGGAATGTATATGTTACATGATTTTCTACTTTAGTAAAACAGTGATCCCATTATTGAAATAATGAATTAATCATTTCATTTTTCTCCCTATTAGCGGACGTGTCTGGTGTGGACTGGATGGTGCGTCACGGTCGCAGCTTGGCTCTGGCTATAGCTGTCAAGTCTGCGCCAGAGAAGCTGTGTGCAAAGGAGTATTGTGATACAGTATCAGAGATGGTTTTAGCCAACGCCACTGCTGACAGGGTGAGGACAATGCTGATGAAATATTTGTCTTGCTCATGAGCTGACAACACATTGCTGCAGTGAATATCAAGTAGAAGTCAGTTTTAAAGACATTGACAACGAGCAGATAAGATCATTCACACATTGTGGTTGTAGTTGGAGCTATGAGCTGGTTATTGGCTGGAGTCTCATAACCACAGGTTGCCAGGCAACCAGTGATGACTACAGAGATATTTCAGCCCATAACCCAACTTTAAATTCACTTGTTTTACACAAACCTTTCAGATTTTTGAAGTTATCGAAGCTTATTATCGTGATCTTATAGTGAGAAGATTAGTGATCTTCAGCAAGCTAATGTGCTGATTTTATTTTAATCAAGTTTAACTGTTTTTGACCTTGTTTCCTGTCTGTATGATAAGTTAACATCCTCTGTCTGTAGCTTCAAATTATCTGTCACAGACAGTGTGTGATCTCAGTCTTCCTGCCATGCATTGCATATTATAGATAATTACATCTTTAAATTATGGCAACAGATGATTAAAAGAATGACAAGAACAATGTAACTGAAAACATAACATTACAAACATGGTAGTGTATAGTCCCATTCCTTTTACTACTTATTCCTGACAATGTTTGTGATTCCTGCTCTCATCTCTGTGACTACATGTCGTTTTTCTTCCAGATCCCCATTGCCACCAGTGGAATCAGAGCGATGGGATACATGATGAGGCACTACCTCAGAACAGAAGGAGGCAGCGGTGTTTCCCAGCGCATCATCACACAGCTCGTCAAGGTAAAACAGGAACCATTTCATTTAGCTCATAATCACCGGCTATTGACTTCCATTTTTCTATGTTTATACATGTGAAGGTTCTGAGGAAGTCAGTGAATCCTCCCCATGATGTTGCATGTTTTTTTTTTTTTTTTTTTTTGAACATATAAATACACAACTGCTCGCTAAAATGTGCTCATATGCTGATACGTTGTTTGCAGCTTTGTCCAGAAATATCATTTAAAACAACTGTAAAAATGTTTTGCTCCATTTACTCTTGAGGATAATAAGACCACTGTAGTTTAACATTTGCTACTCACTGTGTTTATATTAAATTGGACGTAGCATTGAGCTGCATACTCAAGTAGATTTAAATAAAGACAACAGAGGAATGTGAAGTACTGTGAAGAGTACTTCCAATCAGTGCAGTAGATGGAGGTTTTGAGAAATGACTTCTTCTGTGTGTGACAACAGTGTCTTCAGAATCAGTCCAGTGACATCAGACTGGTGTCAGAGCGAGTGTTGTGGTGGGTTTTCAAAGATGCAGCTACGCCCTCAATGGAGGCCGGCCTCATCAAGCCTCTGCTCAAGAGCTTGCTCGACAACACCAAGGACAAGAACACCAGCGTCAGAGCCCAGAGTGAACACACCATCGTCAATCTGTTACGACTCCGCCAGGGAGAGGAAACCATGCAGGTCAGACTACAGACTGTCTCTAGTACAAGTCACAATGAACATAACAAAAGACTTGTTTTCTCATTTTTACTTCTTTTACTTATTTTGCTCTTTCTGCTGTACAGAGTATGACTGCCATCCTGGACTCTGCCAGTAACGACCTACTATCAGAGTGTCACCGCCGGTCTTTGAAGAAAATCGCTAGCCTGCCAGACTCTAATGAAGAGATAGATGACACCATCCTAACATGATGGAGCAGGACTGAGCAAAGAAATGACATCTGGAGAAATCAACAGTAGCTTGGCTGATGTATAAAACAAGTCTCGTCTGAATGAGAGCCCCAGACACACTCAACACACATGCCCACGTTGCCCTTCATGGACCAAAGGCTGATGGGTTGTGTTTTGACTGGTTTCCTAAATATTACCCAAGATTTTTTTTTTTTTCTCTCACATCTCATCATTGTTTTAACAGCCTTTAAGCCCAATTTATAACTTTCTTATTTTATCTCACAGTTTACAGGTTACCTTCCTGTAATAAAGTCAATTAGGACACAACGCCAAATCTTTTTTTTTTTTTTTTTTTTTTTTTGCTGTTTCAGTGTTTTGCTACTTATTTTACCAAAATGGTTTCAGACAGTAAAAACATCAGTGTACTAAAGTGACACCCCTATCTTTTTATTTTATTTGGACTTTGTGTGTGAGAGTTGTTCGGGGGTAAAGCAGCCTTCTTGTAAGAATAAAAACCATTATGTCTGTGATACAGTTGTATAAAAAAAAAAGGCAATACAGAATAAAAAGATCTTGATTTCATGTAATGTGGTGTGTGAAATGTTGGAAAACTGTTGAAGATGTATATATTTTTTAAGATGTCAGTGTAAGTGTGGGTTCTATACAGACAAACTGCATCAATAGTGAGAAACAGCTGTTCAGATGTGAAGCCCTTGAGTTTCACCTTGACACCATCTTGTTCTGGTCTGTAAAAGCACAATGATCACCAGACCTACTACTATACTTCTTAAGGAAAGGCTTACAAATACATTATGCGTTTTATTATCCATATCATATGATATACCCTTAAACAACAAACAGGGAAGTATTACTGTGTAGTTGTCACTATGAAGTGTGATCTATGATGTTATAGATAATGTATAAAAACATGCACATGCTTGTGACATTAAATGAATCCTGCTTGTAGATATCATGAATTAACTGGACAGTGCAGGTGTCCTGTCCATCCAGCAGCAGGACTGTAGTTTAATGGATGGGACGGGGCGGCTGGGCTGTAGCCGGAGCTTGCGCAGTGAGGTCGGGTCAGAGCTGGGTGCAGCTCTACCAGAGAAGGAAGCGGAGTTTCCGGCTGTTTGCAGCGGAGGGAGAGGATTGCTGACGCCGCGAAACCCCGTGAAAAACGCCGCCGGCTCGGGGGCTAAGACTTTCTAGCATCTGTAGTGGTCGTTTCTTTTAATAGAGGGGGATCTGGGGGTAGGTGATTTTTTTTTAGGGGCCGAGGGGGTCGGACAGCAAAGCGAGAAAAGAAGCGGCACAAGGCGGGGGTGAGCCACCAGCTACCGGCATGGCCAGGGACTACGATTACCTCTTCAAGCTGCTCATCATCGGTGACAGCGGTAAGCCGACGCCGGGGATGCGGGACGGGAAGTGGGCCTTGTCGTGTTTTTTTTTACATAGAGGAAAGCCGAAATGCAGCTTTAAGCCCGATGTTTGCTCACATGGCGCATTTACAACTTATTGTTTTTTATATTTACTGCATATATTTTTGTGAAATGTACACATCCGCCATATCTGAGTGGCGGTGACAGGGCGGAGGTTGTGTGTGTGGACTGGGCATGTCTGCCGATCAGGCCGGATATCGCTTCAGATCATCTGGGTTTGTCTTCCGAACATTTTCTTGTCCTTTCTTCATGTTGGTTGTGATGTTCGTATCAGCTCCACAACACAACACACATTTTGACCCGAATAACAGCTCAGAGGTTCCCATACTTGTTTAATTTGGCCTCTTGTTTGTATCCTGTGTTAGCCGTGTTAGCTAGCAGCTGGAAGTTATGCTAACATTACACTTTGTCATGTAGCTAACTGAACTAACGACAGCTGGACAGAGAAGCTGCTGGTCTAAGAGGCAGAGGTTTGCCTACATAACAAAAATCGCTTTCTTTATTATTCAACCAAATTGAGTTAAATGAGTGAAATACATGGTGTTATTTAGCTGGTTAGCATAACAGTGCTAGCCGCTTAAGGTAGAGGAATGCTGCACCGCAGGCTCTAGTCTGTATCTGTGCATCCAGTCAGCTCAAGTAAAGTGAAGACTATCAAAGTGATCAGTGTCAACTATAATATTACTCATCAAACTGCATCTGGCTGCTGAGGTTCAATGAGTCCTGATTATGCAGTAACCTTATCTGAGTGTAACTTGTTATTATGCTAAAACCAGGCAAACAGCGCCAGTCACAGGTACATGTAAGAAAATGTATGTACACCTGACCAAGGCTGCTCCTCTTCTATGATCTGTTAACATGCCTTTTGAATGCGGCTCCACCCTCAGGAGGAGTGCAGCCTCATCCTGCAGGGTCTCTTTGTGGGCAATGATCTTTGCATTCATTGACATCCCCGATCCTGGCACTACCCTATCAGCTGGAGGCTCACAGTAGAGGGCAAGGCAGCACAGCAAGCCCTTCACTGCCACTCACACACAGAGACCAGTGTCCCCCCCCACCCCCCAGCTGCAGTGTGGAAATACAACTGTCTGTCCTGCTGCACCAAGATTATTCAGTAAAGATGATCTGACCCACTGCCCTTCCTCAGCTCCATGTCGACGGCTCACTTGTTGAGAACCAAGACGTTTCACACACTGGATCTCAACGCTGCACAGAGGCAGCGTGTTATCACTTAACAGGGACTGATGCAGCCTCTGGTCTGTCACAGAAGGACACGACACCTATGAAGCATCTTGACAACACTCATGTTCAGGCCTGCACAGGTTGAAAACAGAGCTGTCTGGGATGGTTTTATTATTCACAAGCTGAATGGTTTTTGGTGAGACAATAGGAAGGCATAGCATATTAAAACTTAGAAACTACAAAAAGAAGATCTCTCTCCTGCTTTGAAGCTTTGGTTATTGTTTGTTTGAACAAAACTCTGTAACGTGGAGGCCACAGGAACCTGAGAGCTTTTCATGTTGGGACCAATCAAACAAGAGGTAACAATAGGACAATAGGTAGGCCACGTAACAAGGCTGCAGGTTAAGTCCCCCCACCCACACCTTCCAGACTGAGCTGCAGTCACTTCCTAACTTTTGGTTGTTACCTGTCAACTGATCTGTTAATGACACAACACTGATCCCTCTCATCTATCTGCCCTTTTTAGTCCCTTTCTCCATCTCCCTCCGCGTTCTCCTCTCCTTTTACTATTGCATGATAATTTTAGCAACACACTAATACTCGTTCCATTTGTTGTTTCGCCTCCCTGGCGAAACAACAAAGTCTCCTCAGTTACTGTTGTTTTTTTCTGTTTCTGTAGAAAAGTATCTGGTACAAACACGATCAAGATCCGGTAACTGAAGGTTGCAGCCTTGTTGCATTAATTATCTCATCCTGTACACTGAACGAGTACAACTTTATTTTTATGCCTTCAAATTACTAAATGTGTAGGTACATAATGACTACAGCAAATACTCAAGTTGACATTTTGTTTTTTGTTTTTTTGGTTTGCAGTCATCACATGGTGTTTCTTGTGGGTAACTGGGTAATAAAGAAACTAAAACCATAACGAAGGCCGTTCTTTGGTAGTGCACAAAATCTCCCACAAATGTGTGGACAGTTGTATTATTAGTTTGCAACCCTAAAGTCAGTTTTTCTTTATTTATGTGTTTATTAGTTTGTTCATTTATTTATGTTGTTGTGCTCTAAACCTGAATCTGTGCCTGTGTTTCCTCGTCAGGAGTGGGGAAGAGCAGTCTCCTCTTGCGATTTGCAGACAACACATTTTCAGGTGCGTGCTTCAGAAACTGTGGCATCATTTCAACACTTTGTACATGTTGTAGCTTTTTTGTACGTGTGACTTATTATGCATATGTGTGTGTTTGCAGGTAGTTATATCACCACAATCGGGGTGGATTTTAAGATCCGGACAGTGGAGATCAACGGGGAGAAAGTGAAGCTACAGATTTGGGATACAGCCGGGCAGGAACGCTTTCGCACCATCACCTCCACGTAAGTACACACGCACGCACACATTCTCTGATGGGCTCTTCAGGTGAAGCTCTTAGTTTTCATTTCAACAATTGAATCTGAAACCAACATCGGTTGTTTGTGGTCCTCAGATTATTATTTGAGGAAGCAGTTTGTAGACATGTAGAATAAGTCGATGCTGTTCTGTGAAACTGGGTGGAATTCCCCACAGATCCTAATTACAGATGTGAGAGGGAGGCTCCTGGTCTCGTACTGTAGTGCTACATGACGGCAAAGGCTGGGCAGTTTTACCCACTTATGCTTGTAGTATGTGTCACACTTTTGCCCAGTGTCATATCGTATCCATGTGGCTCTGGATTCACTTTTATCCTGTGTAGAATGTCGTTTTTTCTTTCTTTTTTCTTTTCTTTTTTTCTTTTTAAGAGGTATCTCTGGTATTACTACTTAATCTTTTTATTATTGAAGCATCAACTGAGAGTTTTGTGTGTTTGTATGGAAAAGCTTAATGCAGCTCATGTAGCTGTGATGTAATCTTTATTGCTGCCAGCACTAAAAACAAAGGATCCTTAGGATAAATGAAATGTCGGTTTTGGTCTCTACATGTGATTTCTTAGCGATGATGATGATGAAGCAAAATTGTGAAATAGAACTTGAATTTTCCTTTAGATGCAGCACGCAGCCTTAATGGAGGCAGTTGGTTATTTTTTAAACAGTGTGAGTCTATGTGTCTACTCATAGAAGCAGAGATGTCAAACACGTGTTTAACACTTTGCTTATGAACCAGATCTGACCACTAAATTATTTATTTAATTTAATATCTGTTCAGTTTGGCTGCCGCTGAGTCACAACACAAGTCAAGCAAGCAGCCGCTCACTCCAATTGGATGGCTACACTTTCCCTCTGGGCCCAGCGTTCTAAATACACCGCTTCATTTACCTTGATTGCTGAAGTTCACAGCATAAAGCTAATGAATAAAACTGGATTACATCACATTCACGTAATGTTTTAATGGATCGTTGGAAGATGCAGTGGTCACGAGCCTCCAGGTGACTGTTTTTAACTTTCTACCCAACAAAAGGCAGATAATGCAAAGGTCATGTAGACATGAAATTATGTTGTTAAGGGAATATCTCGCTTTATCATGGCTCCTACTACTACTGCTATAAATGATACTGGTAGTATTCGACAAAACAACTGCATGCTGGGTAAGAATACAACAATGATCAGAGAATACTGAGAGCAAACATGCAGGCCTCTGCATATGATTATATTGATTATTGCAGCTCTAAAATGTTCAATAAACTGCTGCTGTTTGTACAGTATGGTTGAGGGACTTTTAGTTTGAAAATCCAGATTATTCAAGCATGGTTCGCTGTCCCTCGATGTGTCTGACAGCAAATGACTCATGTTCTCAAATAATGACTTCCTATCCCTTGTAAAGTGCCGGAATATGGACTTTCCATTTCAATAACCCTGCAGTTTCCACCGACAGGTTTGATGATTCAGTGCAGAATTGACAACTCGGTGTGTAATAAGAAAGCATTGTGCATAAATGTGTGTCACTCCAGTATGAGAAGGCAGCAGAAAAAACACTGATATAACCTTCAGCTCAGTTATCTTACCTACTCGCCCTTTTTGACTTTGGAGCAGACCAGAGGCTGCACTCATGAGATATTAAACCATCGCTGTCCAGGCTGTGTGAGCTTTTCCCTGAACAAGACCAAGGGGGTTAGTTTGTTTGGGGTTTTGTGATGTATCAGCAGCGCTGCAGAGAGGACGATCAGAAACACCAGAAAGCTTGAAATCCTCTGCAGTGCTGACGCTTCAGCCCCCGAGGAGTGGGACCGTCCTAGTTCGGAGGCACGGCTGCCAGTTGTTGTGTAGGAATCCCTCCACCAGGCAGGCGGCCTATTTAGGCTGATTGTTCTCTCTGCTGAAGTAGAGTGGTGTGGTGCCTCATTAGGTCCTAAATGAATTTCACTGTGGAGATGGATCATGGGAGAAACCTGCCATGGCTGACATCACCCATAGATCCAAACCTGAACTCAAATTTAGAGTTATGCTTTTAATTTGTCCCCAAGAATATGGAAATATTACAACTAACTAGAGTGGTCATTAGAGTCCTCGGGGGTGTTGTGATCACGTCAGTGTCACCAGAACACATTGATGCATTTTGAGTAAGAAATCCAGTTTATTAAGATTTTATTACCTTGTTTGTGCAGAGTTTTACTGCAGAAATGGTGACTGCAAGCTGGGGCCCACACGCCTGTAATGAGTGTTTATAGGTTTCTCTGTTCATGTGCATCGAGCAGACGGACACATACATGACGCACACACACACACACACACGCAGCCATACACAGCAATCCACCCCTGCTGTCTGGTGGCCCATTACTGCTGGACATTGGGAACAACACCATATCCCCATGCTGTCACGCCAGGCAGCAACACTGACACACACACACACACACACACACACACACAGTAAACCCAACAAAGGCTTCTTTGTGTGTGTTTGGTGCAGTGCAGCTACGTTGGGATGCTCCCTCTCTGAGGCCTGGATACTTTTTGAAGTTTGCAGACGCTCAGTTGAACTGTCGCTGGGGTTTTATGGTTGAAATTGACAGATCACACTCTCACCTCTGTAGACTTTTTTCTTCACTCAAGCAGCACACACACACACACACACACACTGCTCTCTGTTTAAAGTGTTTCATTATTGACGCAATCATTTTAATTAAGTGTGAACTTATTCTAACTGAAGTTCTCAGTCAGTCTGGACAATTAGATGTTTGTCGTAATCGGTGAAAGGCCTGAAGTTGAGTCTTGTTGAATTCTTTAACCTCGCAGTCTGAAGACTCATCGCTCATTCAGAGTAACTGCGTCATTACTAAAGTTTGCGTTTTACAATTTTAAGATGATTACGTTGAGTCTCTTTGTTATTGAGATTTGTCTCCCCCTGCTGGCTGTCACCTTTAGTTGGATCAAACTGTTGAGTCAGATGTAACTGCAACCCTGACACATGTACTCAAGTTCCCGAGAAGATCACGTCAGGTCACGTTCAAAAATGTCAGATTATTTTTAAAGAGGACGGCATTCAACAACTGACGGTTTAAAAAGTAGACGAAAGTAAAAATATGAATAATATCTTTAACTGCCCAAACCTGTAATATATCTTAGTTTTATTTATTTGGCTGATGTCAGACTGTTAGCTGGCTATCCATTACTTTTAGTCTCTTTACGTGTCCATGATCAGCAGGTGTTTCCTACTGTTCCTTCATTACTGTGACCTATTTCCACTATATCTACAAATATATCTTCACTATATATATCTTTCACTTTTAGACGATTATTAAAAAATTCTAGATTCATGATCCAAAATACGGATGTATGTTTTGTGATCATTGTGCTTGTCAATGTTAAAACGCTGACTGTGCCTCTCTCCCTCTGTGTCTTCAGATACTATAGAGGAACACACGGGGTCATAGTGGTATACGACGTCACAAGTGCCGAGTCCTTTGTCAACGTCAAGCGATGGTTACATGAAATCAACCAGAACTGTGACGACGTATGCCGAATATTAGGTGAGCGTGGTCTCTCTCTCTCTCTCTCTCTCTGTCTCTCTCTCTCTCTCCACACAATGTAAAAAAAATATTTTCTTTTGCTTTGTTCAGACTCCAGACAGACCTGTTGTGTCATTATGCTCATATTTTCTGTTTTCAGTGGGAAACAAGAACGATGACCCCAACTCCAAAGTGGTGGAGACGACTGATGCGCAGAAGTTTGCTGAGCAGATGGGAATCAACCTGTTTGAAACGAGTGCAAAAGAGAACATCAATGTTGAAGAGGTAACTTATTCTTTGTGTTGTCTCCGGCCTCAGACTGTTAACACACTGACTTGTTTGTGTGGAATAGTTTCTGGGACATGTCTGGCATGCAGAGCACCTCAGTTGAAGGCAGTGTGTCTGACTTACTGGGAATCCATTAGTCTCAGTTTGCTGACTTTTTGGGAAATTCACTTTATTATTTTCTCAATGAATAAGTAAATAGTCCTTAAAACATCCCAACAATTTGTCAGAATCACAATTTTCTCATGCTAAGTTAAGATGGCTGCCTACTGGTTGTAGGTTCATGTTGAATGAACAGATGTTGTGTCAACTGACCGATCACCGTTTTCACCATATGCCTTTGCTTTCTGCTTTTCCTGCAGATGTTCAACTGCATCACGGAGCTAGTGCTAAGAGCCAAAAAGGAGGTGATAGCCAAGCAGCAGCAGCAGCAACAGAACGATGTGGTCAAACTCACCCGGAACAGTAAACGAAAGAAAAAGTGCTGCTAGCAAACTCCAAGCCATCCACAAGAGGCTGGCGGCTTCTTTTCCTCACACACACATACACACAATGGGACTCAGAGCATCTAAATTAAAGAGCAGATAAAGATTTAATAAATATACCACGAAAGATTAAAAAAGAAAGAAATAAGTGAAAAATAGTCCCCTTTGGACAAACTAATCTTGAAGACTTTAAAAAAAAATGTACAGATTTTATCAGACGTCAGATCAAGTTTTATTTGGAATTCAGCAGATGGGCACTATTGACCTGAGGTCCTCCTTTCTTAAAGGATATGCAAGCTGACAACTGACTGCCATAATTCTCAGATTTATATCCACATAATTCCCCATATTCTTCCATCAGTATCTCATCTCCTTCTCATTCCACTGCACACGGGACATTCAGAGTCAAGTGGACTCTGCGCCTGAGGAGAAGGAGTGTTCACCTTTGTCTTTTTGGATCTGTTTGTTTTTCTTTCTAGTTTTATTTTTTTGGGTAGGGGCAGGGCAGGGCGGGGCGGGTGGGGGCTGATTGACTGGTCAGGAGGTGGTCTTTTGAACGGGCGTCTGTGTAAAAGTGGAGGTCTCACCGCCTCTCTACAGTTTCAGCATTTCAGACACCTGTGTTACCACAGCTCATGCCAACAGATCATGGACTGCGAGATGTTATTTTATTTGACTTGTTGGGGAAAAAAAATCACATCATAGATGATGATGATGATGATGATGATGATTGATAGATGACCTTTAGCAACTAATCCAATGGACAGAACTGGTGACTTCTCATATTTTATTTTTCTTTTGTCTATGTTTTGCCAACCCCCCTCTCCCCTCTAACCTCCAATAGTACTGAGCCAACAATAATTGATTTTATGTTTTATTTTTATTTTTTCGTCATTTTGTTCAAGTGCAGCGGAGACGTCCGACCACTCCCAGAGCTCACAAACGTCTCGCTGCGACAGCACCGGTCACTGCGGTCTTACTACGCTTTTCAAAGTTTGCTTTTTAACCTTTTCCCTCCTTATTTTTTTTAAAGAATGATACTGCCAAGATAATAAAAATAAATATAAATAGCTCGGTGGCGCCTCTCATTAGACTGTTGCCATAGTGGCCCCAGGTTGGCCATGAGGTGGGGTGAATCACCGTTTGATTGGACCCTGCTGAGTCCTCAGGAAGCGCTCAGGGCTAAGGCCCCTCCCGCCCTCCACCTCTCTGATTCTGTATTTCAGGCCTTCTTTCCCCAAACGCCCACATATCAGCAGCTCTTGCAGCGATGGACTCTCCTCCTGTTTTTTGTCATTTTTGAATCACGAGGAGTCTTGTTTCTCTGGAAACTGGCCTCTTAGTCATCACGGTGACCTTAATCCACAGCAGACTTTACGCCCTTGGTTCCTGAGCATGTAACACTTTGTTTGAATGGGTGTTTAAAAGGTATTGCCTGACATGCATTTAGTTTGTCATGGATATACTGTATTTCCTTGGCTTGCAGAATATTTTAACTGGTGTTGAAATCTGAAGTTTTTGTTTCTCTGTCAGTTTTTTTTTCTCTGTCACAACCCCTCGTCACCTGTTCAACTGAAGTGTTACCTAACAGTGTTTTTGGCATCTGTGATGAGAGCGTGGGAGAGAGTGGGACTGTTAATGTAAGAACAAATGGGGATGTACTGCAGCACTGGATCTCGGTGTATTCATGCCTGACCTCCACTCCCTCTCTATACGCACCGCCAGAGTTTGTTGCAAGACGAAGCATCATACAGTGTCTATTACCAACATATTTTTCTTTGTTTTGAATTGGGAGACTAATAAATGGAGAGAGCTGGCTAAGATTCTGTGGGGATCAGTTAGTTTTCATCCTTTTGGCAGACTCTGGCAGGCAGTTTGGGATCCTGATAAACATTGAGAAGTCGCTGGGACCTCCAGGGCCTAGAGATGATCTCACACTTTATGATTTTTATTCATTATGTGTACGTGTATATATATAAATATATTTGTGTGTTTATATTCAATATAGAACATACACACATAATTAGCACACCAAACTGTGCATGTGTTAAACATGCCCCGTGTGCTATGGTTGAAACACACTTGTCAGCTGTGGTTTGCTGTACACTGGAGAAAAAGAGATGTACTATTCATTTTTCCCTACATGAATTTAATCAGTAATAAACATTACATTTTAAAAGAATAAATATTTGACACATAATGACTGTTCTCATTTGTTGGCAATTTAAGCCTTGGTCTTAACTTCATCTGTGTCTTTATTTTTCTTCTGTGAATAAAATTATTTGGGAGGAAGTGTGAACTGGTCCTTGGGAAGCTTCTTGTGAATTGGAAAGAAACAAATGAGGAATCCTGTTTCTCTACATACCTTGTTTGTTAAGATCCCACACTAACACCATACTGGTATATATTTTTTTAAAAAGTCTTTTAAGTATAAATAAGTTGCTGTTATACAGCAGTTTGTAAAGTATTTATTTGTGCAAAAAAAAAAAAAAATCCCATAAAATGTACCAAAATTGCGTGATTAATATTTTGAATGATTTGAGGCATCATATAAAACAACAGTGCTGTTAGTCCGTGGTGAGTGGAAGCTCTCATGGAGCACAATGAACACACCGAAAGCACTAAATTCCAAAAATAACGTCCAACTGAGTGGAGACGAGAAACAGAAAACACATACACTCAGTGGCATGTTTGTCACTGCACACACACACACACACACACACACACACACAGCGGCAGCAGCATCAGGTTGTTTGCTACAGAAAGACACAGCAAACAGTGTTTTTTAAAAAATGCTTTTGATTGGAAAATGAACCAGTACAGTCTGCAGTATCGGAGCAACAGTCTCAAACAATAGATACAAGAAACAGAAACAGCAGTTAGGACATTATGGGGACAGAAACAAATATTAGAGTCTGTTGTTTTCTACTCAAATGTGACAGGAAAACAGATAAATGACTGTTGTTATGGCAGAAGTGACTGTTGTTTAATCCAAGCTTGCTGCAGGCAGGGATCTGTTTCATACCTGTCAATCAACCAATGTAACTGAGACCGCTGAGTCTCAAACTACAAATGCGAATGTCAAGTTTCATTTTTTTTTTTTTTTTTTTTTAACATTGTCCACAAACATTTTCCTGCCTGAACCTTGTGGTCACATCACCCAGACAGGAGCAGTGAAAGAACTTTCTAATAAGACACCCTTTGAGTTATGAATGGATAAATTGATTATTAATAAATCCTTGACTATTCCTTGAACATTGTAGTTAGATGGAAAATCACTACATTTGTTGTCAGTCTGTGACTTTAAAGCACTGCTACAGAAACTCTCTGTTCTGGCTGCTGATTTTTGGGACATTGATCAATGAGCTTACATCATTGCTTTAAATTAGCCTGAGTCATTTTATGGTTTTAGTCACAGTAGCTTTTGGATTGTTTGAAGTGCCATTTATATTGATTGTTGGAAGAAATTGCATTACTTCGATTAAATTCTCATTTTCTGACTATCTCTTTCTCTTACTCATTGTTAGTGCTGCCTTTCTTGGCCAAGGTTATTTTTTAGATTTGCCTTTTAACTCTAACTAAAAGATTAAATTAAAAATTTAAACTTTAAATCAAATTAACTTGTGCTTCATACCTAACCCGCACTGGAGCAGGTTATATATGAGATAATAAATGTAAATGTAGAAACATATATAAAAGCACAACCAACTGACTTATCAATGTCGTAGATTCTGTGGAGAAAGAGATGGATCCTGAGTTTTTCTTAGGAACCAACCAGGATAGAATTTGCATTGGTCCTCCTGAATCTGAGGTTTGACCATAACTTGTAATGTCCCGGAAGGTTCATGACATCCCAGTAAGTGGAGCATACCACTGTCCCCAACCTCCATGTGACACTGAAGATGCACGTTATCCAGGACATCCCAACAGTGTCCACAATCTTCAGCATTTTAGGAGAAATCTCATCCATCCCTGGTGCCTTGTCATGGAGTAGCTTCTTAACTACCTCAGCAACTACCCCTAGGGATATGACTGACACTTTCCCTTATTTGGGGCCAATCAAAAGTCTTCTCCATGGCATCCTTGAACTTCTCCCACCCTACGGTTTTTGCATACACAACTCTCAAAGCCTTTTTGGCCTGCTGGTACCTTTTTACTGCCTCAGGAAACCCTGGACAAACAAGACCCTAATTGCCTTCTATTCAGCTTGATGGCTTTCCTGAGTTCATAGGTTTCCACCACAACAGGCAGCAAAGACCCTCCACAACTCCTGACAATTGTGTCCCAAATGAAGTCTTTATAGCCCACACAGACTCATGTTCCCATTCTCCACTGGGACACATGCAAAGGTGTTCCAGTTGAGGGAATTAAAAACTTCCTGGAAAGAGGCTTCAGGAGCCTGGAAATTCTCAATTCCCCCTGGCAGGGTTTTGCAGGTCTGTCTGGCTGCTCCTGTCTGATCCAACTGCCAGTGCTGCTTATGTCTTCACTTGTGAAACAGAGTTTCTAATGGCCAAACCATAGCTGAATGGAGCAACCACCCTGTGGACAAAGGTATCAGTTTGGGTTGCAATGTGGACACGGAGCTGCACTAACTAGAAATAGTTACACTCATGTCCACACGCAGCACTAGCTTTGAAACCAAACTTTTAGAGAAGGGTTGAACTTTATCACTAGAGGTAAGTGGTGTGTGTGGGTATAACAATGAACCTCCCATAAAAGGGTCATGGCAATGTGACCATGGGTCACTAAGGGGAATACTGTGACTGTTGTTTGTGCCTGCATGTCAATCAGCAGTATCCAGGACTCTGTGGTTCTCATGGAGGACTTCAACACTCATATAGCAATGAAGGGAAAACTTGGAATGGGTTTCTATCAAGGAATGGTATGTCTGATCTTTGAATGATGTTCATATATTAATTTTTGTATTTGCCCCTATGTCAATTTGACACGGCCAGAGTGTGAATTTCAGTTAACAGTTTTTGCCTGGGTTATGTATTCAACCTTGTTGTATTTCTCTGCTGTTGTTCTTGTGTTCATCATAGAAAATATGCAGTTCTGCTGCTGATCAGGTGTGTGATTGGTCAGATGCTTCAAAAACCACCCCTCTATGCAAACATGTTTGGAGAATCCTAGATTGACAAGATCCACCTATGTATGACTGCTTATCATGACTGTGGTTGTTAGTTAACTAAAAGATATCCCAGGTATGTGGATCATTCTATGCAGTAAATGCCTCTGGACCACTAACTAACACTGTGGTTCATCCAAACATCCAAAAATAAACACACATACATACCCACATCCCACAGCCTGTAATTATAAGTACGTCATGGTCTTGTCTGTATGTTTTTCCATTATGTATGTGTGTGTTATTTTCTTTTGTCTCTCATTTTTTGTTGGTTTGGGTTTTTTTCTGTTGTACTGTTTCATTCATGATTTGATTCATACATTATATATTTTTTGTCAACAATTTTCCTATGAACATATTTTAGCCCTTTATTATTAACAATCAAAGGAACGGTTCAACATTTTTGGAAATACACTTAGTCAAGAGAGAGTTGGAGAGTTGGATGACGATATCAGTACCACTCTCATGTCTGTCCTTTCAACACAAGGCCACAGCAGCCACTTTCCTTAACTTCACAAAAGACTAGAAATGTCAAAGTGCTGTTTAAATGTCATGAATTTATAAATGACTTAACAGTCGGAGAAATTTTTCACAAACTGTCAACCAAAAAGTTTTTTTTTTTTTAATTAATCCTTACAAAAAATTAGTAAACAACTTATTAAACATGAACAAAGCCACTATTTATAACTTTTAAACTATTTGTAAAGGATGACTTATCATAAAGTTCTACCAACAACTGTCAACTGAATTGAACTGAGTGATGAATTTTCTATGTAGGGCAATCTTGCATTAAACATTGACTCATTTATGGGGTCGTTCTGACAAATTTTCACAGAATATTGGTGAATACTTTTGTCAGAACTCAGAAGCACTCAGTAATATCTCTTGCCAGCTCTACTGATGCCACAGCAACAGTCAAATAAACAGGTATGAGTGACCATTTCTCATTGACCAGTTAGAGGACACACATGAAAAAAAGAAAAGAAAAAGAGCCAACAAATAACGATGTACAGGTATATTTCTTTCTAAAAAAAGATTTTCATTCAAAATGTATGCATTTTTTCTTATAAATATATTGATTTCATCCAAACCTATTCGACTTTTTTTTTTTTTTTTTTATAAAAATCATTCTTTGGGTTGATCCTTCCCAACAACCAGCTGAAATGACAAGAAGACATCTGCATAGGTTTGCACAGCTGAGTTCAAACGCAGACAAACATGAGACATCACTGCGCCACACTGTAAGTCAATCATGCTCAGAGATTTCAGGTCAATACATACTGTTTTACCAGTGGAGTTACAGATATGTCATCTAAAATGGAAGCCCGGCAGCTAAGAAATCAAGGTGCCTATGAAGTATTGAAGCAATGAGAATGGAGGTAGACCTTTTGTATTGGTGGCAAACCAAAGCAGCTCAGATGATAACCACTGCAGAGGAACTTTAGAGGAAATTCTGTACACTGGTGTGTTATTTGATGATGGAATTCAACAGGTTACTGTTGAGCTGGACTGACTGAATTGGAGAATTGATGAGCAGTAAGACGGGTGACAAATTAAAGGAAAAACCAACATAAAGTGTCTTTATGGTAAGGTGCTGGGCCACGACATGCTACCGGAGCAGGGCAAATGCACCCTGGTGATGGTTCTACAAGTCTGGAGATACTGGAGGGATGGACCTTCATTCTGGTGGGGAGTGCTGTGTAGTACTCAGTCCAACATCTACTAGTGGTGTTAAACTGGGCTGAGATCAGATATCAAAGCATATGATTCACATCGTTTCAACCTCATCAAAACTTGCAATGTCTTTTAGGTCATGATGTAGGCCATGTCATCCTGGACAAGGCCACTCCCATACTGTACCCCCTACTGTACACTCTCCTATTTGTCAAGTATAATGAACAACAACTCAAGTGACCATCTCACCAACTTTTTGGTTTTTTCTTTCCACCAACTCTCCAACTCTTAAATGTGCATTCTAATTTATGATGACAGTATCTCTATCGACATAACTGTCAACAGACATTCTCGGTCACCTGAGGAAGAGTTTCTCCTACATATTGCACTAATGCATGAACAATATGGTCATCAAATATGTGCTGCTGACCAATGTCTCCAACCCTGTCTATCGATGTCTTTAAATGCAAGTGAATGTCCATTTATTTATTCAGGTCTTTCCTTTAATTATTTACCCGTCTGTAGTTCTCCCTCCTTCTCAAGCTGATGTAAACATTTTAAAAATTTGGTCAACTAGGAAGATGATTGACATCATGAGGACAATACCGGACAGTGTCTTTTTCTTGGAAAAAGAATAAATGTTTAAATGTTAAATATAATGCGAACTATATAAGAACATACCGCCTGAACAAATAGTGTGAAAAACTTCAGCCACCCACAGGTTTATTCAGATGTCAGAGGTGAACATGAAGGCCTCATGGGATTCACCACAGATGTGACTCAAATAAAAAAGTGCTGGTTTTGATACATTCACTAATTCAAGGGTCCTGTTGCCCTGCTCTCACCTGATTGTATTTTACTTCACTGATACTTGATGGTTTATCATTGTGTTGAAGGCAAAGGGGCAAATCTAAAGGGGAACTTTATCACTTGGGCTTGTGGAACACATTGCATGTAGGCATTTTATTTTATTTTATTTTATTTTATTTTTGACATTAGACATGTCCATAATGCAACCAAAAAAGTATTGGTTGCATTATGGGATGTGTTGGATCTCACATCTTGTGGGAACTGGTGTTAGTGGCACATCTTGGCCTCTTAACCATTATCTATCTAAAGCATCTATAATGACACTGGTTGTATAAACAATTGTTAACATATCAGCAGGCAAAGAAAAAAATACCAATAATTTGGTGTGTTTTTTTCAGTTTTAAGGCCAATATTCACTCTCCTACTGGCTTTGTTTCTGACTCCTGAGGGAATTATGTGCCTCTTCAGCTGCTCAGTGTTCCACTATATTCATTGGCTTTGTCAGTCTGCCATCTGGAAGCTGCCTGCTGCTGAAAACTAGTTTGCCTGGTCTCACCACTAGAGTGCCCACAACCACTCAGCCACAACTCTACTGTTTTGGCTGTTTGACAATACTTCTCTGTGGGTTTGTGACAACCACGAAGCCCCTTTCACAGTAAACACAATTATTTTATCTACCGGTATTATAAAAATGAAGGTTTTCTTTGAGTCTGGGACATTGTCAATAAGAAAATAAGCACTCTTTTATATGTTTTACCAGATTTACAGTACTCTGTGGTCCTGATGCATGATGCTGTTTCCTCATGTTCTGAACATCCCCTGAAAAAATGAATAAACCTGAGAGAGGACATGAGTTGGCTGCACCTTCATTGCTCTGGTCATCGTCCTGTTCTGTCTCATTATATTCTAACGTGCAGCTCTGTCCTACTATCCTCATCTCATCCCATAATGCTTCAATGTCCCACATAATCACATGTCTTTTCCCAGACTCCTTGGCCTGATAATTGGGATGCATACAATAAGTATTTTTACATAGTGTTCCCCTCTCTCCAGAGTTGGCAGTGGGCTAGTAGAGATGGTCATAGGCACTACAAGGAAACCTTCCTCTTTAGAGGTAAACTTTGTGACCCTGTTCATGTTCTGTAAGACCGATTTCTATCACTTTCTATGAGAGCGGCTTGAGCCAGAGCCTCTGGGGAATTCCTGTTCTATATTTCCATCTCTCACTGTCAGCAGTCACCAATTAATCAGTAAGGAGAAGAGTAATGGGACAGGTAAAGTGCAAAATGACCCCCCCCCCTCCAAACTTCATTGTGTGCCACTGCCTGTCTTTGGCTGTGTTGTTACCCCTCTACTGCGATGTCACTCCCTCCATGTCCCTCGTTTCGTCTGTTTCTGTCTGTCTGCTGTGCCCAGGACCAGTCCAGCAGGGCTCAGTTCTTTTTGAAAAAAGAGAAAAGTCTCTTGTCCCGGTCAGAAATGCGGTGAGCTCGTCTGGAGGACTGACTGCCGTGGGCCCTTGATGACCCTGACAGAGAGGAAGGGGCCAAGCGCCACTCGTCCTGGTGCTTGTCCATCAACTGCTGGTCAATCACTCTGTGCATGTCATCCTAAAACAGAGACAGAGAAGTAGGTGAGAAACAGACAACGGAGAAATGACACTAGTTGTCACTAGAGATTGGTCTCACTGATCAATTTACCTGTTAGTCACTGATTACTGAGACAGTCACCCCTCGCCTCTGATAAATCACTTAAGAACACAAGATTCTCAGTTCTGCTTCTAAATAATAAGTTATGATAAACAGCATGCGATCCAGTCTACTCTGTCTTTTTTATGAGTGATCACAGAAATGATCAACGCTGGAGTGAGAAAAACGGCCAAATGGCATTAATGACGTATTTACTTCTATTAATAAGAAAAACAAACTGTGAGGAGTAAGATATAATTGTCATTTTGATTCTTACAAATAAAGTGTAAATTTTAATTTCATTCCCTACTGGCAAACTCAAAAAAAAAAGTCTTTCTTATGTATGGCCCTAATAATCCAGGATACTACAGTCTATACAACTGATACTTTCTTAATAATGTCATTTCACCTGACCACAGATTTGTTACCATTCTCATTTATTTAAGAATAATGTGCAAAAGACTTGAGAAAGAAAGAAAACAATTATGGTCAGATTTAGAGCAATCTGGGTTTCAGTGGTTTGCTTGAAAATCATTTTGACATGTAGAGAGGATGTAACTGGCTCAGTCTCCTCAGCCACAGACACACAAATGTTCCACTACATGAGCCATAATTCTGCCCAGGCCCATTCAGCTTGTTTCTGGAGTCTATTTAACATGGTGGTGATGAAAAATCAGGCTTTGAAATGACCAGAGGCTGGATGACATTAGGAGAAAAATCAGTTTGTGACTGACATTTCAGCTAAATTTCTTTCATTGTCTTCCAGCCTCTTAGAAAGTCACTGTGAACCTGAAGTTTTTGGGATATTAGACATTACTCAGATGTAATGTAAAGGTGTATTTGTAATGTAAAAGCAAATTGTTCTGTACGACGACACATAATTTTGTGCATAAATACATAAATAAAGCAACCAAGTGTTGCTGAATTCCCGTTTTCTTAAGTAAAAGAACAGTCTTCTTACTTGGGCCGTGACCCAGTATCGTTCAACATAAAGATGCGCAAACATAACAATGCAAACATTGAGATCTGTTGAGGATGGATTTTGATGATTGTCATCTGTCATCAACGTTCATTTTGGGGAGTATGGAGAGAGAAGACAGGCAGGTGGAGACAGAGGGTGGTGGCGCTGGATGGTTCTCTGTGAGTCAGTGAACCGTGGCATGGAATGGCTCAGCACAACGTAGTCGGATTAGTGCGGGGTGAAACGGCGAGATGGCACAGCTTAGGCTCACCTCTAAGGCAGGAGGGGGGGTACCACAGGGGAGAAAGGGTGGTACGGAAGCTGAGAAAGGCCACTAGATCAGAAACCACAAGAGCCATACAGTAAAGAGCCCTGAGGAGGCAAACTGTGGGTAGGGAGAAGACAAAGTAAAGAGCTTCTAGTTAGGGATTAGGAGAGGGAGGGAGGAAACACACACACACACACACAACCAGGCAGTCTCATATGTTTACTTACTGAGATCTATTACACACACACCCACACAAATTAATTCAGCGGTTTAGTGTACGTGCACATGTTCTGTAAGTGTTAAAACACACTGACACTAAACACGAGTGACGAGGACAGGAGGGAAAATGAAACTGTTCTAGCAGTTAATGTCGGTTCATTCTTATGTACTTGATAATAAGTTCATCAACAGAACAACTGTCTTCATAGGACGCCCTTAAAATAGCTGTTTAAAAAAATACCTCTAAACAAGCTTTTACAATAATAGCCTGTGACCTTTGACCTACCTGCCAGGCCTCCAGCTGCTGCGACAGGTTCAGCTTCTGCTGGATGGCGTCCAGAAGTTGGCTGTTCAGAGACATGATGTCTATTTTACACTTGGCGAGCTCCATCTCCACTGCTTTTTTTCTGTCAAACACAGACACAGAAACTAACATGAGGGCCTCACGTTTCTCTCTTTCTGAGACCTATAATTGACGTCATGTGAACATTTTTCCTATTGTTTCTTGATGGACGATTCATTTGTATATTTTAGTTTATTTTTCACACGTGGGGTCTCTCAGTAAAAACAGACAACTAAAGATCTGTTGACAGATGACGACCATACTGACATACTAACACCTTTCACTATTTCACAGGTTTAAGAAGAAGCGGTGACGCAGGAGCACAGATGAGTGTGAGACCTGCAGCAGTTGCAGTCAACACCACATGCAGGTGACATATGTGGAAAATATAAATGCTCAAATTTCATCTCAATTTCTGTGCTGTGAGGTGTTTATGTCTGTTATCACCACACCTCCCCTCCCTCCCAAAAGGCTTCCATAAAGGCCTTAATGCAGCTGTTGTATCCAGGTATAAATATGGAAAAAGACTCATCACCTTCTTTTGTAAACTGGTTTACATAGTCTACTTGTTGTCTACATATCGTGTGAAATGCTGGTTAGCCTATTTGGTCATTAACTGTCTGAAGGGAATCATGATATTTTGTTTTGAGCAAGAGCCAGTGTTGCACGTAATTACCTGTCTTTTAACATTTTCTAGAAAATCCATCACATCAATATTCTGCTATTTGAGAAAACGTAGAATGGCTGTTTCAAATGAGAATCAGTTATGTACACAGACACATTTAATTTTAAGAAACTGTCTGCAGAGTCACTATTAATGTCTGTATATGTGAGCGCATGAGTGAGAAAAGAGAGTCACAGAACAAGAACATATTTTTTTGGCTTATTATCAAAAATATCTCCTTGTCTCCTGAGTCTCTCCTGGAACAACTCACATTGAGACAAATTACGACCCCAGGCTCTGCAGGGGACAGAGGTGTCTCTTTAAGAGGGAGGACATCTAGTGATAACAGAGACATTGCAGTGTTTGACTGCGGCAGACGTTCAGAAAATGTCAAACTATTTGCTCAAACAAATCACAGAATGAAAATGTGTCTAATCTGAGCGTAATATCTGATGAAGTGATGTGCAGCAAAATTAAAGGATAAATTCTGTTCAGTTTCTTAACAGTTTGGGGGCTTTTGTTCTTTTGAACATCATTTTTATTTACAAAAAGTTATTATTATTAACACCTGGGAATTAGTGTCTTACTCTGATGTGTTGTTAGGCTTGTCACTGTGTTCTCTGATGACTACTGTGTTGTTATAATCTATAATATTTTATGATGTAATAAACTGGAATTTTCCTTTAAACATCAGAGTGAGTTGATGAGAGCTGCCAATGAAGGTTTATTACGTAAGGACAGTATAGTGATTACATTATATATATTTGATATAATTGCTGCTGAGAGTGATGTGTTATTTGAAGTCCTCGCTACATCAGAGTAATGTGGGATTCATTCTATGATGTGATGTGATCCTACTTGGCTATAGCGTCATCTCTGTCTCTGATTGCACTCTGGAGCTGCTCGCTGGGTTCTTGGACTTCAGCCATCACTCTCATCCTCTTGTTGTCATCCTGGAGAGAGCACATCTCCACAGAGAGCAGCGCCATCTGCAGGTCACATGGGAGCACAGACGGAGCAGATATGTGAGAGTCAGGTCGTCATAAATTCAAGATTGCCTTCAGGCTTTAATGGCCCAAGTTAAACACAGTGGTGCTCATGTGTGAGATATGTACTTGGTACACTTCAACGGGAGAATAAGTGAGCTGTCTAAGGGGATTGTTTGTGTAGATCATGCAGTGGCCTGTGTTCACAAAGAAGACACGGTTGAAGTAATGCCCTACATTGAAAAGTAGAATGGCACTCAGTGGAGTGAATACCTCCACCAAGGCCAAACAACCCCACACGTCTGTCAGATACAGGTTATTATCTGGATCTACACCTAACTACAAACTCAGATCTTAGCACCATAAATATGATTGGTTATTTACTCCATACATTATATCCTGAGAACCCGTCAATGTAAAGTTATATGAGTGTTCTGCGTGTGTTCAGATAAGTTACTGCAGTCGGGACCTGATTGTGCAGCTGCAGCAGCTCCTCTTCGTTGCTGCGGGTTTTGTCCTGCTCAGCTTCGTACAGCTCTCTGACCTCTCTCAGCTCCTCTCCCAGCTTCCTCACCTGCTCCTCCAGGGCCTCCTCATCACAGCGCCGTGAGCCCTGTCGACACACGACACACGCTCACTCTTCACACTATTCACTCATCATTCACAGCATTAAAACCACACGTGGACAGGTAACACAACTATCCCTTTGCAACGCAATGGGAAACCTTGAGTCTTGACGTCCACGTGGAAGTTACTTTGACATATACAACCTCCCTAACCATTGTTTCAGAACAAACACACACTCTGATGGCACTGGCACACCACAACAGGACAAATAGCTTCTGCAGCACCATAGAAACTGCTAAGAAATTAGTCCAAGGTGTTGACTGAGTCTCAAAAATATTCAGATCTTAATCAGAGTTGAGCATCAGACCCAAAGAATCTGCTGCCAACGTCCTGGTGTCACACACCACAAGACACGGTCAAAGAGTCAGAGATGGTTTGTTGATAGAAGATAGATGTCCACAATATAAAGCAGGTGGTTTTAATGCTGTGGCTGGTTGATGTTTGTATTGTTACAGGCCATTGTTCATTGTGGTGTGACTAAAACAGGCCCACAGAGGCTGTGTGCTGTTAAAACATTATTAAGTTAGCTATGAGTCACCATCATAAACTTTATGAGAATAGATCTCAATAGATCTTTTAGGCGACGCTTTATTTTATGGGTTCAATAGTTTTCTGTTAATTTTATTGATTGGGATTGATTTGTTAATTCTTAGAAAGGTCAGTGGAGTGTGATCTGTTATTTTTTTTTTTTGTAAGTTTTCAGGCAAGGCAGCATTATTTGTACTGCACAATTCATACAAAGCCACTTAATGTGCTTTACAAAAAAAACAAAATAACATTTAAAATTTGGAAGCATTAAAATTTAAGAGGAAAACTGTTTAATTATGAATGGCATGTCAACAAGGATTTTCTCAGTGTTACAGTACACAGAAAGTAGAAATGACTAGTTTGTCTTGGTGTAAACGTGAACTTAATACAAAGTATGCAGAGACAAATGACTCCTGCTGTGACAGAGTGACAGGCTGTGTGTTCCTCATTACCGTGGACTCGTTGCCATCCAAAAGATTC
This sequence comes from Polydactylus sextarius, assembly GCA_016801845.1. Classification (NCBI taxonomy): domain Eukaryota; kingdom Metazoa; phylum Chordata; class Actinopteri; family Polynemidae; genus Polydactylus; species Polydactylus sextarius. Next base: position 1,842,571 of record CM028915.1, read on the forward strand.
TGTGTTAGCCGCCGCAGCTCCAGAAGGCCGGTGTGGAGGCTGCCAGTAGGCACATCCTTGGCTGAGGACGTCTCCGAGGACTCGTCCATGGAAGAGTCTGTGGACAGCGCCGAGTCTGTGACATCGTTTCCTCGGAGATGGGAGCAAAGAGAGCGCACCTCACAGTAGGCCTCCCATAGCTGAAGACGCAACTGGACAGACAATAAAGGGAGAATGTTTTTAATACCAGTTACTAGACCGTCTGATGTTCACAGCTGCCTGATAGTCCTCTATTCACAACATTAAGTACCTGCTCTCTCTCCTGCTCCTGCTCCTCCTGCTCCATGCTTTGTTCAATCTCACACAGCAGGCTGGATGGATGTGGAGTGAGGCTCTGGAGGCTGTGCTCCTCTGTCAGCTCCTCCAGCCGAGTACTCAGCTGCCTGTGGGACAACTGAACCTCCTGGAGCTCCAGCTGGCTCTGTCGTAGCTAGGCACAACAAACAAGGCATACTTGAAGCATAGGCCATTTGATAGGAACACTAACTATTAAAATGACATTTTAAGATTTTGTAGTTAGTTAACATAAAGTCCTTCAAGCATGTTTCATACCTGTAGGTCCTTCTCATGACACTGCTTCTCCAACACCAGCGTCCTCTCTCTGAGGTCGTCCACCGTGTTCTGCAGCAACTCATTCTCCTCCAGTATGGCATGCACCCGGCGCTCCAGATCCATCTTCCTCTCTGACAGCATTTTAATCTAACGTGTCAAACAGCACCACTTAGTTACTACACCACAGGAAACAGACATAAAGTGAGGAGACTGAGGATGGTTAAGATTCCTTGGTCGATAGTACACAGATGGGCAGCTATGGACCAGATTAAAAGCCTAAATTTATGTTGTTTTTCTTTCTCTGAGGCGAGCTGGGCCCTTGCACAAGATTAAAAAGTACAAGTACTCCCACTGGTCTAAAGAATGTTTGTTGCCTAGCACGGGCGGAGGCACCCTTGTCTTAGGAAATGTTTTGGTGAAATACAAAGCTCTATATGAGCTTACCCCTCACCATGACTATGTAACAGCCCTCTGCTGAAGACCAGCAGTGCAGCAACAAAATATTTTCCTCAAGTATTGTTTATCCTTTTAGCATCCCGAGCAGCTTTTCCCATTAAACAAACATCAGCTCCTGTTCGTATTTATCCCTCTTGCTTTTGACCTACATCTGGTAACCTACTTCACAGCACAGGAGATTACATGTGGATCAGTTGATTTCACCACCATATGAGAGTCTACATTTCTAGGGTCTGGATATTTTTGGACTGCAATAATATAACTCTGTCTTTACACAAATAGGGCAAAAAGCCTTTAGTCATCAACCCATGTCATATAAAGGCAAAACATTAGAAAAGTGGGAGCACCTAGACATTGCAATATCTCAGCTAAATATAGAGCAGCAGCCTTTTCTCCCAATTATAGCGCAGGCTCTGCAGTCTGGGTGTTTTCTGCCAAGCTTCAAAGAGAAGCTACAGGGAAATCTTGGCTGTTTATTTGCTCTAACAGTACCTTTGTTCTTAACATATCAGGCTCATATCATACATGAACACGACTGACATCACATCACATCTCATGCTCCAATTACCAAGCATATGTTTCATACTCAGTCTCAGGAAACAGGGATTTCCATAAGGTTGTGTGAATGTCAGATGTTTATTTTTCATTTAAATTCCCTTTCAATTTTTTTTTTTTTCACTTTAACTTTGTAAGACAACATAAAAGCTTATTTGACCCCGTGATCAACTCATTGAGTCGCACAGATGAGAAGGAATTGTAAATTTAATGAAAAAATAATGGGACAATCCCTGTTTCTATTCATTCACATGTTGTTACATGCAGCATGCAGTCTGGCTGATACACAGCGTTCACAAACCACTCACTTCTAGCCCTTGCTGCTCCAACCAACAGGGAAGGAGGGTGAGGGAAGAACGAGGGAGTGAGGAGACAAAGATAAAGATTATCATAAATGCTCCTACACAAGAAACAGATCCAGTAACATGACAAATAAGAGGTGAACACTGCTCGCTGTAGAAGAGGACATTTGTGGACAGATGTGTTTTACTTTAGTCAAATTTTTCACTAAAAACTTCAACTTGTAAAAGAAGTCAGTGTAACCAAAGTGCTCAAAACCAACACTGAAAACTACTAATATTATTTTTTGGAAATGCATTATGGCTGTACTTGGCTACCTTCTCTCACACAGTTTACTTACTACGTTTGATGGATAAAATGCTCCTGATGGTGGCTCACCTCAGCCTGTAGAGTCTCCAGTCGTGTCATGTGCTGGCTCGTAGACATACTCTTCTCCCTGAATTCATCCCGTAATGAATGGACCTGAGTGGACAGCTGCTTCTCCACCTCTGCAGCCTGGACAGAGACACACAGACAGAGATCATGACAGTTGTTCTACTGATCAAAATCAATAGAATAGAATAAAAATCCTTTACTTGTTCCCAGGGGGGGAATTTGTGTGTTTGACAGCATCAAGTTAAAATAAATAAATATATGGTTGGTATAACAAAAAAAAAAAAAAAAGTGCTGTATTTATATTGGTATTGTAGTGTTGTAGAGTCTGACAGCTGCTGGAATGAATGACCTGCGGTAGCGCTCCTTCTTGCTCCGTGGGTGTAGCAGTCTGCTCCCACAGAGTATGTAGGAGAAACAGAAATCTTTTTTTAAATTCTATTCAGTCTCTTCAGTCTTATTTGTCAAAGCCCGATGCCGACGTCACTCACAATGCAACTTGACCATTTTAGACATGAGGGCTTTGAATATGCAGTAGACCTTTAAACAAACTTCAGAATCAACAGAACTCCCTTTTAATTACTGCTCTTTGTAATGTTGACAAAACAACATGTTGTTAAAGTTACTGCTTGGTGACATGAGAAACATTGCACAGCAGCTCTTCAGTCTTAATAAGATAGTGAGGTGACTCATTAGAGTCTGTTAGTGTAAAGTGTAAAGACACAAACACACACACACACACACACACACACTTAAACATGCATTAAGAGATGGTATTCACAGTGTCCTCAGTGTTTCTGACTCTCCTCAGTCTGTGCATTAGGTATTTTATAGCTGTTCTTTTGAAATTACAACTTCCCCAGATGTCAGAGACTTTATAAAACCCCTTAAATAGTCCACTGCTCAGTATGTGTGCAGTCCAGAACAGCAGCAGTTTTGGTGCATCAGCTGAGCTTATTGGACAGGTGGGATAAGACCACACAGTGTCTGGCTGTGCCTTCAGAGGCACAGAGCTGCACTCAGGAAGCCACTGCTCACATTATCATCATCACTGCCATGGCAACAGCAAAATCCTAAAATGACTCACTTTTTTTTTATTTTATTTTACAGCTCACAGAGGAGGCTTACCCCAGCAGCAAGTGTGAAGTTCAAGTTATGGGTATATTTTTAGGGCTGTCTTTCGATCGCTACAGCGTGTATATGCTGAGTGAAAACGAAGACGACTTCTTGCATCAATATGTATTACAACCTGTAGGTGGCACTACACACTGCAACAGCTTCTCAAGAATGACAGAGAGATTTGAGGAGGCTGGACAGCTGGTCATACAGATACATTAGCTGCCTTCAGCTCACGTCCATCCTCAGGTCACACTGGTGGAAGTGTGTTAGTGTTCAGCTGCCAGGACGACTCTACTTCAGCTCTGATTAATAATCCACCTCCCACTGCAATGTTAGCACCATGAATTCTAGTGAAAAGTGCTTCGAAATAATATATGGTAATGACACAACAAAGAAATGGTTAAATTATTTCCACCATTATATTCCAAATAGTTAAAACACGGTGTTTACAGAACAGGTCAAAAGCATCGCAAAACATAATGGTTTACAATGAGAGGATGGATTAGTGACTGGTGACTGAATCACTCTGAATGGATTTGCAGGTTTCATTGTGTGTGTGTAAAGCTGGTTATACAAAAAGAGAATGGAAGCGCTGAATGGATCACGTATGCGCTGTCAGGTATTAATGGAAAAATGGTCCGGTCAGATATTTCCAAAAACAGTGTTCTATGAAAGCATGCAGATATAAACAGATCAACTAAAATTATTGTTGATGAATGTAACGACATATATACCCCTGAAGTCATGCCAGCCATTATAGAGACTTGTATAAAAGCAAAGCAAGCTCAATAATAAGCATAAAAAGGTATTTAAAGTTTAAATATGAACTTTTTAGATTAAGCGTTGTACATGGTGTGTGTAATAAAGTGTGACTGTACTGTGATCTTCCTGAGGAAGTTTAAAACAGGAAAAAAAAGCTGTGATATAGCAATAATTTCCAGGAAACGTATGTGTTTGTGTTACTTTTATGTGTTTTATCAGTATCTATTATCAAAACCTGACATTTGAAATATGCCCTCTATTACAGTTTTAAATGCAGGCTCAAACATATCTTTTTTCACTGACCTTTCCTGCTTTTTAATTATCTTATCCTGCTATGTCTGTAAACAAGTGTTTGTCTCTTGTTGCTGTCTTAGGTTAAATCTGTTGATTTGTAAGTGTATAGTTTATTTATCTTTAGTTAATGTGTTATGTACAGCACTTAGTTAGTGTAAGCTGTGTTTAAACGTGCTCTGGAAAAACATATTACTCACTCACTATCTTTTTTTTTTTTTTTAATTTTTAATCTGTTGTCTAACTGTCAAACTGCATCTGTTGTTTGTAGATATTAACCTCACCCTCAAAAACAGCAAAAAACAGCAACAACAACAACATCAACAAAAGTGTTAAATTATTCTTGAATTATAAGAATTATCTCTTGTTCTAGTCGCCTTGTTGCATTAGTTTTTTCGTTTTGTTTTGTTTTCATCAGCAGCATCCAGCTGTGTGATGTTGTCTTCTCTGTGTGGGAAACGAATGTGCAACCATTGCAGGCCAGTGCAGCGACATCTGACCCACTGGCCCAACAAGCTGACAGATTGAGATCATATATATATATATATATATATATATAAAAACACAGTTGCCTGCAGACTGTCTGATTCATACATAGTCACTTAATCTGTACATAAATTCCTCAGAACCCAGAAGCATTATCAGCATGACAGGATAAACGGGGTCAAAGCAGCTGTGACCAGAGAGACATGTTCCTCACACCCTGTTGACTCTGACATTTACCTGAGAACAGACTGTATGTTCACTTGTCCTAACTGTTAAAGTGGATCTCTGTCATGTTGGTCCAGCTGAAGGTGGTTTAGTAGATATGACTGCTGAGGTGCATCATGGGTCTTCAACTCTCTGTGTCCTGGTGCCATCCTGTAGAGCACATTCCCATGGTAACCACACATGGAGTTTCAATTTGCATGTCACTCGGGTTGTCATAGCAACCAAAAAGAAGTGGGATTGGCGGCGCTGCGACATGCGGTATCATTGCTTCTGGTATTTTCCTTAGTCACTTTGACTGAACGCTGCCTTGTCTAGACTTATGGAGGATGGGCAACCCCACTTTCAAACAGTTGCATAACAAATCCTCAGAGCTGATCCTGAGAGCAACAACTAGCTGGGAATGATGGGAAGCAGATGGTTTGTGCTCTAGTGAATGGATGTGAACAAAGATGATGGCTGGACAGATGCCCAGAGAGCATGTTCAACATTTACCAGGGGATGAAAAGGAAAGGAGGTGTGAAACTGAAGAGCGTGCAGAGCGTGACCTGGATGCACAGTGCTGACGAGGACAGACATAACAGGAACAAAGGATGCCAGATTTCTTCTTTTGTGAAATTGTGTATATTTATACCATAACACTTTGATTGTGAAACTGCTGTAAATGACAAGTGACCTCTATGGCCTCAAATAAACAGCTGTGCTGGAGGCTGCTGTCAAATTTTAATTAGATGAATTCTGGAGGTTGAGGGACAGGGTGTCGACTGTGGTTATAGAGCACACAGACACCTACTGAAGTCACTACATTCTCAGTCTTCTCTGAGCATGTGTGTTAATGTAATTAGAGAAAGGTCCCTTTCCTGCTGCTTCACAGTGATCAGATTAGGTTCGAGGAGACTGGCTGTTCTCAACATCCGCACAGCCCAGGAAACACCTCGCAGGCTCGACTCCTTGATCAATGGGACCAATATTCTCTAGTTATATTGAATATTACATACAGAGCTGGAAAATTAAGCAACACGCAACAACACGTATGCACACACATCCACAAAGGAAACTACAGGGGCCGTGGGAAAATAGACGGACAGAGAAAATATGTGATGACAGAGCTGGAGATTAAATTTTAAGATCTTATTTGTCTAAATGTCTAAGTTACCTACTGTTATTAATTAAGTAGAGTATGGACTGGAGTTGTGTTGGTTCCAGACTGGATGCATATGGCAAAGCTATTAGCTGGGATTATAGACTAATCCCCTCAGCCCTGCATCTTACCCCGTGACTTACATCACTTCCTATGCAGTGCCCTGTCTTCTCAAGGTCATCCCTCCGCAGCCAACTGGAGGCTCTGTTAGGCACTGATTCATCATTGTTGGGAAGGTGATGCACTGTTTTAATAAATGTAATCTTTGTTTGAAAGGTTTGCTTTGGAAAATAATATGGAAGAGAAAATATGACTTATTCTTCAACAAATAAATAAATCTATTAATGAATGCAGAAATAACAGCACTTCATTCAATACACATAAAAAGCACACATAAATAATTAATTTAAAAATGTTATATTTTATATATCGTGTTATAATGTATAAGTATATGCACACATACATATACATGGATTTCTTATTTATTCATTTGTAAATTTCAGCTCATTATACTTTTAATTATGTAAAAGTTGACTTTCATTATTTATTAGTTAATGAATCATTTTTTTTGTCCTTCAAAGTGAGATTTTAATTTGCATCTCCCATTTGTGTGCTGTTAACCCAGAGGCAGTGAATGTGGTTGTTTAGAGCCTGGTCATCAACAGATGTGTCTACTGTTGAGTCACCACTCTCTGAGATGTGATTTCAGGCAGGAACACGGGCCGAAGGCAACGACAAGCTCATAATCATTTGATGGACTGAGGAACAGCCTATAGTTCTGGTCAAGTCTTACAGGAGGCCACATATTTACTGATTTAGATCAGAACAAAGCTGCTCTAGTTACAGAGGTAACCATTGTAAGAGATGTGTAGGGCAGAAGAAAATAGCAGATCTCCAGTGGCCTAACCACTACAGGGTTTCCTTAGGCAAGTTTAATATTCCCCATGTTCACTCAGAGCTGTAAACTGCTAACATCACTCAATCACAACACATTGGTTAGAAATGAGCCCTGATAGAGAGAGAGAGAGAGAGAGAGAGAGAGAGAGAGAGAGAGAGAGAGAGCACTGTGACTGACCTCATTTATTCTATTAGCTAGCATGACATCTGAATCGATGGAGTCAATTAGGTCTCATGAATTTCACTGAGTCACAAAGACCACAAGATATTCTTTCCCCAAAACACAACACAGGCCACTTTCAGGGAATATCTCTATAGAATTCCACACCCAATTAAATTAAATGCACTTTAATTATGTTAAGTGCTTGCGATCCAAAGCAACTGACCCGTCCAGTGCAGTGACTGCAGTGAGATGCTGGTGTTGGGGCAAGAAGGCGATTTAAACCCATTGAGACAAGGTGCAGTGCTCCACACAGAGGCAACGCTGGGGGTTAAATGGACCACACAGAGTCGTCCTCTCTCTGAGCAGCAAGCACTGGGCAGCAGATCATATCTTCTCCCAGGAGAGTGCTGACGGAGTTATGAAAGCTACTGTACAGGCTTGTCAGGCTTTTCATGCACAGCTCCAGACATCCAGAGATGTAGCGCCCACTGTCAGTGACAGTTTTACCTGGCAGCTGACAACACTATGACGCATCTGTTTATAGCCTTTAAGTTGACATAATAGTCTTAGTTTAAACTGTACATCTCTCTGACAGGTTAGGAGTAGCACGGTGCGGCTGGTGGTGAAAGGGAAACTTGGCCCTGTGACATAACAACTGCTCAGCGTGAGACGCGATTCAGGACATATGTTTATCAACTACTACATATGGTTGCAATGAAAAGCCATGCTACTGCAAAACATGTCAAAATGAACAAGGACAGTGTTACAATCAATGTAGCAATGTTTTGGTGTAGATTAAGGAAATTGAAGTGTTTGGGATAAATGAGCTGCAGTCACAAACACCAGCACTGTAGCTCCATAAATCTGCATATACTGCCACAAAGTCTCATCAGCCAAAATATAACTTCTAGTCCTTGTGTCGACCCTGTGTGTATCTTCTCTACTGTTTCTGTCTGTCTATCAAATGCAGGAGCATTTCTTCCCTGCCACTCATAATAACTGAACCTCAATGACCTGTCAATATGCAGAGTGGTATTGCGTAAGGGTGCAGTCAAATCATTCTAAATTATTCAACATAAAACCCGGAAGCGCCGCTTTTATATTGATGAGTTATCATAATTCAGGTGGAAGTTGGGAGAGAGAGAGAGAGACAGTACGAACGGAGGTCGATCCCCCCTGAGGGATGATGAATCTTCACTTGGCTGAGCACTTTATGTCATGTCAGCCAGGCAGACTTAAACTGGACTGAGTGGCTTTACGGCCAGGAGAATCACATACTGTATCCACACACACACATGCGTGCACACACACCCTATGTAAGGCAGTATTAAGGTGACTGACACAAAGCCCAGACTAATTGAATTTTCTGTTCACATTGGCCTGGTCAGTCATAGGTGGGACACACATGAACACTGCTCACCCTGCTGAGTTGCTCCAGCAGTCTATGGTTCTGTTCAGAGAGCTCACTGATGGCCTTGGACTTGTCCCTGTCGGCCTCTCTCAGCTGGACCTGGTGGCGCTCCAGCTCACCCTGCAGCTGCTGGACGTCTGTCTCCAGCTCAGCCACACGTCCCTCCCACTCCCCCTCTCGACTTTCCAGACGCCGACGCAGCTCGTGTTTCTCCTGTTCCAAGTGCTGTGTGTGAATGAGGAGAAAGAGGATGATTTACTTAGAGCTGATGTTAAGTATTTACATCATTTTACACCACACAGGAAACTGGACGTCACACAGATGCTGGTGCTGCAACAGGTTAAAAAAGTTGTACTGAATTTTTAGAAATATTCACAGAGAAATAAACTCAAACTATTCATCTTCTGTGCAAAAGTCTGTCTATACTATACTACACTATAACTATACTATATGGATTGAAAACATATGATGCTGATGATGAAGAAAGTTTGACTATTGCACCATGTGGCAATAAACTGAATCAAATCCAGTAACTGAACTGGAGTGATCTCCTGGAGTGACAGTTAAACACTCCAGTTAACACATTGTTTCTTCCTGCTCCCATTGCAGCAGTGAATAGTGAACAGATGCACTGTACCATCAGTAGCTGCCAGGGATTGGATGTGAGTAGTTATTATGGTCAAGTCCAAGGCTGAAGCAGCTGGCATCTGCGTGTCCACTATTTTCATCGCTGGGTTAATGCCCAAACAAAAGCAGGGATCAAAGACATCGGTGACTGTTAGAACAGGACACCAGGAGCCAAGACAACATGAATAACAAGAGGAGTTTGATATTAAACGAAGAGGCAGATTATTTGTGTGAGCTGCAACATGAGGATGAACGTGGATCAAAGGGCTGAGCAGATGTACAGCAGATACAGGAGATACAGGATTAGTCTTTGTGTTTTGTCAGACCACGTGTTTGTATTGAAGGATGTTGAAAACAATAACAGCTCAGTGGAACAACATGATGTGTGAAATAATTCACATAGTGAACATCTTTGATTAGCTTGGTCACTGCTCGCTGTACAGACAGTGTAGCTCACTCTGTCAGTGTAACCAACACGTTTCAGTTCACTCTGCGCTTCCAGCTCACAGCCTCACACATTAGCTGTAATAACATTTTAATATCGAAACAAAGATTGATCCACTTTCTCTGTATGTTGAATATAAAACTCCACATGCAGCGTTTGTTATGATCCTGCTCACTTTGTTTACATTGATAGGCCCAGACTTGGTTATAGGATTATGGTATTTTGAGGACAAACCAGAAAGAGGCTTACGTCGGTATTAAAACTTGAGTAAATGATATGTTCTTTTTTTTTAGTTTACCTCTAATTTCTCGTTGAGATCTTTGTGCATTTTCTCATATTGCTTGGTCAAGTCTTGGTTTCTCTCCAGCAACGCTTTGCCGAGTTTAGCAGCTAAAACCAAGTCCTTCTCCTTTTGACGGAAGAGCGACAGTAAGTCTGCGTTGTGCCCAACCGCAGGCGTTTCTAGGTCCGACAGTCCCTCCTCGTCATCCCGCTCCCCGGTAAGCATGGCCAGTTCCTCCTCCAAGGCCATACCGAGGCCTCCAGAGCCGGCGTGCCGCAGCGTGTGACCCTGAAAGCCGCCGGGTTCCTGGGCGGCGGGGCCGGCCCGTGGCTCCATGCAGTCGCTGTCCAGCTCCAGTGGTGCTGAAACCACGGCAGACGTCTGCAGGTCGATGCAGAAAGCGGACATCGCCGCCCGGCGGAGCAGAGGCCAACAGATAAGAGCCGAGTGATTTCACTCCGGATGAACCCACCCCGCTCTGACTGGGCTGGGCTGACCGGACCGGCTTCTTATCGACAATCCATCCATCGCTTTCCAAATTCAGAGCTGGATCCTGTTAGATTGTAAAGTGCTCTCACGTCCCTCTCTCCCGGTTAACCTGCCAGTCGAGACTGTGACTCTGATTGAATCTCAGCAAACAGCGGCTCGTCTGCGGATCAGAGCCTCGTTCTTATTGGCCGCACTGGATGTTCTTATCCTGGTATAAAGCGCCGGGATGAGCTTTGCGCAGCGGTCGGTCGGTCGGGGTCCACGCCGTCTCGGGGTCCTGGGTCCCCCATAATGACTGGCCTTTTACGACACAGGCATTTGCCAGCCCAACAGATGAGCGCGATCCCGATGCCTTCTCAACCTCTTTCCCTTCTTGAATGCGCGTTCCCGCCACGGTAGTGACGCCAGCTGCAACCTGTTACAAACGGTTCGCTGATTGGCTGAAAACCATCGCGCCATATTTTGGTGCCTCTCACACACATCTGCGACAAGAACATCAGCACGTGAAGAGATGAAATAAGAGCAGACCGCTGCTGAAATGATGAGGAGTCATCATCGCAAACATCGTTAGAAACATCATTAGAAGAGGTGACTGCGATACACAGTGACTATAAAACATGGTTTTCCCTTCTATTGCTTTTATAAAATGAATCATGGTCAATAATATATATATAGATATATGGAAAAAATAAGTAAAACTAGATGGCGTAAATAAGGTTAAAATCAGGTATACACAGACATACTAGGCTGTTTACATACATACATACATATATATGTGTGTGTGTGTGTGTGTGTGTGTATAAGGTATAGTATATAGGATATATAATTAAATATTATAATATAATATAATCATATGCCCTATATACACAAAAAGAAGACCTATATGAGCAGTTTTAAATTGAACTTTTTTACCAAAAATTATTATTATTGTTTTGAGTCTTGAAGTCAAATGAAAACAGATTTCTATAAATGAGTTAGTATATTTAAGTTCGTAACTGAATGAAATATGAATCAAATGTATAGATTGATAATTTCTAATCATGTATATATTCAAACGGCTAATTTAGTGTCGAGGCAGGATGATTGCAATGTTTAGACCAGTGTTAGACTGAGTTGGTATTAGGTTTAGGTTAAATGTGAGCAGATGTTAAGAAGAAGATTAATCCAGCACCTCACTCAAACATACTCTGTGTGTGTGTGTGTGTGTGTGTGTGTGTGTGTGTGTGTGTGTGTGTGTGATTGTTAATGATTACGAACAAAGCCTCTTGAGATGATAAAGTAAAGGCACAAAAGAAGTGGGTCGCAACCTGCTGGTCTTCTGTCTCCTCGCTTCAGCAACTGATGTGGCCACACAAAAGATAATGGACAATTTCCTCAAAGCACATCAGACCCTCACTGCTCTGATAAACCACTCAGCTCAAATTATCATTATTAGCGTGATGCTGATGGCAGATTCAAAGAACACACACTCACCTTTTTTTGTTGTGAAAGGAGTTGCACTTTGTTGCACAGCCTCAGAACAGTGTTTATGTTATGTTTTTTTATGTTATAACATTTTTCTTACAAGCAATATTTATGGTGGGAATTACTGTTACAACAAAACAAGAAGAGACTGAGCTACTGTAAAAAAAAAAGAACACAAAAAAACAAACAAACAATAAAATGTTCATAAATGAGCCTATAAGCGCAGCAAAACATTCTAATCTTTCAGATGTAGTTAGTATACATATAGGATCATTGTGGCATTTCTGAGCTCTGAAGTTGCCCTTTTACAGAGATGAAGCTGAACAGTACAAACTCCTTGTTGCTCTTTGTTACAGACTGTAGCTCCCTCTGTGGAAAAACAGGATATTACACCCACATAAACCAACATGACTGGTAAACAATCAGTGGTCTACTTACACTGCACTATTTTAACGCACTGACACTTATTTTGTCAGCGGTTAACAATATATATATATATATTTTTTATTCAAGTGTAATTTGATAAAGAAAGATGATCGAGGGGAACTTTTAATAAATCTGTTGCCGTGACATCGTCCACATAACTGCTGTGTTTACAGCCGATCACAAAGACAGTTTTCTGCCTAGAGAACATGATTAATATTATTTCTGTGAGGTATTTTCAACTACACCAGGAGCATTGTTTGTATATTTGTGAGTGACAGCATTTCCACATTCACACTCCACATTGTTCTGTTGCAGTCATGTGATTTCCCAAATGAGAGAGAAACCCTCAATTTCCTCAGTGAATTAAGCTTATTTAATAGCGGTTCTTCGCAGTCAGTATCTGGAGCAGCATCTTCCTCGAGCTCAATGTCTGTGCTTATGTAACATCCACTCTTAGTCATACAGGCCTGACTCTGCCTTTTTTCAACTAATGCAAGCCTTGGTTTGGCTGTGTATTATGTAACAAAACCAGGCTCTTCAAACCTCTAGATTGCAGCATTTCTCTCTGTTACCTTATACCAACATGACAGAGCACACACCTCATAGAAATGAAGCTCTCCCAGCATTTTGCCAGTGGGTGGCAGTGTTTTTACAGTCTATGACTGATCGCTGCAAAGATTGTGGTTCAGTGCCGATAAAGTTCCTCTGTGGTCATTTAATTTTCACATATTGATAGTTACTGCCAATATTGCCTGCCATTTTTAAATATCTTACTCACTATAATTTTACAGGTAAAACTCTCTAAAATTAACCACAATGTATTCACACTACAGAGTGCTCATAACTGACAGTATTCAAAGTGATTTGGAAGTAATTATTACAGTACAATACATGAAATCACCCACTCAGAAATGATTGGAATTTTCCGTCTTCAGAACTAAACAGGGATTGGCCTTTGAGACATACAATACCTTGTTGCTAGGTAACATTAGTGTGATGCCTCTGCCTCAGAATCAGTGCGGAAATGTGAGACGTTTTCACACTGATATGAGTAAATCATAACCACAGATATGGCATAAGATATAAACGGTTTTCTCATTTAATTAGATGTTGTGTCTTTTCTGTTTTGTCTACATTTCATAAAACAACACTGAGTTAAAATAGTAAAACAGTGAAATGATATATGCAGACATTTTTGTCTTAGGAGGATTAACCCATGATGACAGATCTATTTTTACCGTTGCATTTACTGTACATGCTCAGTTTTGTCAGTTGCCACAGCTGGTTGTACAGTAGCTGTGAAGGTTTGGCTGAGAGCAGTCACATGCCTCTAACATCATTCTGCATTATATAATAGTATAAGATAAATAGAAGGTTCTATTTAAAAATCTTCACACATTTTTTTTCACACAGATATTTAAGGATGGAAAAGAAAAGTTCTCTCCGAATTCTGCCTCAGCTGTTTGGTTCCATCAACGCACATTTAAAAGGTTTCCATAAGAAACAGTGTCTGTGCTGGGTGATGATCTCACCCTGGGTTTATGTGGGGAAGTTATTAATCGAAGGCTCTTCCTGGATTCGTGTTTGTCCGGACACAGATTTGTCTTCAGATTACAGTAACAGATCTGCTTAGCTGAATCAAAGACGTATGAAGCAGCTGAACCCAGAAATGTCACTGAATCATAGGATTAAACCAGTTCCTGACAGCAGGGAGCACGTGTAGAGACCGAGGTGAGAGAGCCAAAGTGTGATCTGACTCCAGGCCAGCCTGACCCGAAACATTCCTTTGTTACACAACTAAACTAAAGGTTTTACTACTGTCATAAAAATCAAATTAACCTGTAAAAAGCACAAGTGAGTTTTGCACTTGTACTTTGTCACTGTAAATCTCATTGATGGTTAAGTACCATGAGTTCACCTTCTGAGCATTTCGTCCCTTCTGTTGTGCTGCTGTAGTACGGCTTGCCAGGTTAGGTTGTGCCATCTGTCACTGTGTGTGTGCGTGTGTGTGTGTAGTTTGCGAGTCAGCATCACAGTGACGTGTCTCTTGGCTTTCATTAGCATAAAAACAAGTAAATTTCGCTGAGCTTTGATTACTGTGTGAGACACTGGCACTTTGTTAGGTTGTGACACTGTAATAAAACTCAAACATACTTTGTTACGCTGCTGTCTCTGTATGTTCTGTTACACTGAGAGATGCTACAATGAGAGATTATTTTAATGCTATGCACAATGTGTGAATATCAGTATATAGCAGCAATGCACTGTTAGCACTTTAAATGCAAGCAATTACAGAATTGCAGAGTCAAGCATAGGGGAGGGTGTGTGTGTGTAGGGTGGGGTGGGGGCATTTTGACTGTACAGTTTTCTTTTTCGTTCAGACTTTATTCATGTTGAGTCTTGATAAACTTTATCTAAAGGTAGAAGAAGTACATCACCATTAGTGTACGTGAGACACTAGTTAAGTTAAAGCTAAAAAAAATTACTCTTTTATCATTTATCAGAAAACATGTTTTTATTAATTATTCTTGATAGAATTAATGATGGTTTTGTGATGGTACATGCTGCTTTATTATGAATAAATAGACATAAAAAAATAGGAAACATGCTAAAAACCTTGTGATAATGAACATAGTGCAGTTTTGTTCAAAAGATGTGGACATTTTTGATGAAAGATATTCATATTTCTTTTTTATTTATGGATAAAAACTGAATTTACTGAAATAACGTTCACGTCCTGCCAGTCGTTAGACCGCAGTGCTGCTGCTCATTAGCAGGAGATCTTCTAGTCAGTAATCTTCTGTGTTTAGTTATTAATAATGCATCTGACATGAACGTACAGTAGTTTATACTGCTGGGACCTGACGTTAACGCAGTGTGTGAAGCTGAATATATTAGTGAGATTACTGACGGCTGCTGCAGTGTGAGGAGAGGAAGAAATAGTTTAGGGATGGTAAGGGGTGAGCGGGTGACAGAGGAAAGAGAGAGAGAGAGAGAGAGAGAGAGAGAGAGAGGATGGAGAGAGAGAGAGCGCTTCCTCTCACTCTCTACAGTATGTGATCACTGGTCTGCTGCATTACTCTACAATGCAATTTCTCTGTAGTCCTCCACTCCCTCACTCTCTCCGCCGCCCTAGCTCTCTCTGTGAGCAGTAATCTGTGGCTGCTCGCGCTGCCTCACAGCTTCCTGCCTCTCTCCCCCTCAGCTCCACGTTCTCCCCAGTGAGGATGACATCCACGAATCTGATGAACCAGCGAAGCTCTCATTCTGGCTGGTGGCTTCCGAGGGAGACCCCACATGAACGGCTTTACTGGACGAGAAGCTGCTGCGTCTAAGGAGCTTGGTAAAAGACCTGTCAGCTGTAGCAGTCTCTGAGTAAGTGCCAGATTATTTCACTCAGTCCATCAAAGATAAGGAAGGTTGTGGAGCGTGATGACTTTGATCAGGGAAAGAATGAAAACCGTATCTTTGTTGTGTTATTTTCTCTTTCTCAGCATGTTGGAACTATTACCTGATTGACTGATGGACTGACACTGGAGCTGAGGATTTATGGAGTGATGAGATAGCAGTGGTAGCACCGAGCTTATGCAGCTGTATCTTGTCTGTCAGGAGTGAACGCTATTCTTGGTCACGACACTGAAATGCTGTGTCTTTGTTTGCACATCTCTCTTCATTGCTGTGCTTAGAGTGGCATACACTCACACAGACGCCTATCACTCCCTGGGGTGACGATCAAACTCCTCATCATTTGTATATGGTCGTTGTGAGACCACTGCATGCTCTTTTCAGACAGATGGTTAACCTGCACAAGGATCAAGGAAGTTTTGAGACAAAGTTCATATCTATTATGCAGTGATTTTCCAGATGAATCCAACTTACTTCACACTCACAGTTGTTGGAAAAAAAGCTGAAATTACTAAGTCGGTAGGAAAAAGTATGAGAGGATGAAGACTGTGGCTGGAAGACAGTATCTCTATGGTAACTGCAGGTTTTGCCAAGGGTAGAGGAGAGGTGAGGGAAGCTTGCTGCTTTTTTCTGGCGCCTCTTCAGCTGGAGCACAAATATGAAAAAGAAGTACTGACAGGACTTTTGTGATGCAATTAATGAAGTGATTGTGGGAAAGACAGAAAATATATGATATATTGACAGATGATTCAAAAATCTATGTATACTGTGGTGTTATGTAAGATAACTGGATGATTGATCTAAAATTAGTTTTTTTTTTTTTAAAAAAGTTTTACAAGATAGATCTGTAGTTTCCTTTCTGAGAACTTCAAACTGAAGGTACATGGTACAGAGGTAACAAGACGCTAGCTCTCTGCAGAACGGATCTGTTGGTGCTAATGTGAGTTGTGATGAAAGATAGAGAGACAGAGAGAGATAGATAGAGAGAGCTCTATATCCTCAAGTGTCATTTTCCCAAAAGCCTCCTGTAGAAGCCCACACTGATCCTCTGTCATTTGGATTTGTGATATAATGATGGACTGGCTATTTGAAGTGCTCACCAATACTTTAACAGAATGTGATATGTTGTCAACTTGACCATAAATGGGTAACACATCAGTGCCAGATTGGGTCTGTTGATTTCACTGCCACATATATTTCATATTTTATCATAGAAGACAAATTTCCAAATTGCTGAACAATAGATTCTCTTCAATTTCATTCTAATTGTGTCTTTGATGACTGGGTTTATACCTTTTATTGCAACATGTTACACTGGATAATTAAAATAATGTTATGTATCAATATATATTTGTGCGGGTGGCTGGATCTGCAGGTCTAGAATTAGCCAATAATATTTTTGTTAATCTTTTTAATTGTTTCAGAATGGATGTGGGTTTTTTTCCTTTAATAGCTCATGCAACAGAAGTTATTTCTGACCAGTGTTTATGTATTCCTTTGAGTGGGCTGGAGCATTAGCCATCAGGCCTCAAGGATAAGAATCTGTGGTGTCACTCGCAGCAGTTTCAACTGTACGCAATTTTGCTAATCTAAGCAACAAAATTTTAAAAGGGTATAAAATGTATTGAAATGCATTCAGGCATTCATGCATGAGTTGTGCTAACCATTGCAGATGCACTTGGCCGATAATGCACCTCTAAAATTGTATGGTGTTGTAAAATTAAGCACAGATTCTATGGGTGTAAACACAGGATAGACAGGTTAACTTTGTCTAATTGAAACCTCTGGTGTTTGTGACAGGAAACGATGGAGCTGCAGAGCCATGTTTGAATCACAGAACTGCTGCAATGGCAGAGTCCAGAGCCGCTCAGTCTGTCTTGCATGTGTTTGGCATTGCCATCGTGTTGTTGTCATGACAATAGGCATAAATGTCTTTTAGTGTTCATGTGAGGGGACAGGCTGAAAGATCAAACAAGAGGAGAGTAGATGGACAAGGACTTTAAGTTTGTTTTTAGAGAAGAATCTGTGCCACTACAGGGATGCAACAGGTCTGTGATTCACCGCTGCCTACAGCCCGTACAGTAACACTGGCCCCTGGTCACCCTGCAGACTGAATGTAGAGCAACACCATGACTGGGATGCAACCTCTCTCCACTCTCCTCCTCTTCAACAACTCTGACTCACAGCCCAGCACACATTATTCAACCCACGGAAAAAGATCCCCTCAACTGAGTTGGAGACCAATAATGTTCCAGTGTTGCTGTTCTGTTGTTGATGAACTCTCATAAACAACACATTGTTTGTGGAGCATTTCTGATTGCAGGTACTGTAATTACATTGCTGGCACAGATTGTAAAAAAGGGTAAAAATATAGGTTCTTTTTCTGCACTGGATTAGTTACGATGTTATGTTTGTATAACAAGAACTTTGAGGTGTTCAGTGAACACAGATAGACCAGTTCAGTGGTCAAACCGTCTTTCCGTAGTTGTAATGAGCTTTTAAAAGTATAGTTATTAGTAATTGCTATCAGAGAGCTAATTATTGCAGAGGAGCCCAGCTGCACAGTCTGTTAGCTCAGCTCATTGCAGTCAGTCAGCTAGCACTTGACTCTGAAAGGAAGACAGCCAGATCTGAGCCCCATCTGGTGCCTCATGCTAGGATAGCACCCACAGCCAGCAACTTTACTGCTGCCTGTGGAGTAGGTTCTCCACATTGAATATATATACACAGCACTAAAACATGCAGTGCTGTTTGTACCAGCACATACAGATGTATGACATTCATTAGCAGGTTCTTAACAATCTTCTGCGTCTTTCAGTCACATGGGTGGAAACGTTTGAGGGTCACACCTGCAGAGTTGAAACTGTTTCTCTCTACCTGGTACGTGTCTTCAGAACAAAAGGAAGTTTTTAACATCTCATCTAAACCAGACAGCAGGAATACGTACCACTGATGTAATGTGCTCACAGGCTGAAGATCAGCAGGTGCTGGAGGGACCTCACCTCAGCTAACGCTTTGCTCATGCTATTATCACTCATTGCGAGCCACCTGGTCCTGCATCATGCTAATCAGACTGGATACCAGGCAGCATTCTGATGCATTCTGTGTGGTCTGTTCAGTTGATGCTGACCAGCCCTACCTCCCTCCACACACAATACATGTAACAACACACAGAAATTCACTCCATGTTATCTGAGCTGGAGATGAGCATGTCACTGTAGGAAGGAGTGGGAGGTGAGCCGTTTCTTTTAATAAACATTCTGCCTGCCTCTCCATCACAAAAGCTGCCAAATATATCCAGCGGTGGTAAAAGAAGCTGTTGTGTGAACAAGAGCAGAGTATTTATAGTCTCTGGAATACGAGTGTATATTTGGTCAGCACAGTATGGAGCTCCTGTGGTGTACACACTAAATACCCACACTGTGAACAACATGCTTTATCTGCCAGTGGTATGTCTGTACAGCATCAGTGCTGCTGAGTAACTGGTTCTATGGGTTACATCAATCTCTCTCTATGGTGTTTGATTGCTAATTGCTTACCTTAGAGTCATGGAACAGTTTGGCTTTGTAATTGATTTAATGAGGCCACATTTGCTTGATTAACCATTTATAATGAACATTGATGTGTGCATTTTTGATTGCAACAATAACTCTGATAGAGGGCACGATATGCTTGTTTACTTGCTAATTATTAAAATCTTTAAACGAATGAATTCTGCTTTAACATTTATGATGAATGTCTTAGCACATGCAGAAGGTAAATTATTCTGAATGACAGACTGGGGAAAATCACTTATGCAGTATGATTATGAAAGCGAAGTGTTTTACATAAGAGCATTGAGTCAGAATTTCACTTTTCCAGAGAGGTTGTGCATAAAGACTGTTTTCTGTCACTTTTTTCTCCCTATTCCCAATCTCCCGTTCTCTCTTCATGCTCTCCTCTCCTGCAGATTAGAGAAACCACATCCAACAACTTTCTAGATAAGAACGGCTCCTTTGAAGAAAACATCATTACTTTAAATACACAAAACAAGCCAGAATTGCCGGACACATGTCACAGGTATTACTCCTCACATGGTAAGAGTTTGTTTCCAGAGCAAGACATCTATTGTCAGCTGCTGTGTGTGTGTGTGTTTTTAATAGAGGGGACCAACTTAAAAGTACAGTAACTGCTATGATAAACGGCACATGGTTTTGTGTTCTTATAGAAAGGCTGCATCTCTCCTCACAATACCAGTCAACATGATGCCTCTTCCTCCATAAAGAACATTTTGTAACATTTGCTGACGGACTAAAAAACATTCACACAGATCAGATTTGGAAAAAAAGGTTTTTTTTTGTGAAGAAAATACAGTTTTTTACATGTGAGGATTGTATGTTCTTTGTGTGTGGGGGGAGTTTACTCTAGACACTCCTGCTTCCTCCCACACTCCAAAGACATGTGGGTTAGGTTGATTGGTGACTCTAAATTGCTCGTAGGTGTGAATGTGAATGTGAATGTGACGGTTTGTCTGTAAATGTCAGCTGTGTGATGGATTGGCGACCTGTCCATGGTATTCCGCCTTCGCTCCAGCCCCTCTGCGACCCTCAGAAGATAAGCAGTATACATGATGGAGGAATGATGTGTTAATCCTCCGTCATAAAAATAATCCATTGGTGGATTTAGTGACACCATTCCTGAATGGTGGCCAAATCAACACATTTCCAACTGACTGTTTGCTCGCTGTCTTGTTATTGTAACAAAGCAATGAACGTGAAAATCAGCATGCGGTTCATCACTTTATGTTCCACTCCACAATGTGCAATGATGTATGTGAAAGTTTTCCACTTCAAAATTATGTGGAAGCAAAAGATGTAACTCACCTTCTAAGGACGTATAGAACTAACTACATCCACTACCATGTCCATATATTTAAAGCTTCACCTTTCATGTGATGTGAATGGTCCAATGTAGTGTTAATATTGGTTATTATAAACCAACAAGGGAACTAGATCCCATGAAAATGTGAAAAAGCATCTTGTGATGTAATGTTTGATTCCAGTATGTTGTTGACCCACTGGTTTTATTGGCTGCGGCCCCACGTTGTGGCACCATGTTGTAGTGAGCCTGTGTCTGTGATCTGACTGTGTGTTGCCATACACTAAGTGCTGTGACTGTGTATCTGTGACTCTGCTGCCAGCTGCTGTTCCTCTGGTTTCCAATGCTCTTCAGGCCCTGTAATGCTGTAATGGCACATCTAATTGCATCATCAATTGCTACCAGTGACATGTACCATGAGACCACTGTACACATGCACGCACACACACACACACACGCGTGCGCACACAAAACAGAAATACTATTAGTACTAATAAAAAATACTAAATAGTATTTTTTTGTATGCTACAGTTGTTAATATCTTACAGTATTACAATCTTTAACACATCTACACTCTCCAGGGAGGTTGTAAAAACAGAATATCTACTCAGATCTCCGTTCCCCTGATGTTCATAAAAAAAAGACTGAACAGCCACAGAAAAGTTTGATCCATGGTCTGTGTTTGTTTTCAGGTTGAGCAGGAGATTTCACTCGTCCAAAGGAAGATGTCTGACCTTGAGTCAGTGCTGCAGCAGAAGGATATAGAGCTGAAGGCTTCAGAGACCCAGAGGACCATCCTGGAACAGGACCTGGCGACCTACATCACAGAATGCAGTGTGAGTGGACCTGAGTGATCACAGTGGACAACTCATGGACTTTTGCTCCAAAAATGCATGTTTTTCTCTTCGTATATGTTTGTCTACACATCTGAACATTGTGGTTTGTGTGATTTAACATATCAGGAAAAATACATTATGTATGTATTAGAAATTGACTTTGATAGTTTTGATGCGTTTAAGATTTATTGGTATGAAAAATATTAGAAATACTTATCAACATAATATTTTCTCAAACCCTTCAGCAGCACAACCTCCAAAATGAACATAAGGTGGAATCAACACCTACAGTGTTTAAAATAGTTTCAGCAAAATGTTGCAGGGCTGCTGTATGAGATCACATTACTTTTTGTCTGTCTGACTGAACACATATACATGTTTGTCTGCAGAGTCTGAAGCGCAGTTTGGAGCAGGCTCGTATGGAAGTGTCACAGGAAGATGACAAAGCATTGCAGCTTCTCCACGACATCCGGGAACAGAGCAACAAACTTCAGGAGATTAAAGAGCAGGTAGGACATCGTCCTGGGTGTCGTCTCGTCTCATCAGGTCAGACAGAAATGCTGCTTACACAAGAAGGCAGATCTCCGATCTAACTGATGAAACTGCTTATTGTGCCAAAAACAAATGAAATGACGTCTTCTCGTGGCAGAATTGAGATTTTTTTTTTTTTTTCAATACTTTTAAACTTTATCCTTGAGTCTTTCATAATGGCGGTCATATTGAACAGCTCAACTTACCAAGGGTGAGAGTGTGTGAGGTGTGACTGTTGATCAGACGACCATGTGATGTCGGAGCCCCACCACTCTCAGTGGTGGTGCAGTCAGTGTTAACATTTAACATCCGCAGCACAAATGCACAAATGCAAGGATACAACAAGGATGTGCAATGAGGCTGCAGTTCATGTAGCAAAGGTCTTAATAATAATTCACATCACAGTAAATGAAAATAAAGAAAAACTTTTTTTGTGAAAAGTTTGTTTTTTGCAATAAAAGCATTGAACCCCATTTTTTTAGACTGATTACGCAATCTGTGGTTAAAGTATAAAGAGTGTATCAAGTGCGAGTCTAAAATCAGGAATACTATTAATGGTGAGAGAGTGAGACAGGCGAGCTTTAATGTGCATGCAGCCCTTAATTACTAAAATCAGACGAGACGAGCGTGTACGAGTTTTTGTGTGCGCGCACATATTTCTGCATGCGTGGCACAACCACATGACACGGTGTCTCCAGTTGTGAGAATGAAGCTGTTACATGACTGACAGTTAAGAACAACACATAGAGAATCATCTCCTTGGCATTATGCACCACTTTTTCTTAAAAAGGTAATAGAAAAGCAACCTATTTTTCACAGCCTACACTAGTGCTGGTTACCAAGCACTGAATGCATTGTGCAATGGTTGCTATGGTGATGAGAGCCATATACCTACGAGTGAAGAGAGCACTGATGCAGTGGGCAGGCTGTCGTGATGAGGTGCTGGGGCCTGAGCTCGCTCTGTTTGAGAAACAGAATTTTTGACCATCACTTGATATACTGGCTAAAAACAGTGTGAGTGTAGCACCCTGTCATTTTAAAATGTCAGTGTGTGGTGCACACACATGCCTATGAAGGAAATTCAACATGTTTAACCCTGACTGACATGTACATAACGCATAGACTAATATGTACTAATATGTACTGTATTTTTATAAAGCATTACAATGCTCAGATACAGGAAAGGTTTGTGCAGTCCAGCAGTACCTTGGATTTAAACTGCTGCTGTTTAATAAGAGAAACCAGCTGAAAAGGTGTAACTGTCTGACATGGCTGATCCACGGACCTACCTAAGGGATTCCCATCCTGGGAGTATGTCAGGGTGCAGAATATATGAAACAAACTACATTTGAAGACAAATCTGTTTGTACCTGTCGTGATTAGCTTTACTCAAGGGTTTGGAGGAAAACCAGCTTACTGGCTTCACTGATCTCAGATCTCTGTCCAGAACTCTGCGCCAGGTAAAGATGATGCTCTCTCTTCATCTCTTCGAAAGTGATTTAACGAGTTCCCGGACAAATGAAAAAATAAAACCCATCCTGACAGAAAGATCAGACATTGCCTGTAATTAATCACACAATTCACAGATGTTGGACAGGCTCTGCATGAAATGTTCAAAAATATCCAACATTTTTTTTATTTCTTATCTGAAGCACAGAGGCCCCAGGGGATCCCTCAGGAGGAGCTGGAGGAGTCTGCTTGTTTAGGTGACAGTAAAACTGCTATGTTAATGTTACCTTTAGTATGTTACTATGTATAGCTGAAGCTGATAAGCTGAGTATGAGTTTTAATTCATGCTAACGTTTTTGATTTAGAGCCTCACAGAGGAAACAACAGGACGTCTCTGCACACTGTCTGGCCTGTGTTCTCATTGGTTCGTCTCTGCAGGGTGTTTACACCAGATAAATCCAGTATTCTCATCTTGAAAAGCATCTGTCTCCTACGCTCTGCCATGTGACTGTAGTGTTTATCGTTTTCATGCAAAGGCCATGCAGTGCTGGATCAACAAACTGTAGAAATTGGGGATGGATTTATTTTGAGAGAAAATCAATCTGTGTCAAGGGCATTAAAACCTGAGACCAAAGAGAACCTCATTACAGACAAGAGAGCAACAGAAAAACACTTTTCAGGAATCACAAAAAAACTTAGAAGCAATGACACTTTTATGAACCATCAATGTACAGATGAACAGAAATATTAACATAGATTTGAAGGTAGGCTGTGTAGCATCCCTGTTAACATTCAGGGATTCTCACCAAAACGCATGCTGTGTCTTTCAGCCCAAACAAATCCATTGACTACATTTTCCTTCCTCTAAAATCTTTGTGTGACACTGGTCTATCGTCTATTGATTAAATGTTAAACAGCAGCTCATTAAACATGGAAGCATCTTTTCATTCATGTCACCTTCAGCCACGTCCATCCAGGATGTTATTCAAGTTACTGTGCATTTTTCCTCAACTCAGCCAGCAGTTGGTGCAGACATCATCCTCCATCTGCTACAATAGTAACGTGAACGGTTCAATAAGTGAACCATTCATCTGCTCCAGCTAGAGCCTGAACTTACACCCTTATTTACATCCTCTGTAAATTGAACTTCGAGCCAAATGAGGGTGTCTTTCATCCAGGAGGATGTGCACAGGCTGTAATCAGAGAGCAAGAAACTGAATTCAGTACCACTCCAATCAGGAGAGACTTCATCCTGAGTGAAGAGAGAGAATTTTTATTAGCCATGTACATAAAACAAAAGACAAAGTGAGATATGGAAGCCTTTGTTGATTAGACGCAGACGTGATGTCATGTCATATTTTCAAGGGGCGAGGTTGTGCATGTAAGAAACTCCCCGAGATCTGAAGACACATTTAAAGTTGGACCAGCAGTGACCAAAACGTGTGAATGAAAATATAAAGAGTCTTCCCAAACTACTCTGATTTCCATGTCAGATGATCCAGACCAATGCCTGAACCAGTCTTAAACAGTCAAAACTTGACTCCAGGTCAGGTTTTCTCTAATCCAGTGTCTCTGAACAGTCCCCTGGCTTACATCCACCACTGTAATGTCCCCAGTACGTCTTTGCTCTGATTCCAGATCATTACCAGAAATACTATCAGGTTATATTCAGACCAGTACACACAAACTACTGTGTCCAGCACTTGTAATTTCAACCAATCACAAGGAAACTATTAATTATACTAAGACAGCAAACAACACTTTTAAATGTCAGATCATTGTCCACCAACACTGTAATTTTCCAAGTATTTATTTTAAACCATGAATTAGATTTGTTATTTTGGTGAATTAACTATGTATCTGAGTTTTATCCTCCAACATATTAACTTAACCTTAACCTCACTGTGGCTCACTGGCTGTGGTTTGATGGTTTTTAAACTCTGAGCCCATGTCATCTGATAAATCCTGAATTACTATTATGTAAGACTCAATTAGATCTTCACCCTTCACTGATCTCTTTAAATCTAAACGCCCCCCTCTTTTTTTTAGCCACAGCGCTGAGGAAAAGAGAGGAGCAAGTTTGAGTATGATAAAGATATTATAAAGACTTTGGTGAGAAGCTGCAGAAAACAGATTCCTTCTTCTGAATAAAGGAACAACCTTGGGTTACCATCGATTGTCAGAAAATTCTCTTTGCCTTGAAGAAGCAGCTGGATGAATTATTTCACAAAGCCGACAAGATTACAGACTTCAACCTTTTCAGGAACATGAATGAAAAGATTCTTCAGTATTATTCCTCTAACTTTATGGCAGGACCTCTCCTTTTCAAGTGTCCACACGTTGAACTAAATCCTGCATCTTATTCTCATTTGAGCCACACATGTCTCTAAGTGTAGTCAGTGTTTTATTTATTTATTTTTTTCTTCAGATTTCTTCTGCCAGGCACCTGATGACTAATGATGTGCCACTGGGTGTTTCTTGCTCCACATTATCAATTAAAACAAAAAGAAACAAACAAATGAATAAATGAAGCAACAAGTTAATACAAGAGTTGTCATTTTTATTGGGTCTTTCATTTCCTCTGGTAGTATTAAATCTGTGCAGCAGCAGTTTGTATTTATAGAGCAGATACATTACTGAAGATGAGCTTCAAATGTCTTTTTAAACACAAGTAAATGATCAACAGTGGTTCAATTCTGAGTGAAATATATTTGATTTACAGGTTCCTGCTCATGCAATAGATAATCTGAGTGAGTCAAGGACAGGATATGAATTATACATCTGTTTTTCTGTAATAAAAGGAAACTGGGACTCCGCTGTGCAAGGCCTTAGTTGTTCAATGTTATGTTGAACGCTGAATTCCCTTGCCTTTAATTTTCTCACACTGAGTCACTGTTTTGCTGAAGAATTACAGGAATTTGAAACATGTTTCTCTTGCTTTTATTGACTCAGCAAGTCAGAGGCAGATGAAAGGTGGTTCCCAGGAGACCCAGTCAATTGTGGTTATGGGAAGTGTCAGTTTGCTCCTGTTGAAATTGTCACAGCTTCTTCTCTCCAATTCCACGGTTAAACATATAACCTCTTATTCTACTTCAGCAAAAATAGTGTAGCTTTGTTGTCTATTTCACTTGTCACTGGCGTCTGTCTGGATGCAGGAGGATGCTACTTTTCATCAAGCTGCCGATGTGATGAAGTTGACATCGGACCTGTTAAACCATGACTAATTACTATCACTAAGACATGCATTAAGTGACTTATCTTATTCAACTTTTCTGTCCACATTCCTTTTTCTGTTCATTGACTTTTAAATCGTTAACGTGGTTGTACTTGGTGCCATATTTAAAGTGCCTTCATACCAGCCTTTTAATTACCCACCATTATGCTGAACTGTTTTCATCTTGTTAAGCTTTAAGACGTTAGTGGTACATCTCTCTGTTAAAACCCACTGAGACTGCAGGAGAGTTGTTTTCCACTTTAAACACGCAGTAATCACTCTGCCAATTTCTTCAAAATTTGCTGCAGTGGTAGAAGGGCACCCATAATGTCAGCTAAATAAATATAGTGAAGTTAAATGCATAAAGTGCTTATAAGTGGCCAGAATTCAAAATCTCTCAGGGTAGCAGGTACTTTTTGGCAGTCGCATGTGCTCTGCTAAGTGGACCCTACTGTTCTTTTTCTACAATATTGGAAATTTCCGCTCTAAAAGTCATTGTTCGCTTTGTTTAGGATGATTGCTCTTCTGTTCTCCACTCTCTTCTCTTATTCAAGTGTGTCTATGCTGCTCTCTGCAGGAATATCATGCTCAGCTGGAAGAGATGCGAGTTTCCATCAGACAACTGGAGGAGGACTTGTCTGCTGCCCGTCGCCGTAGCGACCTGTACGAGGCTGAGCTGAAGGAGTCTCGACAGTCCAGCGAGGAATTGAAGAGGAAGGCTACAGACTACCAGCACAGGATGCAAAAGGTTTCTCACTGTAACCAAATCTGAGAGTTGCGTGGGAATAAGTTTTGTTTTTTTTTTTTTTTTTTACAGTAATTGCGCGTGAGAGCTCCAAACAAAACAGCAACTCAATTTAACAATGTACAATATATACCTCACTTGTGGTCACTTAAAGTTTCTACTTTGTTGTCCATGTGCCATGATAATTTTTGGTAATTTTCTTAGTGATTTAATCAAACTCTTCACAGGCTAAAGAGCAGGGCAAAGCAGAAGCAGATGAGATGGTCACCAAGCTGGAGAAGGTAGTTGATGAATTTATCTTAACTGTAATACAATTCTGTGATGGTTGATTATGGTGAAAATCTTTAGACAAAGAGCTTAAATATCTAACTATCTATTTATCTGCCTGTCTGTCTATTTTAGACCAACGCTGAGCAGCAGACAAGGATCCATGATCTTCAAGAGAAGCTCACCAAGGTAGAATATTTTTGCTATTAATGAATAATAATGAGTTGTGCTCCCACATGCAAGAGATTTAACAGCATTTATTCTTTCAGATGAGTGTGTAAGCTCAGTCTTTACCCTCACTGACCTCCTTCTGTCTTAAACTGAGGTCCGTGGCCGCAAGAACAATTAAGCTGTCTTACTAAAATTACACTTACTGCTTAATTATCAGTGATCACACAGTTTTTCATCATTACTAAAGATAAATCGATCTTATTTGTTTTCTTCTATAATGAAATATTAGCACCATCCGTTCTGTCAACAGCTGATGAGGTTGTGGTTCTGACATTCAAGCCTGGCTGAGCCCACATTACGGATCTGTCTCATTCTGACTCAGTGCAAACTTATGAAACAGTCAGACGAGCTGGACTTTCTTTCATAAAATGAGTCAGAGTGTTTTGTTTAAGAATTTCAGAGAGCTTTATATAGTTTATTGTATTTGTTTATAGCCAATGAAGATGAAGGGATGGGAATTATTCCTTATGCTCTCAAACTTGTCACCACTGTATATGTTTAAATTATTATTAATATTATTATTTGTATCTTTTATTTTGATCCAGTTCTTTTCTTTTCACCTCTCTTTAATTGATGTAGTTAGGAATCACTCTACAGTGTCACATTGTGTCAGATGTTAGACAAGGTTCATTAACTTTCTATTACATTTAAGTTTCTGTTAGTATTAGTACAAACACGCACCAGTGTTTTATTGATGTTTTCTGGGATCTATAGGCATTAAAGGCCAGTGCTGAAGCCACAGACCTGCTTCAGAGTATGAAAATGGCCAAAGAACGAATGGAGAGAGATCTAGAGAGGCTGCAAAACAAGGAGGACTCTAGTGACAGCCTGCGTAGACGCCTCCGTGAGACAGAGGTGCGCGCGCACACACACACACTCCACTTCGTTATAAACAGTACACAAGCCTCACATCTATGAGTTGTTTCTTGCCTCTTCTCTGTTTCTTCTCAGCACTCTGTGCTCTGTGTATCATGCCATTTGTTATTTGCAGCATCACAAATCTCATTGTCTCATTGTTAAAAGTGTTGCATAAATAAATCTGGCTTGTTTGTCTGCTAAGCAGAGAGAACCCTTATGTTCCCTCTGCTAACACTCACTTTTGCTGTGATGCTGTCATGGCATGTCAGATAGCCTGAATGTCACAGTAGATCAGAATAAATTCTTGTCCCACTGCAACAATCATGGTCTTGCTTTTTACTTCTACTTGGTGTAGTTTATAGTAGCAATTGAGTAACATCCATGATACATATGGTCAAAATTTACACATATATAAAAATGCAAAAGGGGCTTCTTTGAATCTTTGTGAATAATTTGTGATAATGAGATACAAACATTGCAAAAGTGCATCACTAACAAGCCCAATGGATGCAGTTGCTACAATATATCATCAGTTATTCTCGATGTAAAAGCCTTAAAGCTCGAGGTTGAGCTTTTGCTCATTTATTCAAATTTTCGCCAAACAAGTTCACACAATGATGATCAAGCATATCAGCACTCAAGTCTCTCTCTGAAAGTCTCTCTCAACATTTCTCTGTATTCGGACTGCATATCCTTAGGCCTGAGGATGTAAGTTAGTTTAAAGACTTACTTTAGACACTGTGTCGTCTTTGTTTCTGTTGTCTGTTGTGTGCAGGATGGCAGGAAGACACTGGAGAACCAGGTGAAGAGGTTGGAGATTGTTGAGCGTCGGGAGACCAAACTAAAGGATGAAATTCAGAGCAAGGCCCAGCAGATTCAGCAGATGACAGATAAGATTCTGGTAACCCACATTTTTTGGTCTTGTGCAGAACTAAAATAATCAGAGGAGGTGTGGGATAAACATAGCTCATTGTGATGGTGATGTAATCACAAATTCATGGGCTGTTTTGTCATAACATTTGTGTTTTTGTGTAGGAGCTGGAAGAGAATCTGCGAGAGACTCAAGCCACAGCCCAGAGGTTGGAGACTCATCTGAAGCAGAAGGAGAAGCTCTATGAAGACAAGATCAAGGTAAAATAACAGAAAATGTTCTTTGCTATGTTTAGTTCAGCGATCATGCGTCAGCTGATTGACTTGTGGATGCACTTTGTGCTAGGGATATCTACAGTATGTCTCTCTTCACACCATTCTCTGTCCTGTTAAGTGATATCCTGGTTATGGTTATGTGGACTGCCTGGCATTGAGCAGGTGTTGGAGGCCCAGATGAAGGCGGACATGGCAGATAAGGAGATGTTGGAGTCCAGTCAGAGCAAATATGAGGAGGAGGTGCGGGAAAAGTGCAGCATCATCAGTGAACAGAAGGCGGTGAGAAGTGACCATTTATCACACTGACATAAATTTCTTGTTTGGAAAGGTTATTATGGAGCAAACTACAATCAGCTTTAAACTGATCCTAATTACAGCCAAAGATGTGAAGATTCAACTGAATGTCCATTATTTCTATTCAGACCATAAATGCTATGGACTCCAAGATGAACAACCTTGAGCAGAGAATTGCTGAACTATCTGAGGCCAACAAACTGGCAGCCAACAGCAGCATATACACCCAGAAAAACATGTAAGCAGTTCATTTCATTCAACACCAAGAGCCTCAACGGTGTATGAAGAGATTAACAAAAGAGGGTCAAAGAGGATACAGAAAAATAATACCCATATGATACCTTGTTGTCTTTGCCTCCCTTGCATTGTCATATTAATTTATTTCCACATGTTAACGTGTGTTCTTGTCAGGAAAGCCCAGGAGGAAATGATCTCAGAGCTTCGCCAGCAGAAGTTCTACTTGGAATCTCAGGCTGGGAAGCTGGAGGCTCAGAACGCCAAACTGGAAGAGCATTTAGAGAAAATGAGTCAGCAGGAGCAAAGTAATAAGAGCCGTGTGATGGAGCTAGAAACCAGGCTCAGAGAGGTGAGGAGGATATCACGGATGGAGTGAAGAGCAGGACTGTGAAGCAGGTTTCATGTGTTGATACTTTATTAAATATAGGTTTTAAATCAGAGTGTGACACACAAACTAAATGTTCTTTCGATTTTCCCTGTTCCCAATTTATTTCTTACTGTCCTGTCAGTCTTGTGCCAAACTGTCACTTCTATTCCTGATTCTGTTTCATGTTCATTCACTCCTAAATGTTAAATATATCTGTGCTAATCTGCTTCCAAATAGTGGAAACAGCAGCATTATTGTTTACTTGAATGTATATAATGGAAATAATTACAGTGCATTATGACCTCACTACGAGGCAGGTTAAGCATATAAAGCACTCATGTCATATGTCATATACATATATTCTAGATGGGGGTTAACGATTGAAGATTTTAAAATGTTCAAAAACAGCTCCTACTGATTTTTAAAGGCTAAAAATCAAACAGCTCAGCATCTTATTAAATCCATGTAGATATGTTGTTAGATTGTGAAGAACAGGGAAATTTAAACAGTCTTTTTACTTCTTTAATGCAACACAACAAACCAAGGCGGAGTCAGACAAGGTGAAGTGTCAGGTGTAATTCCCTCTCAACCCTGTGGGGAGTTAGTGTCATGTCCACATGTCTCTCACTGCTTCATGGGATGAATCACCTCCTCCTTTCCCCCCTGATCCTGGATGGCCCCTTTCTGTCTGCCTTTCTAGATTGGGCTGGAGCACGAGGAACAAAAGCTGGAGATTAAGCGTCAAGTGACGGAGCTGACTCTGTCGCTGCAAGAGCGTGAATCCCAGATCAGCAACCTGCAGGCAGCTCGCCACGCTCTGGAGAGCCAGCTGCAGCAGGCCAAGACCGAGCTGGAGGAGACCACTGCAGAGGCTGAAGAGGAGATCACTGTTCTCAGAGTGAGACACGGAGAAATAAATGACTTCTTAAGACTGTCTCATTTAATGTTATATAATTGAGTCAGTGAATGTGTCCCTCTCTGTCTCTTGTCGTACCCTCTAGGCACACAGAGATGAGATACAACGCAAGTTTGAGGCCTTGAGAGACAGCTGTGCGGTAAGCTGCTCAGTCACTCACATATTTTTTGCTCTTTCAGTTTTCCCAGGGATTGATGGCTCTTCTGACACTGAACACACATCATTACTCACCACTAACAGCCTCAAGTTGCCGTAATGTTTTAATCCATATAGCAGTTTATGTGATTCTGTCATTCTTGTGAAAATGTAACAACAATTTTAGCCATTAACAACAATGTGACACACACTGACTTTAAACATCCCCTGCATTTAATCACACTCATCATCCTTGTTGTTATGAAAGAAACATTATGTCTTCATGTTTCAAAAGTTCACTTAGAATCGAAGATGAACTTATTAGATCTTAGAGTCAAAGGTCAAGATTACAGTGACCTTACAGGATATGTTTTGTAGAATTCATACGCTGATTATCTGGACTAGTTGTTGGAGATATTTTAGCTGCAAATCACACATATACATAGAACAATGTGATTATTGCTACGTCATAATTGTTGTTGGTGTCTCTCCATGCGTTAGATTGTCATGTTTAGGGGATTTGACTGCTTTTAAATTCATATACCTTGAACAAATAGAGAGAGCAGCATGGTCTTCCTTTATCCCATTGCCCTACTTTTGAGATCCTCCCACTCGCAAACTGTTATGAACACAGATTCCAACGTTCAGACGAACGCAGCCAAATTCTGCTACAAGCGGAGTTTGAAATGTCACTCTATTTTCTGCTAAGACTTGTGATTCTGGTCTCTCTGTTTGTCTGTCTGACGAACATTTTAGATCCAACCGAGATATTTTGACTACAACCCAACCCATCATTAAATATACATAAATGTATTCAACAGTTTTGAATGGTGGAATTTATTTTTTTAGGAGTATAGAACTATGGGCTCTAAGTGATTCTTCTGAGGCTTTAGACTACTGGCATTTTAATTTATGAATATCTCTCTTGTATCTGTATCAGTCAAAAGCATTCTCATCTGGTAGATACTGTATATACTGTATATATATATACTGTGTACTGTATATATATATACTATATATACTATCTTCTCAATTGAATGACATGCACATCATCAGTCATCCATACAGTAGCAAAAACCTGTCACCAAATAGTGGTTACATTTAAAAACTGTGAGTAAGTCAACTTCAGCAGGTTTCACCCTCCACAGCATCTGTGCTGTTCAGTCTGTTTCACAGACAGAGCAGATGCTCCTCTGTATTCTGTGCCATCACTGTGTTCTAAATGTTACATTAATTTTAGTCAAGGAAATTGTGAGACTCATCTACTGTCTCTTTAACTGGGCTTTTTATTTGACGTACACCTACAGCCTTCACAAATATTACACAGTGATTTGTGTTTAGACATGTTGTGGAAGCAAAGCTGGGACTGAAGCAAAGTGATTTGTTTCAGTCTCATAAGTTGCTCCGTAGATTAGGATTACACCTAAGTAGATTTAATATGAAGATGTGCCAAGTCACTCCTGCATCCATTCCGCTGTTGACTTCATGGTCCTACATGAAGTATTTAGTAGTTGTGGTCAGTTCTCTGCCTCACAGGAACAGAAGCAGTGAGTCAATGCAGGACAGACAACTACATTATGGTCTTAAAAGCTTTGCCCCACCACCACCACCACCATCAGCAGCTTGAAGTTCTGCATGGTTCACATGTGGAGCTAAGAATAAAGTGGTTCTTAACAGGCAACCTCATCAGCCTTTAACCCTCAATTTCCCTGCAGCATGCACAGTAGTCATGGCTGATTATGGGAACAGACTGATACTGATGAAATGATTATGCTGCTTCTTGCACTGAATAAGTAGCCTAAATATAATGCCAAAATGATTACTGCATTATATCACTAACCCAGATATTAGCATCTGAGTTTAAACTGTGTGGGTACCAGGATCAGATTTTTGTGTGGATGAAGATATGGAGGAAAAAGAGATGCAAGATATAAGCAAGACCTTTTTTATGTGTGTTTATTGTAAAAATTAATGTACATTTGTTGTGTACATTGAGTGGACATAGTCTACTATGATGCCTTGTCCAGGCATGTTTTTATTTAAAGATATTTTTTGGCCATTTTGCCTTTATTGATGGGTAAGTGAAGGTAGACAGGAAGGTGGGGAGAAGAGTGGGGGCATGACACCAGAAAATTATGTCACAGCCGTGATTCAAACAGGTGATCGCTGCATATCTTATGTGCCAAAATGATGTGCCCTAACCACATGGCTGTCTTGGTACTCCTGTTCAGGCACTCCTATGTCTAAGTGTCAATTGGGCTACAAAAAATCATTATATTAAGACTTTATTTCAAACAGTCCATAAAATATCTTTTCCTGTCTTAAACTTGCCTCCATAGGTGATCACAGACCTGGAGGAGCAGCTGACCACGCTGACTCAGGAGAACGCTGAGTTGAACCGTCAGAACTTCTACTTGTCCAAGCAGCTGGATGAGGCCTCTGATGAGAGAGAAGACCGGCTGCAGCTCAGCCAGGACGTGGACAGGCTGCGTCGGGAGGTGGCCGACCGTGAGATGCACCTTAACAACCAGAAACAGGTACCTGGCTGCTTGTTGCCTGTTGTTGTTGTTGTTGTGTGTGTGTGTGTGTGTGTGTGTGGGTGTCTGGATTTTTCACTGCTCATGTGGGTTTTCGAAATCCAAAGTAACAGTTGAACAGGCTGTGGGCCAAACAGGATGTGGAGAGGTGGTCAATCATCTCTCGTCACTCACTGGTAGAATCAGTTTGGAGAAGATGATCAAATTTGTACTTGTGTTTCAAATAGTCACAGTCTTTCTTCATTAAACTTTTCTGAAGACTTCAACACATGCAAATTCACATTTATTTGTAAGTAAAA
Organism: Polydactylus sextarius; assembly: GCA_016801845.1. Lineage (NCBI taxonomy): Eukaryota > Metazoa > Chordata > Actinopteri > Polynemidae > Polydactylus > Polydactylus sextarius. The sequence continues at coordinate 1,877,395 of CM028915.1, forward strand.
TGTTTTCTAATTAAGGAAAGAATATCTAAAAAGACAAACAGGTGACAGTGGTTTGTCCTAACCCAGTTATTTATAGTATTACCAGACAGCCAACATCTAGTTAATGTTTTGAGTCTGTGATTTATCTGGTGATGAATCTCCAGTCTGGGCTCTTATGGTGCAGCATTCAGATAACTTAAAATCATAATGCCCCTTAGTCTGACTGTTGGACTAACATTCCTAAACATAATATGGTCTCAGGTTAGAGCTAAATTTAAGCAAGCTCTTCTCTCATAACTTGTTTTGAAAAACATTATTTTTACTCTCATATCTCTCAAAGACCCACTGTTTGTCTGTCTGACACAGGGTGTAAATATGGCTAAACATGGATACAGTTATCAGAGGTCTGGTGCTTGTACCAGAGTAAACAGAGGGCTGCCATTTAATAAGAGATAGGATTTGGGAACTACAATATGAAATACAAACATGCAATCAGATTGATACACCCAACAAGAGTGTTAATAAGCTTTAGACAGTGGCTGAAACAATCCAGGTTCTGTATTGACAATATGCGTTTTTAAATAAGCTGCGCAAACCATGGTTTAGACCGGACCTCTATCAGCTTCTGCCATGTATTATGGTTATATCCCAAACTGATCATGTTGTATACAGGAATATATGTGCAATAAGGTTGATTGTAACCGACTGACTGAACTCTAACCCTAACTCTATCAGGTTGGGGCTGTTGTATTGTCCACCTTACTTGCTAGACCTGATAACTTGGAAGAGAATCCTGCTAACATCACACATGCACTGGGTACAGGAGACAATGTGCCACCTTAAATCTGAACCAACCATCTCTAACTTATTTTGAGTATTTTGAGTTACCTGCCGTCAATACAAAGTTACTTAGTCATTTTTGAGAGCAGTTTCAGAAGAGTTTGCATTCTGACATGACTCGACATAAAACAATGAAACAATCTCAGTCTTTCATCCGCTCATTCTCTGGAACACCTTGGATTGGCTGCCAGTCCACTGCCAAGTAAACATACAAACAATTAAACAGCTGACTGCTCACAGCGCTGAGCCAACATGTCACCACTACAGTCTGGTAGTTTCTAAAATATATCAGCTGTCATTAGCTGAACATTTCGAAGAAAAATGTTACAGCTTTGAGTTTTCAGAGACAGGTGGGCTCTTTCCTCTTGTTCAGGTTTCTTCCCTCTGCCCACTCCTCAGCTTAGAGCTTTCACTTACACACGTTATGTGATATCTCCACAAAACTGTGACAGGTGACCCAGACATTTCTCCCAGCTCTGTCAGTGTTAAGTGTAAATCAGGCAGCAGAAAGCCCAGGAATATATCTGTATGCTTATGTGCTGTATTGTGGATGGAGCGAGAGAGAGCGCGAGCGAGGAGGCTGTGTGATGTGTGCGCTGCCCCTTTGGGAGGATATGTGTGTGGGTGTCCAGTAGCGCTCTCAGTCCTGATGGTTGTGTAACCAGCGATGGAAGACATAGACAAGGGATGGGGTGGTGTGTGGGAGGGATGTGTCATCCCCGTCACTCTGAGGTCGTGTCAGCTGTGGAAGCGTTGGACTTCAGAGGGCCGTGGTGTTGCTGCAGTACCAGCTCGGGCTATATTTGTCTCCTGGTGCTTTGTCTAAAGCAGTGTGTTGTAAGACATAAAACACAGTGCTTTGTGTAGGCCCCCGAGAATAACACACAAAAATATTTTGTGTCCAAACATGTCATATAAATAATCCCACAGGAGGAATGGGCTGATTTTTAATTACTGTTATTATTTAAACTGGAATAACAATTATTAACAGGTTGCGTTAGCTGTATCGACTCATCTCATGAGCCTGTAATTTTGAAGAAATTCAGAGTCTGACATGTAAATGAACAAGTTGCTGGTTATGATAGTGTTTTAGTTACATTCTCTTTTCCACACAATAGTCTTTTTCCATTGTTTTGGAAGCGAGAAAGACCAGGGTCTGGTAACTGTTACTATTGTTAGTTTTTCAGGTGAAACAGGTGAAAATCCTACAGAGAAGACCACACACTGCTGAGTCTAACAGTGAACCCTCCACACCAGCCTGTCAGTCAGCACCAGTGGTGACATGTGGGGTGGAACTAAAAAGACTGACATTTAAATTACCTTAATTTAAGTTACTTGTTAATAATTAATGTCCTTTTACTGCATTTTGTGGTATAGTATTGTTTATTTATTGTTTGTTTTTTTTACCCATCGACATTTATTTAGCAGCAATTTTACATACAAAACATATGTTCAATGTATTACTAAATGGTACTCCACATGTATGTTTATATCATGTTATTGCTATTTTTACCGAAGCCAATGATCTGAATACCCCCATTGCTAAATCAGGTGACAAAAACACAAGCTGTGGGATCAACAGTAACTTGTCACTTCTTGTCTTCCAACCCTCCTGAGGTGAAGAGGCCAGCGACAAAGGGATTTCCCAAATCAACCAAAAGGAATATAAATTATTTTGTAAAGAATCAATGGCGTGTTGTTGAGGTGTTTTCTCATCCGACTCCTGTTTTGTACCAGAACCTTGAGACACTGAAGACCACATGCACCATGTTGGAGGAGCAGGTCCTGGAGCTGGAGACCCTGAATGATGAGCTGATGGAGAAGGAGAGGCAGTGGGACGCCTGGAGGGCAACGCTGGAGGAAGAGAAGAGCCAGGCTGAGAGGAGGACCAGGGAGATCCAGAGACTGTTGGACACAGAGAAACAGAACAGGTGACAACCAAATCATCATAACTGTGTAGAACTACATGGACTAAACTGATGTTTTATTTGCCTTGCACTCATTACAGTAGGTATACAAAAATATGAGTTACTTTTATTTAACCACATGACATGTTACATTATTTCTACACTGGAAAAACTCTTTTTGTTTTGCATGGTTTTGTTGATATCAGTGTTGGATCTGAATTTTTCCACCCACACTCACTGAAAACAACAGGTTTGGCAATATTCTCTAGGGTTTGTCAAAAGGTATTCTGGGAAATATATGAAATTATTTTCTGAGTAGGTGTAGGCAGGGCAGGGTGCTGAAAATTTGCAACACTAAAAGCACATTAAAGCCCAGAATTTTAAGCATGTTTATTACTTATCCTGAACCTAAAGTCTTTACCCTAAAGTGACTCCTCGAAACTGTGTGTCAGTTAAAACCAGTCGGTTAAAAACTTCAAGCAATGCATTTTAAAGATGCAATATAATTAGCTGTATGTTCCAGGCTTCGTGCAGAGCAGCGCAGCTCTGAGTCTCGTCAAGCTGTGGAACAGGCAGTTAAAGAACACAAGGCTGAGATCCTGGCCCTGCAGCAGGCCCTCAAAGACCAGAAACTCAAAGCCGAGAGCCTCGCAGACACTGTGAGCATTTCCACACTGTTGAATTAGTATTTTACTTTTTCCGGCTGGAGCAGCTGTTACAGCAAATCCTTCCCGCTGTCTGTTCTCAGTTGAACGACCTGGAGAAGAAACATGCCATGCTGGAGATGAACGCCCGCAGTCTGCAGCAAAAGCTGGAGAGTGAGAGGGATCTGAAACAGAGACTGCTGGATGAGGTACATCATATCTTTCACACTTACAGCTGTTTGTAAAATGATGAGCAGCAAAGTGACATTGAAATGATCTTCTTCAAATGTTACCTTTTACTTCATGGACTTAAAAAACAGAAACAGTAATTACCGTATGGCATGTGCAAAAAATGGGATCTCCTATTAGAATTTATCAGCCAATTTTTCCAGAGTTAATAAATTCAGACATTCTGGTGACCCTCAACAAGAGGAAGAAAATGAAAGAAGACAGGCAGAAAACACTGAGATAAAACTGCATGTCAGCTGGAGAGAGAGGCAAATCCTAATGTCACTGAGAAGGAGCCGCAGGGCGGTTTAGAGGAAAGTAACATTCCACTAAATATCTGCAAAGTGTGGATGCAAATGTCCTGCAGTCAACAGAGAGAAACTGAGAAACAGAGAGTAGCTGCTTTTGCAACAGGACAATGATATAAACCAGACATCAAAATCCACATCAAAAAACAAGCTGCAGGAGCAACTTTCTTAGTCCCCAGGCTGAAGTCTGGTCTAGTCCCACTGTTTGTACAGGACATGTTTTAGTGGTTGTTACTACGTCTTTATGTTTTAATTCTTCTGTTTTCTGTTGAGTCTGTTCTGTGTAAAGTCACAGTGATTATTAATGTCAAACGCTGCTGCAAGGTTGTAGCAGCTGATATCACTGGAAGCAAACGTCAATTGCAAGAAGAACAAATGGCAAAGTCACGGCCGCTGACGTCACAGCTGTTTAACCTCCACAGCAAGAGAAGCTGCAGCAGCAGATGGACGCCCAGAAGACCCACATCTTCCGTCTGACCCAGGGTCTGCAGGACGCTCTGGACCAGACTGATCTGCTCAAAACTGAGAGGACCGACCTGGAGTACCAGCTGGAGAATATCCAGGTGCTGCTACTCACACTTACACATACACCTACTAATGTATGTACACAGAAAAAAAACAGATACTCAGGTGTTTGAGTCACTACAGGGACATGTCTACTTGCTGGAGTGGGAACAAATCTTTCTATCATTTGCAGTCTTGTTTCTCCCCCACTGTTTGTTACTTTGTTAAACAGTAAAGCTGCATCCACAAACACCCCCCTTCTCTCTGTCTCTCTGTCACCCTCTCTGTGTGAAGTGAAGTACTTGATGAGAAATTCATGGCAGTAGTGATGTTCACTTAGCTCCACCTGCAGGCTGTGTACTCCCATGAGAAGGTGAAAATGGAGGGGACCATCACGCAGCAGACCAAGCTCATAGACTTCCTCCAGGCGCAGGCCCACGGTGGCTCCAAGAAGAAAAAGGTCAGATTTGATTATTGATTTAACTTGATTGATTTGAACTTTTTAAATGTGGAGTAATGTGGTTATTTTTGTCTTGCTCCAAACACCATCACCATAAATCGCATTAAAGCAAAACTAGCAATTTAATCCAAGACCAAGACCAAGAAAAATTAAATACAGGAAACTAAAAAAAAAATTAGATCCCAAACATTAAAATCTCTGTAGGGGGTGCAATTAAGTAGAAGTTTTGTAGATATGTATTCAGGAAAGTCTTTTTAATTAAAACTACAGGTTTGATAATTAACAATGGAAAAATTCATGGTAGCCATCGATGTCATTAACTTCCATATTCAAAGTGTCAACACCACACAAACTGATTTACAATCAGAACAGCACTTTTATTGTAGTTATTTGTTTATAAAACTACTTCTTCCTACGCTCATATTGTCTGTTTTACTTTATTTTTTGTGTGCTTTTGCTTGTATGTGTCTCAGGGTCTGTTTGGACGTCGTCGTGAGGACCTGTTGGCTGCCATGGCTGCACAGGCTCAGGCTCAGGGGCAGGGTCAAGGCCAGGTTTCCCCAGTTCCTCCGATTCAGCCGGTCCCTCTGCAGTACAGTGACATGAAGGCAGCTCTGGACAAAGAAAGAGCTCGCTGCTCTGAGCTGGAGGACGCTCTGCAGAAAATGAGAGCAGAGCTGCGATCTCTGAGAGAGGAAGGTCAGGTTGCTCTTCTACTCTGATTCTGAACAATTCTCAACATGATAAAAACAAATAAAAGTTCACTAAATGAATCATTACCTGTTCCAACCCCAGCGCTGCAATATAAGGACCACGGTAACTCTGCAAACCCGGCCTCCGCCCGGCAGCAGATGATGATGTCGGCCATGGTAAAGTCTCCTGAGCACCAGCAGGGCCCGACCAACCTGGCTCCCTCTAACTCTGGGCGCAGGAAGGAGACGGCGCCGACACCTGAGGGTGAGTGAAAATATGATGTTAAACAAAGAACAACTTTTTCTCTAAAACAGAAACACACATGCAGACTAATAGAGAAGCTTCATACTGGCCGATACGCCCATATATATATATGCACAAACACAAACATCTGATCTGAGTCTCAAAGAATCATTTATGGAGCTCTTACTCTCCTTTTTCTTTCACACACCTTTCAGAGAGAAGGAGGGTCACTTTTGAAAGTAAGTTGTCCAAACGTAATTTCTGCAGTTTGGTCTCTTCTCTCTCTTCTCCTTCTACCTCATCCACATCCTTGAAAGGCCAGATTTTAAAAGCTCTGCACTTATAAAATGTCAGATCCCACCGGGCACCGACGCTGAGACATCGTCAAGTAAATGTACTCTTTTTCAGTGCACAGCTTTAGAAATCTGAAGCATTTTTATCTTGGTTGCTGAAGCTTAGCCAATCTGATTTGCAGACCTCTCTGCTCTGCTCTTTGAACTCACTATAATCCCACCTGAACATCACATTGCACACTAACAGAGATACACCGTATGATAAATTCACAACAACGCTGTGTGAAACCACATCCTGAAAAAACGTTAAAGGTATTATTCAGTTATTGTATTTCTCCCTAAACGTACTCACAAACAAAAGAAACAAAACATTTTATGGATTACCATTATCCTAATATTAAATCAATATAAATTTTCAGTGATAATTGAGAGGACATCTAGTGATTTGCCTTTATTTGTACCACAGTTATAAGCAAGCAAATAAGAAAAAAATTACATAATTTTACATTGAAAATATTAGAATAATTAGAAATCAGTTCATAATGTGACAAAAGAATACTAAAATTAACATATGAATTATCATTGATTAATTAATCAATTATCATTGATAATTGTTTGCTGAAATATGTTTTCATATGTTAAACAGGAAGTCGACTGTCAAACAAAGTCATATGGACACAATAGAAAACTTTATATTGACTTGATAATGCCTTTAACATGCAGGAGCAGCAGCGAGTAGGCACAAGCAAAGGGATTGATTATTAAATCAATATTCGTTGACCTGCTTATGCATTTTGCGAACATCTTACCAGTTCTTTTGGAAACTCTTTGTTGAACTGACTTCATAGCTGGTATGGCATGATGGTGCACTGAGGGTTTGAAGTGATGGACGTACCTTGATACAGTGAAACGTAGCGGAGCTGCCTGCCCTGACTGTGTTCCCTCACTGCATCCAGAGTATAGCCGCCGTCTGAAGGACAGTCAGAGAGACAGAGAGAGGGAGAGGGAGAGAGTGGTGCACCACAACACCCCTCACCGCTTCACAGTGGGACTCAACATGAGAGCTGCCAAGTGCACCGTGTGTCTGGACACTGTGCACTTTGGTCGTCAAGCTGCTACCTGTCTCGGTGAGTTAACACACCTGACCTCACACATCCACTTTAAACATATAGATCATAGTATTTTATTTAGCAAGAAGAAAAGCAAAATAAAAAATTTAGCCAAAGAAAAAACTTACAAAAAACTTAAAATAAAATTTTGAACATTTCACTTTCCATTCATACCCTTTACTTCGTGTTGTCATTATAGTGGCCCTGGGTGACACAGAGGTGTGTGGCACAGAGGCACTTTACACTTTAACGTTGTTGTTTTTTTTTTCTTCTCAGAGTGTCACGCTTTGTGCCACCCAAAATGCTCCCCCTGCCTTCCAGCCACGTGCGGCATGTCCAGCGACTGCTCTCTGCATCTGTCCGAGGGCTCGTGTCGAGACAAAGGCAGCTCTCCGGGCCAGCAGCTCAAAGAAGCCAGTGGACACATGCACCTGGAGGGTTGGATGAAGCAGCCCCGGTTAGTCACTGTGATGTTTAATGATGAAGCTTTAATGATAAACTGTGTCATCTCCTCCCACTGGTCAGGCAGCGTGATGTTACTAAACACAAGGCTAAACCATAGAATCTAAAATAGTTCTATTTTAGATTCCTAGATTACTTAAACCAGTTTAAACAAAGCATTTGTAGAGTTTCCCACAAAAATTTACATTGTTTCTATTTTGTAATGATGTAGGAATGGGAAGCGAGGCCAAGGCTGGGAGAGGAAGTATGTGGTCTTAGATGGGACTAAAGTGTCCATCTATGAGACTGAGCCCAGAGAAGGTTGTTTTTCTTTTTTTCTTTTTGGATATTCAATAGAACATCAGACTTCATGCTGCCAGCAGCTACACATCTGTTTATTCTTTATGTGATTCTCAGACTCAGTGAAGCCGCTGGAAGAGTTTGACTTGTGTCTGTCAGACGGAGAGGTGGTGGTTCATGGAGCTGTAGGAGCATCTGAGCTACCGAACACAGCCAAGTCAGGTAAACACTTCAAAATAAAAGACAGGTTCTTCAGTCTATTCCCTCCCCTCTGTAATTTTCTTTTCAGGTGTAAGAGATGTATTCTGATGTTGTTCTTTGTTCCTTGTGTCAGATGTTCCCTATGTCCTGAAGCTGGAGTCTCGTTGTCACACCCCCTGCTGGCCTGGACAGTCTATTTTCTTCATGGCTCCCAGTTTCCCAGACAAGCAGCGGTGGGTGGCTGTCATAGAGTCTGTGGTGGCTGGAGGTCGAGCCTCACGAGAGAAGGCCGAGGCCGACGCAGTGAGTATCTCTGGAGCAGACGGGGAGCGACTGCTTCTCTGCATCCTCAGCATCTCAGACACAGTCACAGATTACTGTCAATCTATGGCTGTGGTCGTGAACTCACTGTTTAACTGTTCGGGGGCTCTTCATGAAGAGCAGATAGTAGTTATTTAAAAATTGAAAGAGTTTAATGGATAACCCCCAGTTTCACTTATGTGTGTCGTTAATTGTCCCCTTCTTCTCTCCTCTTCTCTTTCTCTCCACTCTCTCTGTGTCTTTCTCATTCCTGTTTGTTGCTTTTTCATCATGCCACATTGTATGTCCCGTATATGGGCATGTTTTATTGATTTGCTCTATTCTGCCCATTCCATTGGGTTTCATTGCACACATAGGCTGCTGTGTCCAAAAGACAAATGGTTCTGTCTCCTCTGGTCCAGGTAAAGAGTTACCAAGATGTAGACACAAGACTTACTGACACACACACACACACACACACACACACATACACACACACACACACACAGACATACATACCCTTGCCTTCATGAGGCATGCAGTAGTGCATGTGTCTGTCATTGTGTTGACTGTTGTCCACCCCCCTGCCCTGCCTCGCTCTCACCTCACCTGCTGTGAACACTCCTCACTCTCACTTTCCTCATGTCCTGTGCGAAACTCTGTGTTGATGTAATAGTTTGAATGTCGCTGAAATATTCTTCCCTTTCTTTGTTGTCCTATTTTGTAACCACGCTGCACAATTTTTCGCCAAGAGTACAAACCTATTGTTTGATCAGTGTTGGGTTGATCCTCCTCAGCTCTCTGTGTTTCGAGGACCAGGGATCAGACAGTTTGTTTTTTTTTACCCACTGATGTACTCGTCTGTGTTTTTACCTGCTGCCCCCTCAGTACTCTGTAGACGCCGGGACTCAAGTCACATGACTCTGACTGTCTCTTAGACACGAGTTACAAACTGGCCGACAACACATCAACAAATCAACAATGAAATGTATTCAACTGATTTCAAACTGATATTGTCTTCTTCTTGTCCTTAAATATGATATGAAAAAAAGGTCCTGTCCCTTTTTTTTTTATATTATTGTCAGTGTAACTTAAAATAAGTGTCACTGCTCATTTTGATCATTTATTTAATTAAGACAAGTGGATAATGTATGTTTGGGTTTAAGTATTAGGCCTCAAATGATATTAAACAAAATGATAAATGATAAAAAAAAAAAAAAAAAATACTATTGAAGTTAAGTTTGCAAGAGAAACATGAGGTCTGTTTATATTGGGGGGTTAATAAATAATAGATATTCTTTCAGATGGTTTACTGGGTAGAAATGTAAAAAATAATTCAATAAAAAAATAAGTTGTTATAGTTTTGGAAAAATCTGTTAATATGTCCATAAATGTAAATGCTTTAATGACAGTGAGGTAATAAGAGTGATGCTGCTCATGTTGGTAATAGTGAGTCAGCAAAGCTAAATTTAAACAGTCACTAGTTATGTTTTGATTAAGTTAAACACTGAAAACTGCGTGACTTGACTTGTGTGGAGCCGTGTTTGAAACATGACCTTTAAACTGGAGACTGACCTGTGACTTGGTCCCACACTGTTAACACGGTTAACACTGTTAACCTGCACACAGCCACCTGGTTCCCTCTGTCCTGCTCCTCTGCTGCCTCCCCCTCGGCTCACGTCGAGGTCGTGACCCGGCTGATCCCTCAACTCTCTCTGCTCTTACAGAAGCTGCTAGGAAACTCTCTACTGAAGCTGGAGGGAGATGACAGGCTGGATATTAACTGTACGCTCCCTCTCACAGACCAGGTACCTGTGTATATTATAAGACATCATCAGCTGTTTATTTATATTATATTTGTCATTATTAGAATTTAGAAAATACCCTTTGCAGCAGTAGCAGTTTTCTTCAAAAGTAGAATCTTAATGAAGGGACAGGAGACACAGAGCAGATGTTCGGTGTTCGCTGCCAAGGTTTACCACATGTTGCTTCTGTTTGAAATTTCCCCGTGTTTATTAGAATAATTATGCTTATGTTTACAATTGTGTTTTGTTGCTGTGCCACAGATTGTCCTGGTGGGCTCTGAAGAGGGTCTGTACGCCCTCAATGTGATCAAGAACTCCCTGACTCACATCCCTGGTCTAGGATCAGTCTTTCAGATCCACATCATCAAAGAGCAAGAGAAACTACTGATGATTGTTGGTGAGATATTCAATCGTATCGATGAAAACGTCAGGAGACTTTGGCTAAGTCTAAATGTTGTGTAGATAAAGAAAGAAATAATTGATGTGTGTCAGTTTTTATGGTGCCAACATTTGTCCATAAATAATGTCTGTAAGATATTTAATGAGAAATGGAAGATATGAGGAGCTACAAAAGACAAAGTAACAAAAAAAAAAAAAAAAAAAGATGAAGAAAAACAGCTGAAGAGTTAGAATGAGTGACATCACGAGTCATGTGACTGATTCAAAAACTGTACGAGAATTTAAAAAATGTGAAAATTCATTGAATATTTAAAAACCCTGTGACTGGTTTAAAGCTTAAGTTTGAAGAAGCAGTTACTCCTCAAAGACAAGAAAGTTTTAGAGGATTTGAACAACTTGTCCATTTATTTTAATGAAGAAAAATAATAAAAAGCTGAATATTTCAGAAAGTATGAAATATATATAAAAACCAATACATCAGGCGGTATCCTAATAAAGCTGAATATTTTCCAGTTTGAACAGTGTCTTTGTTCAAGTGTTTTGAAGTAGTTGCACATCAAAAATGGTGGAATAATGAACCTAAGAAGAACAGATGGTGGGACCTCCACCAATAAAACAGCTAATGTCTCCTGACAAAACAAGCTGCTGTATCGCTGTAACTGGGGCAACACAGTTATTATTCATGATTCAGAACTTTGAAAGACTCTACTACAATCGAAATAATTTTAGTGTAGACATGATACATCTTGTTGTATGAGGTGAGACAGCTGATGACTTAGTGAACATGAGTCTGCGTTGATGTGCTGCAGGTGATGAGAGAGCGCTGTGTCTGGTGGAGATAAAGAGAGTCAAACAGTCTCTGGCTCAGTCTCACCTGCCCAGCCAGTCTGAACTGGCTCCTTACATCTTTGAGACGGTGAAGGGCTGCCACCTGTTTGCTGCTGGGAGAGTACGTCTTCTTCTCCTCTGTAAATTTATGTAAAGCAAATTATGTCCTTGTACAAACTGAGCCCAGAGATTGACATGTGTGTTCTATTTAACAGATAGACAACGGTCCGTGTATATGTGCTGCGATGCCCAACAAGATAACCATTCTACGCTACAATGACAATCTCAACAAATACTGCATTCGTAAGGTATGAATACGATCAACTGGTTCAAGTCAACTTGTCGTCATAGCTGCTATTTGTCCAGGACAAAGAGCCCTGGAGTAAATATACAAGTACTCAACCAAAAGAAAAACACACAATAATTCTTTACATAAGAAGTTGAGATCCTATGGACTGGAGTGAATGATTGTTGTGCTTATATAATGAATAGCACAGCAGAGCTCAACGGATGTGTGAAAAATGTGCATGTGAATGTTTCATCCACATGATGACTAATGAGCAGATGTTGTGGAAAAAAAAAAAAACTGTAAAAAGTGACAAGTAGGCTGCAGTAGGTTGCAGTAACAGTTTGAGGTGGAGGAGGAGGGAGAGTTGTTACAGTCTGGAGTATGAAGCTGTTCCACAGCCTGGTGAGAGCCAGATCATAGGCTCCACCATCTTTAACAGAAGGCAGTATGTGGACAGGGCGTGTGAGGAGTGGGTGAGATCACTAACAATGCTGCTGGCTTTACAGGTCAAGTGGGTGTTGCAGATTTCCAGAGGGTGGGGTGGGGGTTCGTGACGAACTAGTGATGAGCAGGTAGAAGCTCTCAGCAGCTTTCAGAGGAAGTAGAAGCGCTTGTGAGCTTTGTTGGCCAAAGATGCAATGTTTGAGTGTTTGAGTGTTTGGTCTTTGAGGAGAGGTTGGTGTGATGGGCATCTTCAGGACTTTGGTGCTTCTCAAGTGTTCAACACTAGTTGCAGTTTCATTAATGGTCAACAGGGGGTGTTGTGAAGGTGTCAAATCTCTTTTGTTATTGCTACATTTAGGGTAAAATTGCTGTTCGTGGCCAGTTGATTTGCCTCACTTTTGTCTTTGAATTTCTTATTTTTCATTCTGATTAATGATTGATTATGCCAATGATATTATACATAATATGCAGCGGTTGGTGAAAAAACTACAAATAGATAACTATTGCAACAGAAAATAAAAAAAATTATAGGAAATTTGCAAATGTGTATATAGATCTGACTTTGAATTAAAATGAGTACAAAAATCGCCAGTTTACGTCAGTTAAAACTGTATTTCACCAACTGAATCAACTGAAAATGTGTTCAAAGTATCACCACTTGGTGTTTTTCCAAATATAAAAGAGAGAGGATCATCACATCACACTTTCTGACTAAAACACAACCAATATCATCTTTTCACTCACCTCCAAATGCCCCATCTCACAGGAAATTGAAACTCTGGAGCCCTGCAGCTGCATCCATCTGACCAGCTACAGCATCATCATCGGCACCAACAAGTTCTATGAGATTGAAATAAAGCAGTTTGTGCTCGAGGGTAATGACACATTTATTCATTTGCTTTCATTTAAAACATGGCAAAGGGAAATATTATATTTTATTACATTTATTTCAGAACCAAAGCAGCACACAAGCAAATCACAGATAATATATATGTAAAATTATTGCTTCATTCTGTTTAACTTGAGGCATTGAGGCCTGTTGCACATGATCACAGTGGAACAGACACAGTCTTTAACCACGCTCTTGTGTTTTGTTCACTGCAGAGTTCTTGGATAAGAACGACATGTCGCTGGCCTCGGCCGTGTTTGCTGCCTCGTCACACAGTTTCCCCATCGCCATCATGCAGGTGGCCAGCAGCATGCAGAAGGAGGAGTACCTGCTGTGCTTTCATGGTGGGTTTCAACAGGTGTTCCCTGTTTACAGAGGAGACAGTAAAGTGTTCTCAGTGTGGTTGTGGATAAGATACAAGATAAGTGCTCCTCAGTATTTGTGAAGTGCCACAAGCAGGACTCATCAGAGGCAGTATGAGGAGATGATAGATAATCTCTCTTGTTGTGACAGAGTTTGGAGTGTTTGTGGACATGTACGGACGAAGAAGCCGCACTGAGGAAATAAAGTGGAGTCGTCTGCCTTTGTCCTTTGGTACATGAACTTTGTTATTCCTGCTGCATTATTACAGCATCAAATTCAGATGGTATCTGTATAATCCCATAATCCCATTCTGTCCTGGTGCAGCCTACAGAGAGCCTTACCTGTTTGTCACCTACTTCAACTCCCTGGATGTCATCGAGGTCCAGGGACACGCTGCTCTGGGGTGAGACACGCCTGGTTGTACCAGGTTTTTAACACTTTGATTTTTGTTGTTTCTGAATTTCTCCAAAAACTGTGTCCTTGCCTCCAGTCCCACAGTGTTGGCTCACCTCAACATCCCTAACCCTCGCTACCTGGGCCCCGCCATCTCATCTGGGGCCATTTACCTGGCCTCCTCCTACCAGAACAAACTACGGGTCATCTGCTGTAAGGGAAGTGTGATCCGAGAGTCCGGAGAGCTGCAGAGAACCGGCTCCAGCCGAGGGTCAGCTCCTTTTGTCCTGTTTGACCTGTTTTTTAAACTTTAGTTTCAGCAAAACAAATCACAACAAAATAAAGAATTTGAATTTAAATTGCACTCTGCAGGAGAACACTCAAACACCCACAAGACAACCACAAAAACAAAAATTACCTCAATTTACTGTGTTCAGTTTCACAGAGGGAACTTACTGCCCAGACCATCAGTGCCATCTGCTGTTGAAATGTAAACTGTTCACCTAATGAGACTTTTCACACTTAGTGGTGACTTGCTGTTCTCTGCTGTGTTTTCCACAGTAGTCCCAGTAAGCGCGGTCCTCCCACCTACACAGAGCACATCACCAAGCGTCTGACCTCTGGCCCCGGCAGCCACGACGGTCTGCACCGAGAGCCCAGCACCCCACACCGTTACCGAGAGGGACGCACCGAATTCAGACGGGACAAGTCTCCTGCTCGACCGCTGGACAGAGAGAAGTCTCCTGGGAGAGTGCTGGACAGTCGCAGGGAGAGGTCACCTGGGAGATTTGGGGACAGCACCCGGCTCCATGCTGGGTCTGTCCGAACGCAACTCGCCCCTGTTAACAAGGTACTGCTGCTGATGGTCCTAGTGGTTCAGCGGTTATAATATTTATCATATTACTCAGTGTTCCCAGTGCTATTCTCACTGACTGTTCTCACTGATTCTTGTTCCTTTGTAAGTTGCTCACCAGATTTATCTTTATGTTTCTAAATGAAAAAAATAGAATGATGTGCAAAAAGTAGCAAAAACTATTGTAATAATTATGGAGCATCTCATTGGATTATAATCCCTGGTTCTATTTGTCGAATGTAAATACCCAGCGGTTCTTTTTCCAACTGCTCCAAACAGAAAACAGTTGAATCAGTCCCACATACATATACATATACAGAGAGTCCAGCATATTGTATTTCCAGCTGTTATAATTGTATAAATGATAAATCAGAAGTGACGGTCTTGTCTTGCAGGTGTGGGACCAGTCTTCGGTTTGAATCCACCTCTGTGCTGCTCCTGACCGGAGGTTTAAAGAGAAACCATGGAAACCCTCGATCCACATGCAAGCACACACACATTAACACACCAACACACACACACACACACACACACACACTCTCTCTCAGGCTGACCGTCAGCCACATTGCCTGTACATAGTGCAGTCTCAGTTCTTCGTCCAACAACACGTAAACCTGCACTGGGAGACGTCTCCTGCGACAATCCTGTTTTCTGACACGTGCTTTCATGGGAGGAATCCCACAGTACATTTGGTGGCAGGGAACCTACACTGATCTACAGATCAAGAGAGTCTAATTTATAATATCTACTCAAAGTTGTAAATATCGCTGTCTGAGTTTTTATAGATAAAGGGAATAGTCGGCTGGTAAAGCCATGTCTATTTTTTTTAAAAATGAGTTTCTAAAGATGTTGCAGGGAGATTAATGATGTCGTTGGTTGAGAAATATTCTATGGAGATTTCATTAGAATCTGAAATAATCACATTAAGTTTTTTCTCTGTTCAGAGAATCAACACTCACATTAATAATGAAGAGAAACTCTGAGGAAGCAACACTTTGCACATGAGATTGGATTTGAACAGGAGTTAAAAACTCGTTCTTGTTACATGACCAGTCTTCTTTCTTTGGATCAAATGTATGGTCCTTTTGACTAAATAGCCTTTGATATATAATTGCATATGATTGCTTTATTGACAGACGTCGTCCGGCCATAGTTTGTAAAACAATTATTAAGCAATGTTTTGTTCCAAGTGTTCCTTGTGTTGTTTTTTTTTAGCAAACCTAAGATGAAGAAACGCGCAGCTCTGCTTCTGGTGCCGGATGTCGTGCAGTCAGGCTTGCTGATGCCGCCTCAGCTTGCTCTTACTCCGCTGCTGCTGCTGCTGCTGTTGAGTATGGTACAGGTGTCCTGTTTCAGTGCAGTGATATGAAGTCTAGTAATCGTCAGGGGTCGTCACTTTCTAGTATCGTTTCTTTAGAGCCGGTAAAACCACCTCCATTCGTCACATCAGTGAGCATGACTAACTTAGAGCAGCACTCGTCGCTTTTTGATCTTGATTCTTTCTCTTAGTTGTTCTTTTCTGTCATGTATCCACTTGACTTTGCATTCAATAAGTAGAAATTGATGTTAGACAGTATTGACAGTATGATTTTTAGAGATGTAAACCAGTACATGCATTAAACATGATTGAAGTGTTTATTTTTTGTCCTTTTTTTTGTGTGTAACTGCTGATAAATCAGTGAAAACACGTCTCAGACACAATAGGTGTATCTAGTTTATTTCTCTTTTAATTCTACAACAATGTAATGCTCTTTAAAGTAAATCCAACAAATCAAAATATTCAGACTGAACAAGGAGCACTTGTTGTTACAGGAAATTGCTATGTACAGCTACACACTCCTCTGACAGACATGAGGGTTCAAAGTGCTTATCAAACAGAAGGGGAAAAAAAAAAAGAGGAAAATGAAACAAAAGCACGAGTGATCCCTTTGTGAGAGACCCGTAATAAAACTGCTTGGCACCAGTCTCCACCAGAGAGACACACACACAGTCACACTGATGATTGATGCATTCACATGTTCACGCTTGCGTCGAGTGATTACTGGGCCGTTGCAGCGACACCTCAGATAGCGTGTCAGCGCGAGTGAAGAGAAGAACAACATATGCAGAGGGAGAGAGGGAAAAAAAAAACACACAGCAAAGGATCATCCTGGTAATGTGTGTTCTGGCCTCCCACACATCACCCACCCACCATCATGCCTGTTATAATACTGAAAAGCACAGCACTCTTTCCATTTCAGCTTTGTTTTGATGCACTCTGTGGCAGTGTCTACTTAATGTCATGTGCAAAAAAATAGCCTCTTTTTCTTTCTGTCTTTCTTTCTTTTTTTTTTTTTTTTAAAGACAATTCACATTCTTGGATTATTGAACAAGACAAGCTTAGTGCCCCACACGCCTGTGATGGTGGTGAAGTTACAGGGTCTGGCCCTCTCACTGGGATGAGACATTTCATGTTATTTATTTAAGACATGAATTAAGTCTGCAAATGTTTTTTTCTTTTTCAACATTTAGGACAGAGTCATAAATTTAGGAGCTAAGTCTAAGATGGATCAGATCATTGTTCCAGTTACTCAGAGTCTGCAGACAGGTGTTGAGAGTTTTCAGCAGTGGTGCCATCTCAATTAAATCCAAAATGAAATTAAAGTTGCGTTAGTTTACGCTTATTTTTGCAAAGGTTTCGCTTTGTTGACGTGTTCCGCAAAAATTCAATTTACAGAAACGACAGTGTCTCATCTCAGAGGGCCAAATAAATCATTCTGTCTTAAAGGTCAAGCTGCTGAATGAAAAACATTCACCACTTCCACAGGAGGATGGTGAGAAAAAAAACACCTCAGGCCTGTTGTTGCTCTGACCGCCTCCACTGCTACTACCACCATGTTTAAAATCCAGTAGAGATGTGAGGAACACACCATCAGAGAAACAGCTCCAGTACGGTTAAATAGTCTGCTGTCAATCACAGTTATATTTATGCATTTCCTTTGATAGTCACAACTTTGTCCTCCAGCATGTGTGAAGCGCAGAGACCGACTGGTCCAACTGCCGCTGACATGACGAGGATGATGGGGAATAAAAACATCGGCAGTTTCAACAAAACGTTAAATATCAAAGTCATGTGCTGTACCTTTAATGCTCCAGCTCACTAACGGGGGAAAAAAAAAAACAAAACAAAAACAAAACACAGATTTTCAATAAAAACAAACAGATTCTTGGTGATGTAAATCTGAAAAAAAAAAAAAAGTCACTCAGCAACTACAAGATCAGTGTGAATGTGTGTGTGCATGAACAAGTGTGTGTACAAAGTAGAGGTAGTGTTTGTTTGATGAGTTAGAAGGGAGTCATCATGTTTGTGTGTGTGAGTCAGGGGGCTTTTATTTTGGGATCAGGCTGCTTGTTTTGGACCACGGTTCTCTCGGTGCATAGACGTCTCATTGGCTACAGACACATATCGTCGTTTTATTTTGACGGGACAGCCAGGGGGTCACGTGACTCTCGACGACGCCGCTTGACTTCACGTCCCTTCCCCACCGGGTACACTGTTTATCTGCAGATCACTTCATCCACAATCCATGCTGTGATTGGCCGATACATAGAAATGACGCTGGTCGTCGTAGCCACAGATCGGAACCATCCTTTCTTCACTCCTTGTCTCATAAACACTGATTATCCTGTGGCAATTTGAATTGTCTGGATTTAAAAAAAAAAAAAAAACAGCAATTCAACAACAAAACCTTAATAAATAAAATCAAAGTAATGATCGCATTTGAAAGGGAAAAACCTCTGCAGCATCAAAACAGGACACCCTGCTTCTGTTTAAAAAAAAAAAAAAAAAACAAAACATCTGTTATCATCAACAGGTTGCAAAATATAGGTTTTTTTTCTGCAATTGACAACATAAGAAAACAGAAACAAAGAAATTAAAAAAAAAAAAAAAACAGCTTTTTGGTGACTAATTAAGTGAGCCACTATTCAAGGATTCTATACATTTTTTCTTAAATGCTATATAGATATCTGAATATATTATTTTATTCATTTATTTTACAAAAAAAAAAAATGTGTGTGTCTATGTGTGTGCAAGGTCACTGAATGGGTGCTAGGCAGAGTGGGCCTCTCAGTGAAGCTTCTCTCACAGAGGTTGAGTTACAGACTGAGGAAAACTGCTGCGGCTGTTGTCCTCCACACTTCAACCAAATCACTAGGAAGGTTACGACTGACTGCCACCTTCAGAATTGATACGAGTTTTAAAAAGAAGAGAGAAAGTAATTCATTTTGAGAAGTCAAACCAGGAATTTTTCAACGGGTCAAATTCATACCTACACTTCTGCTTCCAACCTAAGGAATGAGAGTGAAGAGATGTCAAGCTCCCAGTGCCTGCTGGGTAAAAAAATGAAGAATTAAAAAGTGGGCCTGTGAGTGAAGGGCATGGAGGAACGGCTAACAGGATAGATTACACAGTCAGCCTGCGGCTCCACTACGCCACAACAAATCAGTCGACACCCGGCAGACCAGTATTAACAGTCAGTCGGTGTGGAAGAGCTGAGCGGCCGTCACGTGTTAAAGGGTCAGATGTTTTAAAGCCATTGCTAGAGATCACTAACAAGTCATATCATTCGCGTGGCTGATGTTCTTTAAAATATATGTATATTAATCTACTCTCCTCACTAGAGTCAAGATAAGTATGAAAAAAAGAACAATGTGAACAACTGAACAGTGATTTTGTTAATGATCACAAAGGCAGGCTTTTAAAAATCCTCCACATGTGTCTGCTCACCGGGCTGAATCTCAACACGCTTCAAAAACACAAACTCCAAACAGCAAAACACTTTCCTCTCTGTTGTATTTACATATCAGGCTGTAGATGCTGTATATACAAACACACGTCTCTACCATTCTGTGTGAAAAGTCGATACAAACCCACCAAAACGAAAGCAAGCAAATGAACGGAGGAGTTGAGATTCAGCCCACGACGCATTGAAAAGGTCGGTTCACCCAAAACACCAATTCACTGTAAACTACTGTGGATCATTACATCCCCTGACACGGTTATAGGAAATAAATATAATGTCTGCGGCACTGGAGAGGCTTTGTTGATTATGAGCAAATTAACATGATGATGTCATCATCAGGGTTATCACCAGCGTGGAGCTGGTTACCTGGCAGTGATGGAGTTGTGTTACCAGCGTACCGCTGTAAATGTCACCGTAGGTGTAACAAGAAGCCATTCTGTCAACGTACAGAATTCAAACACTAAGAATTTTATAATATGTCAAAATTAAAGAGCCTGTTTTAGATCGGTAGAGACGTCATTCTGGCTCAATTTCACTATAAAGTGACATTTCACTGATGAAAGCGATAAATTGATGATGTGATCTGCTGAGTGATAAAGAAAATCATAGTTTTAATTCAATGTGCTGTTGTGTGAAGGCAGAATAAGTTTCACACTTTGGAAGATCAGATGCCACAACAGATAACAGGAGGAAATGTGCTTTTCTGGTCATTTGGGTGAACTGACACTTTCAGCTTCCTCCAAAACAACATTTATGAGCGTCACTATCCAGACATTTCTGATGTTGCGGAAGATCTCACAGAAATCACGAGATTGTCCCTCAACATTCTTGATCTTAAACCCTAGAGAGAAAAGAAGAGTCTGAGATGGTCCACTGAAGTCTGATGAGAAGCTTGGATGAGCAGTGAAAGCAGATTCAATGGACCGAAGCCCTCCAGGACACTTCAGCAACACAGTGAGACGACCTTCTCTGCCTGCCTGGTCCAAGGCACCAGGATGTCCATTCTCACTCCTCTGACCTCGGAGTGCAGTCCCATTATTGCCACAAACCCTTCATGTGGCGAATGTGCAATTTTTTTTTCTCTCACACACACTCACAAACACACCACCCGCCCCCGTGCACACCCACTGTTCAGAGCGCTCTGCATCTGGCAAACACGTCATTCAGCACCACTGCCACGTCATCCTCTGTATATACACATTCAACTCCGTATCTGCAGCACACACACATTAAGAACATGTGACATTCTGTGTAGCTCCTGTGCTCTTCTTCAGCAGTGCACCTGTGTCAGCGGCTGGCAGCTCAGCCCGACTCCCCCTCCCGTCCCGGTCCTCGGAGCCTCAGTTGGAGCTGGCGGTGAGGGGCTTCTCAAGCTCCCTGTCCAGGGGAACCGAGCTGAGCTGGAGGCTGCTGTAGCAGGTCTTACACACACGGCTGGGCTCGAACAGCTGCTGGCTTGGCACTGGGATCTTCTGGTCGCAACAGCTGGCACAGAACACATTACCGCAGTTCCTGCAGGAGGGACACAGACGGGTCACTGCTGGATTCTCACACAGAGCTGAACATACATCTCCTTTAGATTGTGTTTATGCATGACTCCATTTAAACCAAGACCCTGTTCTTCACACGTGGGATACGAGCGACCCACTGTAAACGTAATCTGTGTTAACGTCACAAAGTTTTATTGTAATCATCAAAGTGTTATTTTCATAAAGAAAAGAAAAAATATTAACATGATAATAGAATAAAAAAAAAAAAAAAACAGATTTTGTTTGTGAGCAAAGACAAATCCACCCAAGTGTCTGATGGTTTGGAATTTCTGAACCACAGATCATAAAGTTAACGTCAATATGATGGAAAAGAGTTTAATACTAAAATGTTTGAAATGTTTTTACTTGTTTACATCTTTTGTTTAAACTGAATCAGACTTATCAATAACAGAACCAGTCAAACTTTCTTTTTCTGACGCTGATTCTGACACTGATGCTCAAAAATGTATCTCTCACCGGATAAAAAAAAAAAAATCACAATAATAATAATCAGAAATAATTGTCACGTAGACTAATGTGAGGCCTGGGCACAAGCACCGTGACTGTGACTGAATCTACCTGAATGCAGAACAAATCAACTTCATGAGCGGAACAAAGACAGTGTAATGAATGAGGACTGCTCATGTCACTGCTGAGGTGTGATGTGCTCAGTGTGGCCAGAACCAGTCCGACATCTCACACTGCTGTGTGATAATTAAATTCTACTAATTAATGAGCACATTCACTTCACATCTCCACCACAGATACTATATCAACATGGACAACGTGACAGCTCCCTGAAGGTGAAGATAAACAGGCACCGCCCCCTGGTGGCTGGCTGCAGTATAGCTCATCACTCTGACCCCCTCCATGAAAACAGAGAAGACTAAAACTCATTTAACATAAACATTTACACAACAAATACATGTTTCTCAAAGTTGTATGAGTTATTTTATGTAGCTCTTATTGTCTTCTCTAAGGTTCCTCTAAGTTGGTTTTAATTTGTTATTTGATGATATAAAATGGACTGAGGTGACAGGTTTTCCTTACTGTGGCTCCACTTAACAGTAACTATTGCTCATACTGGTTTCAAACGACTTTAGCACAAGATGGCAGCAGTCCAGGTGTTTTTACAGCAGGAGGAATCAGGGCTGCTTCATCCATCTTTATAAAAATTCATACATGTCTATGGTTTATGTTGCTTTATGTTTTTTGGGTGTGGGAGTTGCACATGAATTAACTTCTGAGCAGCGGCGATAAAAATATGATCATCTGTAGCAATTGTGATGTCAGCCAATTATAGGTCCAATCACGCGATCTGGAAAAATCAAACTGCCTTTACTTCATCATTATATCCAGGATTTGAAAAAAAAAAAATGCAAGATGAAATGATCCAGATCAGCCTGAATGAGTGAGC
The DNA here is from genome assembly GCA_016801845.1 of Polydactylus sextarius. Taxonomy (NCBI): domain Eukaryota; kingdom Metazoa; phylum Chordata; class Actinopteri; family Polynemidae; genus Polydactylus; species Polydactylus sextarius. The sequence goes on from CM028915.1 coordinate 1,899,838, forward strand.
TCACGTCTGAAGAACAGGATCCTGATATGAAAATGCATCTGCTGGAAGCAGACAAACTGACAGACATTGTTTGATTATGATCTGATCACTGAGGACACGTGATAAAAGAAGAATAAAGCAGGGTTGAAACTCAAAGTAGTGAGTGGTTCATCCTGAGCTCTGCACTAAAGGTCTTCACCGTTTCACAGTTCACAGACTCAGCAACTGGGTGTAAAATTCTGATCAGTCTAATCTTGGGTTGGGCTGGGTCACATTTTAACGCAGCAGCTCTCTGATCTGCGTGTCAGTTTATCCAATATCCAAAACATCTGAATGACGTGTCAAAAACAGAGTAGAGCAGAACTTTATTTCGAAAGGGGAACTAAAGCCAAAGTAGATCATTTGTCTGTCACGCAGAAAACTTTACTGTTGATGCAGGATGTTGGTATTAGGACATGAACATTTGATTCATGTAGATTCTCTCTTATCAGTCCAATCCGAAGTCTGTCCAAACGGTTGGATCAGTGAAGACCTCTACTTCACACACTGCTCCTTGTTTACAGCTCCACGTTACTGTGAGGTGCTGACACTCAGCGATGCCACCTTGATTATTCAGCCCATTAAAAACACAAGTTACCATAACTGGACAAGAAAGCGAGTCACTCTGGAGGGTTGAGATACTCATGCTCATATTCAGATGTAAGGCCATGCTCACACACTTACACACACATTGCTCCCCCCCTACCTGCCCGAGCAGAAACAAAATAAAATAAAAAACATCTAATTTGCTCTTAGTCTCCAGCCATTTACACCACCAAGTGGACTGAGTAGCCTTTAGTACCATGCTGTGTTGTTGGGAGGTGAGATGCAGGGGCTGGTTTGGGGCAGCATGCTGCCAGGGTGTGTGTTGAGGGCAGGGGGAAGGTGGGGTGGTGGTGTGGTGCTATGGCAAGAGGAGGGTCAAGATGGAAGGAGTCCACAGTTTTGCTTTGTTTTTGTTTTTTTGTTGTTGTTGTTTTGTTTTGTTTTGTTTTATTTAAATTTTCCATGGGAAAAAAAAACAATCAGCCCTCAACCAAACACTGCTGGCCCATGAACAGCGCTACGCTCACGGTCAAAGCCAATTAAAAACAGATTAAAAGCCGTTGTATGAAAACACAGTGGCGCTGCGGGAAGCACACTTAAGTCAATACATCTCAGAAATGAAGAGAGATTTCCCTAGAAATTAGCTGAGAACTAAAAACACAATGAAGGGAAACTAGATGCAACAATAGGGGTGGTGGGGGAAGGGAGGGGTAAAAATTAGTATGAGGAAGGTGCAGTGATGTCTGGTTAATGGGATGGTGAGGGGTGGGAGGGAGTGGTGGTGGTGGGGGGGGGACAGGGGAGCCGGATCTCACCAGACCTCCGGGACAGGCTCCCTGCCACTGTAGAGGAGGAGAGGGGCAGACAATGGATAAGAACTGCCTGAACAGAGGAGACAACTTAACACACACTAAAACACACTTCCTAAGGAAAATGTGTTGGCTTTACAAAGTTTAAGAAAAGCAAAAAAATAGAAAACTACCACAATACAAGTTGCTGTTTTTAATCTACGGCTGAAACGATAGCAGATTATTTACAACTCTACCTACAGTCCAGACCACACTGGATGAGCAAATTTCCATAAATGAACAATAATCTCCACTCAACGATTAACTTGATCCAACTGACCAGGAAGAAAAAAGAATAAAAAGCAGACAGGATATGAGGAAATGATAACACCAGAGGAAAAACCACCAGCTGATAAAAAGAAAAAGGAAGCTAAAACACACTAATTTGTTGCTGCGCACTACAAGGCACCTAAAGAAATCCTAATGCTTCCACAGTTGTTCTATCTGAGCCTTTATTCTACATATTAGTGTCTCTAAGGGAATTTAGCTAGGAGACTATATTTAATAGTAAAAAAAGAAAGCAAGAAACCCGCTGAGCGAGAATGAGCTTGAGGAGAGGAGTTGTTGCTGCCAGTGAAGGTTAAAGCTTCTATAGTTTGTTAGTCCTCAGTCTTTACCTGCAGTGATGCTTCCTGGTGGCGAGCCAGAACCTGCTCTCACAGCCGTAACACTGGGCTGCCAAATGGTCAGGGTACCAGCGAGTGACCTGGAAAGTCAAGAGAGACATTTCTGAAATCCACATAAAGAGACACAGACAGAGCTAGAGCTATGTATCTTCCCTCCCTAATGATTATCTTTAGCTTTGTCTGGCTGTTCACCTCAGTGTCCTGCTTGTCCACCTGCTCCCAGCTGGCCTCAGAGAACAGCTCTGTGCTGCAGCGCGACAAACAGTTGGGATCCAGGTTGTACTCTGAGTCTGTTATTGAGGTCTGCATGGAGGGAGATACAGAATGGTCAAACGTTATGTCCTGGTGATACATAACATCACCAGGTTTTATGTTCAACCTGTGAATTTCTTACCACTTCATCTCCCATGTCTCCGTTGATCCTGTGAGAGCCAGGGTGCTGTTGATTCTCCAGGCGACTCCACAGCTCCTGCACCTGCTTCTTCAGAGTCTCCACCTCCATCTGGTGCCCCGCTTCAATCTGCCTCAGCCTCTGCTGGATGGCGTCGGTGTGCAGCGTCAACCCGTCATCGTCCAGGTGACTGCGTGATGGCTGCTCTGGGCTGGTGGCAGCTCGGCTCAGCGTAGCGTGGCACCAGCGATGCTGGGAGCAACTGCCCCGTTGATGGAGGATCAGAGAGTTACAACTTGCTAGAGACATCTGTCGACTCAGAGGGGCCCTATCCCCGTTACCTTTGGCCCAATGAGGACCTACGCAAGGCTCCCCTTCCGAGCTTTCTCCATTACAAAGCCCATCTCTGCTGAGGTCAGCACTCACAGACTGAAAGGCACTGACAGAGGGTTGCTTGGCACCCCCGTTTAAAGTTCTGACAAAGCCGTGCTCGACTGTCTCTAGCCCTTTTTCTTTTCTGGAGCTCAGCGGCTGGGTCCGGCCGTCACTATAGGGCTGACAGCTAAGACAAACGGCCGGTTGTGCTGAGACCTCCAACCTGCTGCAGGCCTCTTCAGTTAAAGTCTCTGTTGAGCTTTCCATCAGCGAAGCCCTCTTATCCGCCTGCTCCACTGGCTCAGAGAGACCACGATCAGATTCAGAGTCAGGGCAGGTTTCCTCATCCACACCTGGCTCTTCACTTGACCTGTCCCCAAAGCCATTGGTTATAGTTCTATGGGCTTCAGGCTGCTCTGGCTCACCTGAGCTGGGCTCACTTGGTCCATTTATAACCTCCTCTGATAAAGAAGGTTTTTCTACATCCTGGTTCACCAGATCCTCATGTGTCTCAGTCACCTCAGCAGCCTGTTGATCCAGCTCCTCGACCTTCTGAGTGTACAGAGGAGACTCACCGTCCTCCTCAGCGTCCATGACGCCATTTTCTTGATGGTGACCATTAGTAAACGCTTCTATCTGCATCTCTGTCCCATTGACCTTAGCACACTCATCTTCCTCTTCAGTTTTTGCAACTTTCTTCCCTTCCGTGTCAACAGTGTTAACGACATGAGCGACAGCAGCATTTCCCTCCCTCTGATCTGCTCCCACTTCCTCTTTTGTGGCTTCCTGAAGAATGTTCTCCATTTGACCCTCGGCCACGCCCACCGCCACAGAAAGCTCCGCCTCCTCCACTTCCTCTCCTGTTGCCGCCGGGTTCACAGAGACTCCCTGTCCGAGCTCAGTGAGTGAGTCCCGGGGCTGCGGGCTGTCGTCCAGCTCAGAGTCCACTCCATCTGGATAAGGCCCAACTCCGTTAGGCCGCCCCTCCTGATCCTGGTTTCCCCCTCCCTCAGGCCCCACTGCCATATTGAGCTCCAGAGAACGCCGATGGTCCTGCCACTTCTCATTGAGACTTGGGTCACTGGAGCGGCGATTAGGAGCCATGGAGCTTCCCAGCTCACACGCAGTGGGCAAGTTGTCAAACGAGCGAGTCTTCGTACATCTGAAGAAATGAAAAAACAATTATGGACTGAAACAGTATTTCATTGCATAACAAGGCATCAGTGTGTTGACAACCTATGATTAAGCTTGAAGCTACACACATATCACACATCATTTTAATATGTTTGGCTAACAAATCAATCACATGTCATGTCTCATCAAAACAAGAAAAATGCAGCACATACATTGTGAGAGAGAGAAGCATTCAGTTTCTTTATCACAACAATCGCTCTCAAACCAAGAGGTTATCAAAATGAACACAAAACGACTTCCTGTTGCTCTTCTGTCATGATATGACTGTCATGAGACACAAGATAAGCAGAGCATAAAACAGTATCTGTGACTGTGTGGGCCCAAGCAGAGCAAAGTATCTAAGCAGACGAGTTGAAAAGCCAGGCCTTTCCAGCTGTGGGAGTCCTCAACCTGTGTTTATCTTACATGAAGGAGGAAGAGGGGGGACTCGGGTGCCAGCGCGCCAGGCTCACCTGCCCAGTGGTGCATCCTCCGGGTTGGCACCGGGCACAGGGTAGGGGGCGCAGGAGTCATCGGAAGGGGTGGTGGGTGAAGAGCTGGGCAGGTAAACTGCGGTCCACAGCATCAAGTTGCGTACATGACACACTGGGTGGAGAACCTGCAACAACAGCTGCAAATGTAACTCAACATATGATCAGGAGACAGTGAAAAGACTAATGATGACAAAATAAAAAATGAAACGAGAAAATATGTAAATGGAACAATCTGACCAAAGCGACTAAAAGCATTTCTGGGAGTGCGACCTCCCACTCGTGGGAAGTCATAAATAGTTGTGGTCACGATACCGTAAAAAGGCACAAACACAAACACAAAAACATCAGTAACCGCAAATTGCAATTCTCAGAGGGGTGGCAAAAACACCACTAAATCAAGTCTGAGACCAAAAACAATTAACAATAAATCTATAGGGAAAGATTATGAAACGTAGCTTTCCCATAATGCATCTGGAGACTTTGCTGTCTGGACCTGCAGGATCTGGGAACCCAGGCCTGGAGGAGGCTAGACTTTATGTTTTCTAACTGAATTCCACACATATCTTAGTCTTGCATCAGTCAGCTCTGTTGTTTGTATAAGCTTCTCTAACGTGCTTCAGACACAGCGGACGTACGGTCTCAGAGTGTGACGAGTACAACATGTTCCTGAGCGTCCGGTTGGCCGGTCTCAGCAGTGACCACACGGAGCAGGTCCTCTCCTGGACGTGGCGGTCCTCCCTCTCCTTGCCGCTGTTACACAGGAAGGTGCCAAACAAACAGGAGTAGGTGTGCTGCACCAGTTTTACCTGCACGCACACACACACACACACACACACAAGCTGACATGTAGAGGCTTGTACAGACAACTCAGGTATGACAATAAGAACAGATGACAGGAGTTTCCTCACACGACTCAAGAACACAGCTGCCTGTCTGTCTCAAAAATTGAAAACTGAACGATGAATCAAAGACATATCATTTTCTCTTCTGCGCATGAAAACATTCAGCAGTGTCTAATCTCAGGAACTAAAGACTTTATAGTGTTTAAGTGTTTGATTTCTACCACAGGGACGCACCAGAAAGGCCTCATTGAACTCAAAGGAGCATGGAAACTGTCTCTGCAGCTGGTGAACACAGTCCAGCCACTGCAGGAAAACAGGGCAGCGCTCATTCAGATCCTCTGAGTTTTCCCCGTGGCCACATCGGTCAGCAAATTTATGGCCAAAGTCCAACCACTCGGTCTCCACCAGAACCTGAAAGCCCTGTATGAAGATATCACAAGATCGTTCGTTCAGTAAATTGTTGCTTCATGGTAGCACCTGGCTTTTCGACCAACAGTTCTGATGATAAATGTTATCCTCACTGCTCTGGAAATGTCAGGATTATCACATGACGCCAATGTTAATATGTGACTAAAATAAACAACAGCCAGGGATGAAATTAACAGAAGCACAATCTGTACCTCAATAGTCCGGTAATAAGGATCCAGCAGCAGTTTGGACAAAGCGACGATCTGAGGCGTGCGGTCCCAGCCATCAGAGCAGTGCACCAAGACGGGCCTGTGGTCTCGATCCACAGCGTTGACCACGAGCAACGCCGCCTTCAGCAGCAGGGACAGGTGCTGCAGCCACTTGGTGCTCTCCAGTGCAGAAAGCCAGCTGCAGGCAAACGCAAGAGAGCAAAAAAACATCAGACAACCCCTTATTATGACACGATACATACATCACATGGACCTGTGCCACATACCACACCGTTTATAGCCTCAGCTTGTTTATAACGCCTTGACCTACTTCAGTTTTCAGTCAATGATTCACTTCTCTTATCTCATTTAGATTAATATAATGAACGTTACTGCTGTGTTTGTCTTATCTATAAAAATGAGCAGTGACAGAGACTGTTTATACTTTCTACTTGTTCATGAGGTCAAGCTCAACAGCCAGCCACCCTCAGTGCAGTAGTTTAATACGTAACAACCGGCAGAAAATTTGAGAGGCTGGTATAGCTCACTGTGCAAAAACTATATGACCCTGTTTTAAAGCAGGATAGAGAGTTTGGAAGATTTCTTCTTGGAGACTGTTTTTGTGTTCTAATTTGATCTTTTCACCACTTTCGACAATGTACTCTTAAGCCAGCATGATTCAATTACACATCATTGTGGCATCAAGTGTGGGAGTGCAGATGGAAAGAGATCCTCCTCTTGGGGTTGGGCCAGGCTTTCTAAATCAGGCACAGATGTATGGCCAAGTCCAAAACACAGCTGTGATTACTAGTTACCTATAGTTACAACAGCAAAGCCTGAGAGCATTGGGTTTATCACAGTCCGCAGAGCTGTGGAGTAATGACTAGGGGAAGCTGGAAGTGCTGCTGTTTGGGACCTTGCACTACACTTCAACACAATAAATTTAAGGCACAATGCCTAGTCATTCTGAACCAATTTTCAAAACCTAAGGAGTAAATATGATCAGTGTGAGTGAGTAATTTGGCATGCACCTGAATTAGCATGTGAAATAAATAGTGATTGATTGCAATAGACTGAGTTCTCACACTGATATTGACAGCACATTGAAAACTCCTGTATTGTATTGTAGAGGTCCTTGTGCTGTCTGAATGTTACTGTTTGTAATTGTCAGAGATTGCTTATTTGGGAAGAACCTCCACTCTGTGACACTACTGCAAACCACAAATGACCTGAGTTTCTTAGGCCCTATAAAATCTAACCAAGTTAGATGCCTTTCATTCATATTACAGAAATACTTTCAGCTTATAAAGTCAAGATTTTACAACATGCCCTACGATATTTGGATAAAGAAGCTATTAAAAAGCCTTAAACTCTGTTATTTCAATGTGTCAGATGTTACAGGCTCAGGGCATCCCTTGGTGGTGGAGGTATTTATAGTCATAAGGAGTGTGTAAAAATGTCAAGCCATTTGTACCATGATGTATCATGAACTTTTTGTTAAAATTGATTTTTTTTTTTTTTACTGGAGGCATAACAGAACCTACTTGGCTGGATCAGGCATCTGAGTGCAGAGGAAACGCAGAGATTGGAAACTCTTGCGGATGGAGTGGATGTTGGCCATGCCCATAAACACCACCTCACAGTTGGGATAGTACTCTGGAACAGGAGGAAATCAATGGTAAAATGGGAAAACAAATGCCAGTACTGGTTTTAATTTTAGCAGAGACAACAATCGCATTTGTGATCGACCGAGATGCTGAATCCACTGCACATTTGACCTAGTTCTGCTGTGATCAGTGGCTGAGCTGAGAGAACCTACCTGGACATTCACAGCCTCCCCCCTTGGCCCTGTTTGCTACAGCAGCAGCATAGGATCTGGCGTCCAGGATGAGTAACTTGTGGGGCTGGATGACCAGTGTCTCCACCTCTGAGCTGTTGGTCATGGAGGATTCTGATACAGACACAAAAACATTGTTACTCAGTGGAATCAAGGAAGTACAGAAATCAGGACTGCAATCAATCAAAACAAATAAACAATTAATATGTGAATATGTAACATTCAGACACATGGATCAGGTCTGACATAACGTGACTGTGATCTGTGTCTGTGTCTACCTGCTGCTCCAGACAAGACCTGATATGTAGAATTGCACAACAGTGTCTGCTGTAAATTAATAGAGGTAGCAAGACCTTTGGCATGTGTGTGTATGCTAAGTGTGTATTTGTGTGTGGGTGTGTACAGTATGTGTAGACTATGAGTGTAAGCTCTTACCAAAGTCAGCATCAGGCAGGTCTGAGCCGTTGGTATAGGAGCCGTTGAGGAGGTGTTTGCGGGAGCTGTTGTCCAAGGTGCAGGCCTTGGCGATGGACTGCACCAGATGCTCGTCATCTGCGTTCCTCCAGCCCCACCAGCTGACCTCTGGCTGACTGCAGCGGGCGATCACAGCCCCTGTGCTAAGGTGCCTGTGTGACAGGTCAGACAGAACCAAAAAACACAGTCAGCCCACCGCACAAAGGGTCAATCCTTATCAGTTCACTATTCTGAACTGTGACAACACACTTTGGCTAACTAACTGTCCACAACATAAAACCATTTACTATCATATAAATCTAAGCAGAACGGGTTATTTTCCAGGCCTGGCAGTATTGTATGGCAGGTTCACACTGCCACAAACACACAATAAATGACTGAATATATTTATTGCTAATGGCAGCCCAATGAAGGCATTTTTATCCTAAACCGAGTACTTCAATATTAAGTATATACCTGTATCCAGCGCGATCTGATGACTTATTTATGAACTTCTTTATCTAAACAGTGAAGGCCGTGGCTCTATAATATGGAGCTTTTATGTATAGTTTAATATAAGTCTGTAACAGACATCAATAAATGACCAGTTGAGAGAATGCTCCTCCTGACAGTAATGTAATTTACTTGAAAGAAAGCGGCTCCCTGTGTAAGATTTCTCAAAATTTAAGAAAGACTTTCTGGTTTTACAGTGGTGTTACAAAGTGGAAGTTCCTCTTTCACAGGCTATCTTTGACAAGTACTGACAGTGGCAGAAGGTCAAGAGGAGCTAAGTTTAGCTTCAACAAATTCCTCACAAAATTGACATAAACTTTAGAGAATATATTTGAGTGACGCTCTACACTGGCTAAAATTTGAAGCTGTGTTAAATGTTTTCTACACTGCCACTAGCATTGAGGGTTAATAAATCAGTGTCTTTGCAAACCCATTGCCTGAACTCAGTCACTCTTTGCTATATCTAATAAATATTTTACTTTCACATCCTAATTTTCATTGGCCTATGCAGCAGGATGCTGCACTGTTGAGCCTGGATAGTTTTAGGGAGATGAGCTGCAACTCAATGTGGCAGCAGAGGCTCCCAGACATGAATGATTATTGATTTCCTGTTTTCTAATATCAATGTTAATTTTGTCAGGTGAAAAATGATCCTGAGTCATATTTTGGTATTTAAAACATGTCTTACGTGGGTGTTCTCAATACCCTGGCGGTCCAACAAGCTTGTAACATTGTAGCTGAAACTACAGCTACAGCTACTTTTTTTATTTCCACAGAGCAGAGATGGGGAAGAACTTGCTTCAGTAATTTTATAGAATCCATGCAAACTTCCTGCTCATATTCATTTCAGGTGCTGTAACGTGCAAAACCGCTGTACAGAGTCACGGTTTCTGGTTGGAGTATTTTTCAAAAACAGAGATCAAAGGTTCTCAAGCGCTGTTGGTTAAAAATACAACAACCACAAAGCGAAGCAATGACACACTGTGTTCCATTGGTTAAGATGGTATTTTTGGAGCTGGTGACACATTCTGAATAGAAGAAAATAAAAAATTCAGTCTGGAGGGAGTTATCTGTTGACAACCAGCTGTATGTTGTGGTTTTCATATCCAAAGTAAACTCTGTCCAAAGTGGCCCTGATACAGTCCTGTTAAGATATTATGTGAAGATGATTTATTCCCTTTAATAAACAAAGTGGCCAATCGGCACATAAGGAAGCTTTTCATTTATCTATGATGGTAAACAAGCTAACCTGGTTTGAAGAAAATGGGGAGAAGCAAACACACCAACCTATAAACCACAGCAGGAAACCTTTTCCAGGAGCGGAAGGCTGCCACATTTTCCAACTCCTTGTCAGTGATCCAGGCTGGAACCAGGAGCTGTTGAGGATAGCTGGGGCAAAGTCTGGCAGAGGAGAAGGACAGAGAAACGGCAGCTAAACAAGGAGAAAGAGAGGAGGGAGCAGCAAAGAGCTGTGATGGCTCAACAAAAGTCTCTGTCTACAGACACCTAATCCTGGGCTGGGCCCTTCCCTGCCCAGGGCACCCACTTCTCACCCCAGTGGCGTACAATAACACAACCACCCACTGTCTAACATCCACACACTGACCTGTTGTGTTTGCCAACGAAAGCCAAGGACAGATCTGTCTTCAAGCTGAGGGTGATGGAAACCAATACAGTAGCAGCATGTATCCTGAATGAAACCTGCTATTACCTGAACTTGCTGTTGATGTCAGATATCCTCCAGGCGTTTTGAGTGTCAAAGCCCATCCTCTCCACCTCGTTTTTGAACCAGGAGATCACATGTTCGCCTGCAGAGAGAAAGCAGAGATGTCTGATAAGACCACAGCGGAGCAGAGGGGAGGTTCGGCTGGGGTTACGTGAGGACATGTCGGAGACAGCAGGGTACCTGGTCTGCACAGCTCGCCGTGCTGCTCCTTCTCACCAGCGTACACGTCCATGCACCAGGCATGGAAAGCAAAGGAGAAAAGGTCCTCGAGGCGTGAAGGAGGACGAATCACCATGTTCAGACGTTTCAACCATTCCTGACACTGTTCGAAGGTGGAGAACTGACACCTGGAAACGCAAAAGCCGATGTTACGTCATGGCTACAAAATATTCTATGAAATGCGGAATGGTAGTCAAAATCTTGGTCTGAATTCTTTTGTGGTCCTTTGTGTGTGAAAATCAGACATTTAAAAAAAAAAAAAAAGACAAATTACGACCTGTATTAGCTCTCTAAATCGTTACTGAACAAAAAGCGTGACATTATAATCTCATCAAAAAGAAAACACTTTTACAAAGCTTAACCCACGTGACAGAAAAAGAACTGTGTGTGGCACAATGTTTCAGATGAACTGGATCAAAATTACTTGGGGAGTTTAGTGCAGGAAGCAGCACGTGTTGTATTTGCATGTATTTATGTTGCATGTATTTTTTACCATAACATAATCTACTAATACAGCTGCACTCTTTTCTCTATGCTGACATGTCGTGTCTTGAGTGATGATTTTACTTGTTATTACATCAAATGCAGTACAAAGAACATGAACGTTTTGCATGAAAGAGTGCGGTACCTACCTGACGACTTTACAGTCCTTACAGGTAACATGGAGCTGGAACATATCCCGACACTCCACACACTCTATGAGCTGAAGCGGGACCTTCGGAGTGAGAGAAAGGGAATATTAACTCTAAACACAGAAACCAAAAATGTAATTACCAAACCCATGCTGTCAGTACAAGTAGTGTGGTAAATTGCAACTGACGATCCATTTATCAAATTAGCGGTGGTCAACACAGTAACACCCCTTCATGCCACTAATCAACCACATGTGCTGCAACGTCACATTTCTAGTTCATATGTAACCGTAACTATTCAACCACATGGCACTAAAATACGTCACACAGATTACAGCTCCAGGTGCATTTCTATTCATGATAGAAATGATCTGTTACTAGAAATGATCTTTGCATATGAGAGCACAACAACACCCAATTCTAGATCCTGAAGAGCTTGTATCTGCATTTCCCTTTTGGCCTACAGCTATAGTCTTATCTTTTATAGGCAAATACCATCCAAAGTACAGATGTGTCATGTGCTTATGACTTGGGAGAATGCTCTGAATACTGCAGGGAGGTAGCTATGCTACTTTTGACTAAGCTCTGTTAATTGGCTACAGTAAAAAGCACTTTTCAACAGCGCATTGGCTTTCATAAAAAAGATATGACTCAAGCTGCTGTTAACACACAGTCTAGAGCCATGCACAATCGACAGCCAGTCATCAACACATCAAGCTCCTAATACATTAGTACAATGACAGGCTTACTGCCTGATGGAGATTTAGTTGCTGTGTTAAAAGATTGGCAGCTTGAATACTTTGTGTGAATAGATTTTTCCACATATTTTCCCATCACGTCCACTTTAATCCAACACCTGCTGTTAAACAGGACAAACAAGCAGGATTCTTCTACTCTGCCCCCGATTAGTTAACAAACAGACACGAACAAATGATACATACAAATATCACAGTCAACCACTCCATGCCGTGCAGCTCTGCTGGGTACTTACTGACACCTCACAACAACAACTCTATCCAAAACAAAACAGAGAGGACAATAACAAAAGTGATGAATGTCAATTTAGAAGCGTTTTCTGTCTGAGCAGCTCTGCCATCGCAGCACATTCCGGATGTCGGAGCATCCTGCTGCCGCAACTTAATTCCGGCCCTCTAATCTACGTCCCTAATCTGGCCACCATCAAAATTCCTGAGCTGCTTGTTAACAGCCTCTCGCTCTCTTCCAGCACCTCCCACCACTGATTTTTGAGCTCTGACAAATGTGCCATGTGATGCAGATGCCTCGTCAATGTGTCAAAGTATGTGTGGAGAAATTTGCCTGTGTCTGATGCGAGCACACAGAGACAGGAATCAGCAGCTCATTGTGGTGCCAATTAAGTCCAGATACATGTGATGCAACAGGAAAAACTCTCTGGACTCACTCCACCACAACCAATGAATAAACCAATAAAACCCTGACTGCGCGATATATATATATACCCATATATATATATATATCATATAATTGTACAAAACATATGGGAACTATAGTTTTCAGGCTCTCTTAACCAAACAGGAATAAACATTTAAGTTGTTTGGACCTATAATGCACAGTTGTAAATATTTATTACAGTAGACAACACTCAGCACATTCACAGTAATGAATGTACAAACTGTATCAACCAATTCAACAATGTGTTTCATATGTGGTTTGAACGACACAAATGCTGGCTTTTGAGCTTTTTGTATGAACTACAATTATAGTTTTTTAATAGTTGCTCACACTGGAAGTGAAATAATGAAAACAAAACGTTTTTTTTTTTTTTTTCTGAAACACATGATTGGTCATTGCACAACTTTCCTGCTCTCACATGTCTGCACCAAAGCAGCTTGGTGATCTGAAGTCAGCTTACTCTTTTCCAGAGGTATTTAAGGAACAATCGACACATTTCTGGGAAAATTAATTTGTAAGTAAAAACTATTCAAATTATTGCATGTTACCAAACTGTGAGTGATATTACGCTACAAATAAACAAAAGAGCACAGTCTGCATTACACTGTGCAGCCTGTATGATACAGCACATGTGGTAAACAAATGTATATGTTTATAAGTAGAGTGACTCTAGGTTAAAATAACATACTTTTCTAAATTTAGTGGAGTCAGGTTAGCAGCAGGAGTATAAAAAAATCTTCAATATAAACATAGTGCAGCGAAAAATCTTCATGACTGCAAATAATGATTTCTTTTTTTACAGTGACCACATTGACAGAGGGAGAGAGAGAGAGAGTGAGAGTGAGCGCCACTGTTGTGCATCCCCTCTGGAACCACTGCAACCATGGCAACGGCAAGTGCAGAGAGAAAGCAGCGCGAGCAGCCGAGTGTAGAAACAGAGGTGTTGAAGAGTCACGCGGTGCCGCTGCCAGTGCAGATCAGCTCTGAATGGCCTGGTCACCACAGCGCTGGCACAATGGCCTCAGCTCTGCTCGGTCACACACACACACACACACACACACACTTTCACACGTCCTCCACTGGAGACAAAGCACTCGATTCTCCACTTATTCTGATCTGTGTGAAGGACATTATCGGACTCTGGAGCAGATGGGTCACTTTTCAAAGATACTCACGTTGACAACAGACTCTTTGAACTTGATGTGAAGGCGGTAGTTGGACATGGCGATGATGGCGTCCTCTGCTCTCCCCACATACTCTGTGAACTCGCCGTGCAGCTCAGGAAAGGGCACCTTACATAGCAGGTGACACAACATTTCAAACTAAATACAGTGCTACAAATATCACTGCTGATGATTAGTGTTTTACTACGGCATTCTTTTGATTTTATATTATTTAATTTGAATTTTCCGTCATTTTCAGTAATAAATGTACGGTTTCCATGTTAAAGAATTATCACTTTAAATTCCAGCAACCAGGTGACTTAAACATACCAGCACTCAGCAGGAGTAAATGAGGACACAGAAACTACTTAAATGTCCGGAATGATGAGTACGGTGAGACACTTGTGAGGCGTGTCAAACTGAAAGTGAGGTTAAGTCACTTGTCTGGGTGGTTACGTAACATTTCAGACAGGACTCGTTCACTTATTTACACATAACTGTCAAGATAATGTGTCTTTTTTTTCCCCATGTCACATGATAAGCAGCGAGCGCAGCCGCTTCCTCACCTGCATGTTTTCCTCCTCCAGGACTGGGGACTTCTTGGGGAAAATCTGATTGGCCTGGATACACTCCAAGCTATGCTGCCCCTCCTCCTCCTGCACAGAAAAGGCCTGTTAACTATTTACTGAAGTAAAATCAACTTCGACAACTACAACCTTCTTTCAGTCGCGTATTTTTCTTTAGTTTTAATACTGCTCTTGATACATTTGTCCACAGACGGCTGAAAGAGTGTTTCCTTATTTATCACCCTGCTCCTGTCACACACTCATGTACAGATTCCTGGCCGCCACCATATGATTGGCTTTCATATTATTTGGAAATGCCTCATTGTGAGAGTCGATTTAAAAGCAGCTTGACAGTCCCTCTTTTATACTGCTTTGTGTGTCTGTTTCACCTCCAACCCAGACTGTAATATGCAACCCAGGCTAATTTACTATAATCACCCCTTAAGCCATGGCATTAACGATGCCATTAACACACAGCACTTAAAACTGGAAATAAACATGGTAATTCATCTAGTCAAGACCTTAAAAAGACAAGTCAGTTTACATCAAATTTTGGCTGGCAAAATCAAATTACAGACATTTTTATGACAGCGGTTTTCACCAGCAGTCTGTAGGCATTTTCAGCCTTGTGCTGACAGATGGACAGGAATGGACTGTGTTTGGTCAGGAGCAGAATTTAGTCTGAACACTGTGCAAAGAAAGATTAAGGTGGTTGAAAGAGATGGCAGATAACAGACAGTGGCAGCACATCCTGTGAGATCCTGGCTCAGCATGAACCGAGCCGATACACACAGTCGATACACACGGCTGGAGGAGCGGTGCGCTGAGGCCAGCCGGGGGGCAGCCGCCACACAGCAGCATGCCAAAAACAAAAAACAAAAAAACTCACACATATGTGCACAGTTCAATAAGCAACACAGCCAATTCAGTGGTTATACGATGATGCAACAGTACAACACACATTTCCGCAATGAAAACCGAAAGCTCAGCTTAGACAGTAGCCCTGAAAGACCCCTGACACCACTGCCTCTTGTGTAACTGTCTGCTCACTAATGAACAGGGCTGATTGAAAGTCAAAATCAATGGAGTTTCCGATTCTGCAGACTGTACTCAGGCCAGCCACCGGACACAGAGCAGTTATTCTCTAAAGCAAACATGTAGTAATGGTACTTTACCATGGCCCCTGTGAAGGAGTGTGGGTCACCGAACAAGGAACTCCGGCCTGGACCAGTCTGTACAAGGACAACACAAACGGTTAATAAGTCATTTCTGATTCCCTAACCCTAACCCTTTACAGCACTGGCATTTAAAACCTGCACATTTTAAATTAATATTTACTTTGACCTCCTTCCACCTGAAATGAGTAATTGTGCAGCCAGTAAAATATGCAGCAACATTTGCAGAAATCAAAGGATACATTCAACATTGGCATGTCTCATTAGCAGCACTGATTTCAGGTCAGTTAAGAACATTGTCTCACTGCTTTTTGTAGACAGACACCTTATTTTTGGAGAGTAACAATAGATATCAGTAGTTTTTCAGGGTTCAATAGCAGAAGGTCTAATCAGTACAGAGTTCAACTATGGACAGGGACCTTTGTTACGTGTCACCCCCCATCTCACCCACATCTCATACCTTATTTATAGTCGTCTCTACTGTCATTTCTAAAGTAAACATACTTTAAAAATATGTGTTTATTATTTAAATGTAATTCTAGTTTCGGTGCTTAGCTAAAGAGCAAATGTGAAGTTTGACCTACCAGGTCACAACTTTAATTTGCACTGTTTCTGTGGGACTCGTGAAAAAACAACATAGTAGGTGGTTAACTGTGTTTGTGATGTTACACGCAAACATCTAGATATGTAAATACTTTTTCAGGGAATGGTTCTGGGCAACAAACTCACTGTAGCCCACAGATGACCAGGAGACTGTGAGCCTCAGCTATAACTGTGATGTTTAGCATTTAATAGCAAATTATTGCAACATATAACTGCACTACCAGGTTACCTTGATCAGCAATAACAGGCTCTTTGGCCTTCGGTAAAGCTTGTGGCCAATAAGTTCCATTAAATGTAGTTAAAGAGGTGCACACGTGCTGGTGGTAACTCAAAGAAATATCAGATCCCTAAAACCAGAAACAGAGACGTGATATATCAGACTTACCACAGACAATCAGTAATGGACAATGAGCAGTCCTGATGATCCTGATGGGAAACGCTCACACATAAGACATGGAAATCTGTGGAAGTGAAAGCAAACATGCAAGTGAATAATAAGCAAATGCTTTTACTAACTTGTCTCCATCTTACAAACAGCAGACTTTTTCACTGAGTCATTCAAGCTACAGAAGCTCTTTTGATTCCCTGGCAAATATAGTTGTACTGGTGGTCACAGTGGCTTGCATGTGAGCTCAGAGATACCACTTAAACCCAGTCGAGGAATTGAAAAAAGCCTGCTGGATCTCGTAGCGCTTAACAGTCTAGCCAGCATACAGACAGGGTTCAGTCATGTGAGCTGGTCATCTAATAACACCATCAGATATACACTTTATCCGTACATAATATTCAATTTTACCCCCTGCTGCCACTGGAAGATATTGCAGCAGTGGAAAAATTACCCGATAATAGCTGTTACCTGTCCAACTAGCAGCTGAGCCACAAATGCATGGCAGAGACAGACATTTAATTTAACTGGTAGGTGGTTTTTAACACAAAAAGACCAAATTTTGTTAATGTAATGTCATCTTTACATAATCTTCTAATCTTTATTTCTATAGACATGGTTCCTTAAAGTGATATCACTTCACATCACGCTTGAAAACAAGGAAACCTGTTGAGAGATCTCTCTGCATACAGACCCACAAATAGTTGTAAAGGTCAGCTTCTCTTGCAGAGACTGAAATCTGATCTGAGAGGGTCAGTGAATAAGCTACTCAGCACCTCAAAACACCTTCTCAGGCACGTTTAAGGTGCCAATAGACAGAGAGAGAAGACAAAAACCCCATTACAGCAGCAGCAGAGACGCGACCCCAGCACTGCCTGGTTGTTGTTAGTGTTGTGAGGTCATTACTTTACTGCCCAACTCGAGTCCAGCTTTTCCTGCCCGGTGCTGTTAGATAAAGCATATCTGCCACACACACACGGCTCTGTTTACCACAACAGGCTCTTCAGCCGTGGCGCTTAGTTCAGAGTCACACAGGGAAGGCTAAGCCCCTTAGAGCCTTAGCGTTACTCCTGTCCCGTGACCGGACACCATGCATCACAGGCGGCAACATAATCGAGTAAATTGACTAAATGTATTAAGTGTTGTAAACGACTTTCGTAAAGACACAAAGTCCGAGGCGGTGTGCTGTAAACTGACAGCTAGGTTAGTATGTTGACGGCCAGGTGGCAACACTGAATATGACAACAGCACTAAAGGATCAAGGATCACACAGAAGTATACAAGTTGACTAATGTAACTAAATAAATAAACCTTCGCTAGGCTGCAGGTTTAAAATAGGCGTTTTGGAACTACAGTGTTAATAATATAATATTTCGGTTTACCCAGATAAACGTGAAGTGTGAAACAAAAAACCTATCGTCATGCAAAGCCCATACCTCAACACTCTGAATCGTAATCTTATAATGAATGCTAGCAAGCTAAGTGCTCGCAACATAACATGGATAACTATGGAGAAACGTCTACTGCAGGGCAAAAAGTCACAGACTGGTTCAGGTTGGTCAGATATCTAACCGTCATTTAATAAAACTGACCAGCTAGCTGCCACTCCTGTAGCTCTTCTATCTCTGAGTAACGTTAAGCTAGATTTTCTGCAGCTAGCTAGCGTCTATAGGTTATCAATAGTAGCACGTCCGTAAAGTAATGCTGGCAGGCTACCGCTCCGTCCAAAGTGGGTTTTAAAACTGCAAGCAGTGGATATAAACACTGACTTGTGTGGTGTTGTGTTGCAATGTCATAGTGCTCCGTGTTTGTCATTAGTAGCTGAAATGCAGAGCAGCCAGTCCGCTGGCTAGCTAGCTAACATTAGCTAGTGGAGCTAGCGCAGCTTTCTGTTTTTGTTGTTATGAGATGGAGGGCGGACCCCAAAACGGAGGCCTCTGTCAAAACACACCGAGGAACGACCGCAACCGGCGGACTTACCGGTCAAAGGAGTGATGAGAAGCAAGATGCCAAAGATTCACCCAAAGCCCGTGCAATTACTGAGCAGCAAATAAACCTCGATCGAGTAAACATTAGTCATATCCGAGCCGAGGCCAGCTTCACTGCGTCCCTTGCCAGCACAGAGCCGTCGTCGCCATCGCAGCGAATTCTCCAGCCCAGCAACCTACGTGATCTGTGACGTAATTTCGTCAGAGAGACACTCTGGGCGGGGGGAGGGGCCACGACACGCGGCACTATCATGTAAACACGGCGCCGAGGACCGACTAGATAAATACACGGATATAATTACTGAACGAGGAGGATGTGGATGAAAGGAGAGCCGGTAGTGAAATCAATAAAGTGGAAATGACTAAATGTTCTAGATAGTTAAGGATATAAATTATACAATATACTGTTTATGTTTGAATTTATTTGTATGTATTTATGTGGACTGTGTGTACATGTGGCAGACCTCTAAGGGTCGTCTTTCCTCACCATAGAAATAAAAACACAACACAGCAGGATCTTAAACAATAATGTATTGAATGATGGCTTACATATGCAAATTCAATTCCAAGACGCTTGGCATACTTATGTCCATTCTTTAACATTTAACAGCCTGACATGTGAGGCATCAGACGGTTCTTTAAGCCTGCAGGACACTTCTCTTTAGTGGCTCACAGCTGACTTTCAAATGAAAATAATTATTTGTGACAAAAACCGTCAGTGTCAGATTGTGAATTGTTTATTAACATCTCTAAAAGCAGTCATTCAATTTTTGCTGACCAATTACCTCATTATTTAGTGACAAATGTCAATTCTAAAATAAAACCATCTAATGTGCAGGGCTATTGTTACGAAAAAAGCTTCGCTTTATTTCTGAACTGGGTGACAAAAAGCCCGACACCCTCTTCAAACACACATTACCACAGGGCATTTCTCCTGTGAGGATAATGTATGAGGCATATGATATGGCACAAAATAATCTTGATTTTAAACATTTACCTAGAAGAAATATTCACTGGGTCACTTTTGGAATCTGATTTGACTGAATTCATGATGGCTTTGTGTGGGCCAAATTTATCAGCTGCATCATGCATGGTCTCTACTAATGTAAAAAGACTAAATGCTGATTCAATGTCCCTGTGCAAGAACAACAACACAAAACACAGTCTATCCCTTGTCATGTGACCAGAATGGATTTGCATGCAAAAAAATGAGATGAGCTTTACATGAAGAGATAATGGTTTGGGTAAATACATTTCTTCTTCAATCATATGTCCATGTTACCATGAAAGACAATGAAATTCCAATGAAAGAAATGCCACTTCTAATCATACAGTATATTATGCACAAAAAATGGTGGTACGAAAACCAGAGAAAATCTTCTGTGGCTCCAAGAGAAAACAAGAACAGTATCTTAGAGAGCAACGTCTACTGATCTCAAAAATGCAACCCATTAGCCTCATCCTGGTAGTTCCAATCCTCGCTGTAATTTGACACATTTGTGTAGTGAATTACAAAACAGCAACAACTCTCCAACAAACCCCTGCTTTCTGTGAAAGTTGCAATTCCCATATACATACAACTTCCACAGGTCCCTTTAATATATAATGAAACCATTCTGCACACCACATAATGTTTATCATAGTCACCACCACTGATGAGAGCAACTGTTTCAGTAAAGCTTTAAAAAGCAAGACTACCCTGAGAGAAGGTCTAAAACGTGGGCAAGCTTGCCAGACCAGAACTGGCTTGAATGGGTTTGGTTTATTAAATCTGTACACTCTATTTCAATATAATCAGCACATTTTGTTCCAAGAATGTAAGATATTATTTTTTTTTTTAGTAAATGTGTAATATATATCTCTACATAATACAATCCAAGTTCTCTGAACTATGTAGACATGTGCAAGTGTTTACTACCAACTTCAACGATACAGTAAAGGCAAAGACTTGTGGACACTAAGTTAGGATAATGTTGATATTTGAAATTTTCTTGAGTCCTCACAATTATCAAAATCTAAGTGCTGCAAGTAGTTCATACACGAGGTATTGAATATCTAGTTAACTGTTCTGAGTATAAAATAGAGGCAAAATACATAAAGAACATCTTGCAAGCATGACAAAGAAACTTTTACAGACACAATACACAAGTGATCAAAGATAATATGAGGGGATACCTGTAACCTTTTGTGTCCTTGAATATAGCATACCAACAGATTCAATGTTTTCATGTTGATGAGAGGTCATACTGTGTATCATGCTCTCAAACACTGTGAGCTTCTGCCCCAAACGAGGTCAATTCACAGCACCGAAGTGTCACTTCTGTCCTGGCAACCTTTTCTTATCAAACTGCCTATCTGAACACCGTCGCAGGTGTTGGATCAAGTACACATTATTCTAGCTACAGTAAATGACACATTCTGAGAAAGTGCACTCAGTTAGGTGAGGAGGAACATAATACACAGGTATTATTATCAGCTCCCTATCTCTTCAAACAGCAGCATATTCTTTGTAAAAGACAAATTTTGCTCATTAGAACTCGTGTTTGATCTCTGCACGTCTGAGGCATGATACATTTCCTCCATTGTTTCAAATAAGCGTGGGTCATGTTCATGTATAAGAATGAAACACATGGTCATAGCATGATGTGCATCAACATAATTTGAGGTAAACCAGGTGTTCTGTGTCTTGGCCCGTTACAGTCTGAGAACCAGTGCCTTAAGAGGGTCAGAGAGGTAAGTCTGAAAGAAATCGTGTAAACTGTGCTCATGTGTAGTGAATGTTTCACTTACTACCAAAAGCACAAGGGCCCTAAACTGTAAACCTCAAGGATTATTCAAAAAAAAAAAAAGGAAAACAAAACACTAAAAGTACTCTACTTATTAGGTTTAACGTTTACTTTTTTCTTATTTTTGCAGGGTTTTCAACTTTTTTTTTTCTCTTGTTTTCGCTCAAGTATAATCACAGGTGACTAACTACAGAGGATAACAGGGTCAGGTGAGTACCATGCTACATCAGGTTTAGAGAAGGCTATTGCAGACAGTTCTACAACATGTACAACCACATTTTTATACGTGTGAGTTACAAATATTTCAAAACATATCACCAAGAAACTAAGTACATACAAGATGTTGAATATTTAGAGTCTTAAAGGACTATCCCTCAGTCAGTATTAGGATGTTACTTGACTTAAACTGTCCAGTCTTACAGACAAAATCTGAAAAATTGCTATTCAAAAAGTAGCAAATTTGGTCAATGTCTCTTTTCAAATAGTTATAGTGCTTTTAATGGCTTAAGACAGGGGTCTCTTTTTAATCTCACCCAGTGGCAATCTACAGAACTTCAGTGTACATTTCATGACACCATAGCTGCAAAAGTCTTCATGTCAAGTCCAAAAGGTAAAACAACAGCTAATGCTGTCACATATATTTCAAATTAGTATGCATTATCAAAAAAAAGGAAAAAAAAAGTCAAAAACAAATACACATTTATAAACCTTTTCTTTTTTCAACTTTTTAGTTCTTGTAGGGAATGAAGCCATATGTTTAGCCGTGTTCCCGTTTCCTATGAGTTATCAGTCTGAGAGTACAGGCCTTGAGGAGCCAGGCTCCATTCAAAGTCTTCAGGAAGATTCTATCTGAGACTCTCCAGTGTGCTGCGAGGGTCATCAGGGCTAGATACAAGTAGAGGAGGGGTGGGGTGGGGGTGCTTAAAACTCCCATTCCAGTGTTTCTTCTCGATTGGCTGCTCTCTCTAACCTGTGGATGATGTTATTGAGGTTGGCCATTTTCTCATTGCGTCTCTGAGTGCTTCTGTTGAGTTTGGGGCTCTGGAAGGGAGGGATCTGGTTCGGGTCTAGGCTGTGATTGGTGCTCGTCGAGGGCGGATTGGGCAGCGAGGGCGATATGGGAGCGGAGGAGGAAGGGACGGGGGAGACTGACATCATGAGGCCGGGTGAGGATGCAGCTGAGGGGGAGTTGAGGGACACTTCCAGGCTGCTGCGGCAGGGCTCTGACGAAGCCTTGAAGCTGACTGGGTCAACGGGTGATTTTCCAGCATCTTCCCCCTCGTGCCTGGACTGATTGGCCCTCGGGGGTCCCTCTATGGAGACTGTGCCAGGGAAGAGCCCTTGAGCCTGGCTGCTCATGCCGTCTTCGTGCCTCAGGCTATGGCTGGCCACATGGGTCTCACGACAGCCGGCAATGGAGTCCTCCTGTTCGCTTTTCAGCTGAGGGAACTGTACTGCTGTGGAAAAACACTGAACTCTTGACTGCTTCATGGAGCCCTCCTTTCCCTCCTCCCCCTCCTCTTCCCTGTCTATCGCCTCCTGTTTGACATGAGGCAGTGCAGTGTTGGCGTTAAGAGGAAGGCTGGAGTGGATATGTCCTGAGGGCTTCTGCAGCCTCCTGTCCTCTCCGTCAGAGTGGGGGCTCCGCATCACTGACGGGGAGTAGCTGTGGTGCTCAGCATCTGTGTCATTGTCTGGCAGACCCTCCATTAGCACCTCGCGTCGCATCCTGGACCTGCACACAAACATGGCTTGTTTAAGAGTCACTTAAGGCAAATGATCAAAGATTTAAGTTTTTGAAATTACAGTTAAAGCATTCTGTTGCTACTTGAAATGAATGTATAGTAATCACTAGAAAGAGTCACAAAGGTCATTGGACTGGCCTGTAGTTGTGGAACCAGTTGATGACAGTGTTGGTTTTGAGGTTGAGCTGGGATGCCAGCATCTCGATGGTGTTCTGAGAGGGGTAGGGCTCCAGCAGGTAGGCCTTCCTCAGGGCTTCTTTCTCCTCAGCTCCCAGCACCACCCGAGGCTTCTTCACCTGGCTGTAGGGACACAGGTCTGCAGAGACCGAGACCAAGGCCGGACTCACACACTCAGAACGAGTGCTGGGTGAGTCGCTGTCTGAGCCGGTGCTCAGCAGCCCGTACCGCCTCTTCAGATAGGCTGGAGGGAAGACAGTGATATCTGGCATAAAGGGATTACAGAACACCAACAAATTCTCAAATTTGTATTTAAAAATTATACAATTATTAGCAGCAATATTGTCGTTGTTTTTGTTATGCACACCTTTCTTCTCCATCTTCTTCATGGCCCTCAGCTTGTCCACATTATGAGGATCGTTGAGCCACAGCTGCATGCGGACGAACGGCTCCCTGCCTTTCAGACTGAGTTTGTGCCACGGTTTGGGTCTGGAGAGCAGGTCCGACACAGAGCCTTGAGTCAGTCCCAAGATGGTTTCGCCGAAAAGGCGCTGGCCTGTGAGAAAACAAAAATACAATCTATGTAGGACTGGTGTCTATGTTGATAATGAGTGTCGGGTTAACCCCACGTTGTGAGCTCACACACACCTAGGTTGTTGTCTGTTAGCACCTCCTTGACCTTCTTGGTGATGGCATAGGTGTCGAGTTCAGGAGACATAGCCACCAGCTCCTGGATGCCCAGTGGGTTTGTGGGCTGATGCAGAGCCATGAGGCTGGGGGTGGATTTCCCTCCCTCAGGGTGGGGAGGCAGCCCCAGCCCCAGGCTCTCAGGCTGCTGGTTCTCTTTGCTGCTCTCCAGGGAGAGGCTGACTGGTTCAACCAGAGGACTTGGGTGGCTATCCACTGGGCTGGGGGGAGGGGAGGGAGAGGACTGGGCCGTCACTGGGCTTTTATCTGGAGATAAACATTACAAAAAAAACACTTAACTTATAGCACAGATAGCTGACCACATTTCATTTTTTAAAAGTAAATTTAATGAAGATTTCACAGATTTTATTTAGGTTCTTGTGCATCCATTCCTCAAAAATGGAGATAAGAGTGTCTCACAAACTGCAGCCTTACCCTGAGCGTGGCCCTGGTTTGGAGGCTGGTTGAGACTTTGGCCGAGCTGGTCCAGTAACCACAGCTGCATGCGGATGAAGGGCTCCCTGCCTTTCTGGGTCAGCTTGCTCCAGGGTTTGGGCCGAGACAACATGTCACTCACGCTGCCCTGAGAAAGCCCCAGCACCTGTATCATACAACAACGAGTTGATGGACTGTAGATGAACAACTGTAGCGTTACTAATCATTTATAAAGAACATAGGGTTGATTGTTTTCTAAAAATATTGATGTGAAAAAGCAAATCTCATTGCTTTTCACATAGAGCATATATGTCCAAACTATTCCACAAAGAGCCTGCAGATTGCATCTTGTTGAGGCTGCAGGTTTTTGTTCCAACCAGTCAAAATCACACAGTTTGACCAATGAACTGTCTGAAGACTGAGATCAGTTCATTAAATGAGTCAAGTCTAGTGTTCTGCTACTTGGTTGGAATAAAAACCTGCAGCGACACGGCCCTTTGAGGAACAGTTAGGACACCTCTGACATAGAGCTTCACTGATATAACTTCAGCAAATAACCACTAGAGGGAAGCAACACACCACAAATATTTATTCAGATACTTTTACTAGATATTGAAGTTTGATTTGCAACACATTTCATTAAGGTGTAAAAAAGTCCACCCACTGATCATTTTGAACTGCCACATTATAGATTGTAATGATGACTGACAGAGAGAAAATAGGTAGTCATAAATCGACAGGGGATCTTTAAAAAGGCAATGTTTGATTCTGTTTATTTTTTGACACACACACACACACACACACACACACACACACAGACGCACAGAAGTAGAATCTGAAGAATCAAAAGTTGAAACCTGTTTATCATGTAGTTGTCATATTCTGACATGTTCTCCAGTCCATAGAATGAACTTAAAGATCCTTAATGTCACAATATTAGATATTAATATACCTACAGGACATTCCTGTGTAAATATAATAAAATTCACTATAATGAATCTAAATTCCTCTTCTTTCTTAATTCTTTCCTGTTTATTTGTCACAGTGAATGATTGCAAAATTTCTGGAAAAAAATATTTTGACTAAATTGAATTAACAAAATTGAACAGTTGAATCAAATTAAATTTGATTCATTTAAGAAATGAACTTAGCCAACAATGACCTAACTCAAGTATCTTCTAGACAGATTTTACTGATAACTCAGTTCAGATGTTTGAACAAAGATGGTTGAAGTGAACTTTGCCATCGGACTCGACACAGCAACTAATCACAGCAACTCTATGCCACAAAGGAAATACCAGAAGAGATGAGCTGCTGAAATCTGTGTCTGGAAAGACTCACAAAACCACTAAACCACTGTGAGGGATATTTACATGGAGAATACTGTGGGATGGTAAAACTCATGGCCAGCCTCTCAAAGGATTTCCAAGAGAGCAGTAACAACTCATCCAGGAAGTCATAAAAAATCTCAACAGAACTACTGAGGAAATGCAGGCCTCTGTGGACAGTGCTGATGAGTTTCCATAATAAGACAGATATGTGAAAAATAGCTTTTGAAGAAGGGAAGCAAAGCAAAACACTGCTCTGTCACATCTGTAGAAAAACACCTGTAGAGTTTTAGGATACTGTGCAGAGAAAATAAAGTAAACAGAGGAACTCAGTGTGAAGAAAACACAGTATTTCATTCCAATAGCAATTAAGAACAATGTTCTATAAGACTGGGCTCTATAAAACACCTACTGCACCTGAAGTTTTAGAGAAGCTTTGTCAACATCTTGACCTGATCTCCACAGAGATGCAGCGGTGTGACTGAAGCAGTATACACTCAAAACTTTACAAATGCATCTTTCTCCATAAAAAAGAAGGCTGAACATCTACTATTTTAATAAGCATTAGGCTGCTGGAGCGCAGGGACTTGCTATTAGGTTTAGAAAAAAATTGTCTTAAGTTGTTAGGCCGTATGTGGGATATTACTAGAAAACACAAAGGTGGCAAATACTTGCTTTGCATCTGTGGCTTTGTACAGTCACTGGAGATGAACCGACTACGGTCAAACCAGGGTTGAGAATTGATTAGATTTTATCGATATCGATGCTGTTGTCGATTTTACCTATTGATCCGATTCCTTAACGATTCTCTTATCAGTTCCTGAGTAGGCTATTGAGTGGCAAAAAGCTAGTTCCACACAGTCTTCTGCACCAAAAGCAACTATTTATTTTTTCCAAAATGATGTCTGATGAATGATATTCAACTCAAACACAAGACTGTAAACATAAACATATTCAACTTAAATAAAATAAAGAAAAAGTAATAAGTAAAAATTCTTACGCAATAACAAACTCTTATGGAAACAATCTTTATATTGTGAGGTAGACTAGTGGTTTCTCCGTCCAAGCATCGCATTATCGCTGTGGATTTACGTTTTGTAAACAAGACAATAAAGCTAGGACAGGATTTATGATGGTGTTTATCGATTGTTTCAACGTTATTGATCATTCTATCGCTGCTGGTTCAGTCAATTTTTGTCAGATCTTGTTGAAACTTCTTGAAACAGATCTTGTTGAAATCGGACCGCTCTCAGCAGAGACGCCGCTTGTTTGTTTACAAAGCGCTGTGTGGAGAGGGGGGGTAACGCTTTGAGTTTATGTCTTTTTGTGGAGTTTGTTTACGTGCTCTCTTAATTGTTTGTAGCTTTAGCTGTGTTTTGTGGTTGTAGAAATTGGTTGTATGAGCTGAGATTCTGATGTTTCTGAGGATACTAAACATGCCGATGTTTATGCAGCAGACCTGGATGCACACGCTGTGAAATCAGATGTGACCCACTTTGCCCACGGTACCAGGGGTTCAGGGAAAAAGAACTGGTTCCCTAGGCCAAACATCGTCATGTTTGAATTTCTCATGAAAATATTTTGTTTAATCCAAACTGTAAATCATTCTTAAAGATGCTATATATATATATATATAGTCTCTGTCCTCACTATGGGATAGCTATAGCTGCTTAGTATGCTAGCTGTAACAGGAGAAATAACAGGAATAGAAGCAAAACTGTTAATTTGATAATATTTTTGATTATTCTGTGTATATGTATGTAAATATACAAATACATTATATCAGTGTTATCTTAACTGTAGGGAATGTTACTATAGCACATGCAGGGTATCTGTGGTGCAGCTTTTAATGTGTGGAAATGAACTGACCTTTTCTCCAAAGATCCTCTGACAGATGCCGTTCTTTGCCAGCTTTTCTTTCACCTGCCTGGTCAGCTCGATGGTGTCCACCTCTCGGTACATGTACATCTCGTACTGCTCTGGAGTCAGCGGTGGCACGGTGGGCTTGAGGGTACGGGGGATGTAGGCTGGGTAGTAGGACAGACGTCCCGGTCCAGGGCCTGGGGACTCACCACTAACCGACGTGTCTGATTCCACCTTCACCTCCACCGGTCGGTTGAGCACCAGCTCGTCCTCGGCGGCAGAAGCCTCCTCGCTGTTGGGGAGACACTCGCCATTCTCCAATCTGGGCCACGGCCGGGGCAAGGCAGAGGGCCCGGAGGAGGAGGAAGACAAGGACGGAGAGACGGAATTGAAAGGCCGGGAGCTGCCTATGAGACCCATCGACCCCCGCTCCTGTGACCAGTGCTGATCGAAGTACGTGCCCGCTTCACCAATCTCTGACTTGACTTTGCGGATGATGTTCTGGACGAAGGCGGCTGGGGAGAGCACACTGAGGGGTGTTTGGGGGCTGTTGATGGAGTTGGCCATGCACACGGTGACACAGCCCCCTTCCTCCTGTTTGATGGAGACAGGTAAAGACAAGGCCCTGGAGCGCTCTGGGGGCCCTAGACGTTCCACCTGTGCTCCTGAACTGGCAGTGGAGGCTCTCCCACAGGCCTCCATCTCCATCAAGGCCTGCTGCTGGGCCTCCATCTCCCTCCTGGCCTGTTCTAGGATGTTCTTTATGGTTTCATCAGAGCTGCTGCCTGCGCCGCTGCTGCTTCTGCCTGATGAGCTGCTCAGAGAAGGTTTGCCATCACCTGATCGAGAGAGACCGATGCATTAAAGCAATGATCAAAATCTTTAATAAAAATAGCAAACATCATTGCCAATTAAAAAAAAAATCAGGAAACATGGCTTTCAGCTATGACTTCTGACTCGCAGCTTCATCCTTACCTCCCCTCTGGGACTGGATCTCCTTCTTGGCCTGCTCCAGGATATTCCTAATGGCGTCGTCTGACCCAGTTTCAGGAGTTCGGATGCGCGGAGTGATGCTCCCTGCCACAGAGGGTAACAGAAAGAGATAGAGAAAGAGCGAGAGGAGAGAGGAGGGGGGTGAGTGGGATGGTTGATCAGAGAGCAGTTCCAAGGCTTTGCTTTTGACTGGTAGATCAATGGCTGCCTTTGAGCGCATGCTGTCTGAGGTTGCAGTATACGGGAAGCTCAACTTTCAAAAGCTGTGAATCTGGGGAGAAAACAAAGTTTAAAAGTAACACTACAAACATGGCAGAGGAAGCCATGAAGAAGTCAAGGATGAGGTCCAAGTAGATTAGAAGGTTTAAACGCACACGGGTCCAAGAGCTAAGCCACCAAAACAGGATGCCGTTTTTACATCCACTCTAACACTTATTTGTATGTCATAGCTGCATATACACCCAAATGGCTCCAACGCTGTCAAAAGACTTTTTTTCTAAACCAAGCTGGTTTGTATGTACAGAGCTTTGGCCAACTATGATGGAACAATTATTTTTCACAGGAAAAAAAGAGTGAGGGCTAAAGTTACTCTCATTACTGGAAGTTGATCATTGGTTTATGCTTTAATAGTTACTAAAGCAACTTTAACCTTCTCTGCTTAGATGATAAAACTGTTTAGAATTATTATCATATCATAATAAATAAAATAAAAAAGACTTAACCCAGCTCCATTCGCTTACACTAAACATGTCTGGAATTTGTGGTGTTCAGTGGAATTGACTCCAGATAAACTAGAACATGTGTGTTCGTGGTAATAAAGCAACGTGATTTTAATGTATGAGACTTTTTGTATGTCAGTTGCAAAAAAAAACAACAAAAAACTACGTCAGGCAAACAGTTAGATAGTCAGATAAATCAAACTTTATGTACATGTTAGTCAAATAAATGCATAGTTGGTTTTGGTGTGTTCATTGTATGGATTTTGGACAATAAGAACAATATAAAATATAGCCAGCCTCAAGATTTAACTGTCAGTGTAGATGAAAGCAGTGGATGAATATAATATAAATGACAGTTAAGACGTTTAATTCACACAAGCTTTCAATTCCAACCCAGTGGTTTAGAAAATACAGTAAAGAAGGCAACTTATTTAAAACCTGAGCAACTTGTGAGCTGATGCTACTTCTCTCGGTCTGTGATATAAATCTTGTTGTTGTAATGCCACATACGAATAAATGTACTAAAATGATCAAAGCGATCAGTTGAATAATATTCGTCGTCCTGTCTTTGTCTTTTCTACTCACCTCTCTGGCGGACCTGGATGGTCCTAAGTGCCAGGATGTTCTGTTCATCAGAAAGGAACTGCTTCATCTTAATAAAAGGTTCTTTGCCTTTCACAGTCAGCTTCCTCCAGGGTTTGGGCCTTGCCAGGATCTCACTAACCGAGCCCTGGGAGAGGCCCAGTACGTAGTGGCCAAACACACGCTGGCCAATGTTATGCTTGAGCAGCTGCTCCTTCACCTGGAAGGCAATCTCAGCCGTGTCCAGTTGGTCCTCGTCCCCTGCAGTTGAGCTGCCACTTTCCGACTGGTCGCTGGGCAAACCCGGCGTCGACGCTGCCTGGCCCCACAGACCCTTGTGTCGCTGACATGAGGGCAGCTTTGGCTGCAAAAAGGGCTGTGGGAAACGCCATGAGGTTCTCCTTCTTAAAGTGTGGAGAAAGGAGCTGCTTGTGAAGGATGTGGTCTCCTGACAGTCGGTCCCCGGAACACGGCGACACAGAGAAGGGACGAGGGAGATCATGGCTGGAGGAGGAGCCGTCAAGGGTGGGGGGGCCAGGGCTGGGGGAGGCAAGGCCATCCACCTGGGAGGAGGATGAGAGGGAGCCGGGTGGTCTGCCCGTCTCCCTCCCTGCATCCTCAGATTGGTCATCATCTGGTGACAGAAAACACCCTCTCATTCTCCAGCTTCACAAATTCATACAACAGCTTGCAGGCTCAGTTTATGCAAAGAGATTTAAGCCTGAAAAACACAGACTCCAGAGATTGATTGAGCACAACCAATGAGCACCAAGAAATCAGTGAACTGTGGGAAGTTTATATAATATGACAAAACTCTCTAGTTCGTGAAAGTCCAGAGCCTTGAGCTATAAACTATTTAAACTAGCAGCTTTGGATAGAAAATGAAAGATGAGAGACAATTATTTTACCATTGCTGTGTAACATCCGAGCCTTATCCACCAGGTACTTGTGAGATGGAAGGAAGACCTCTTTATCCAGCAAAAGAGCCTCTGCAGCCTTGGCAGACTCCTATATGCACGCACACCCACCCACACACACACACACACGCTGTTAATTTTCAATTAATCAATTTCAGTAGCTGTAAATATCCTTATAATGGATGACGTTCAGTGAAGCATTCAATGGCACGGCAGCAGTTTTTCTTTCCTGACACCAACAGAACATTGAGAAGGAACCAAATTTCAACCTTGCTGAAACGGGACACTTGTCAATTTAAAACCACAGTGTGAATAGTAAGATGGTGCGAGCGCAGCGACTGACATACCTGAGATGAGCCACCATTTGCTGAAGCCAGCTTCATTACTTTTAGGATACTACGGACAGAAATAAACAAGGAGAGATTTTTAGATTCAAATCACATTATTACATCTATGATCTATGGATCTATGGACTGGAGATATAGAAAATTTACCAGCAGGAACAAGTCATTTTAATTACTGACAATTAAAATGTGAACATTATTGTAAGAGTTGCGAAAGATAAAATTAGGTTTAAAAAAAAAAAAAAAAAAAAAAAAAAAGCATCTTATTAACAAGTTACACATCCAGTTTGCACCAAGTTATCACCTGAGTTCAGTTTTAATCTCTTCATAGTCAATCTGGGATTGCAGTTTAGCTTCTAATCTCTGAAAAGGAAAAGAGATGATGTTTATTTCAAAAGAACATCTCGTTAATTATCAGAGCCACAGCAGACTGACCGAGTGTTCGTCAAGTAAGCTGCCGCTCACCTCAATAGCTTCTGTCTTATAGGCCAACTGCCGCTCCAGCTCCAGGATCTGATTGGCTGACGTCTCCTGAACTTCCTGTAGTGTGAACTGCAGCCGCTGAATGTTTTCAAGAAGACGGAGGATTTCACGGTCTTTAGCCAGCAAGGCAGCCTCCAGCTGGGAGGGCAACACTTCACCCTTCTCGTTTTTCTCCTGACATGGCGAGAAGACGATGTGACGACGGGTGTGAGAGGGTAGAAAAAAAAAGTGATAAAAGGAGTGAGGAGGAGAAAATGTAAGAGGGCAGCCTGTGAATCACAACCTCTGTAGTGTTGATTCTATTCAGGTGGAAACTGTGAAAATCTGACTTTGGCAAAGATGGTGAAGTAATAATAAATCCAGTATTTTCATTTATGTGATTAGATCAACAAGATATTAGATGCGTTATTTCTATCGTTATTATTTCATATGTTGTCACATATTGTTAGTTTTAGAGCTGGGACGAGAGCATCAGAACCTGCTGCCGTTCCCTCACTACGATTTTATATGAGGTGCTGCAACTATTTTTTTTAGCTTCTAACACGTTTGCTACAGGTTGAGAAGTCAGCTGACCTGTGGAGACATGTGCAGTTTTAAGTGATGATCTCGGTTATTTTGTGTAGCAACAATTCACAAATGACCCGTGAATGCATCCCTTGCAGACGACTGGTGGATGCTATAATTTACCACTGTCCTTAAGAGAGAATCCTCTGATCACAACTCAGACAGGTGTGTTGCCAAAAAATTAGTTCACTTAAAAGAGTGAAATTAGGCATGAAATAAGATTCATCTGAGCTGAACCGCAGTTATTTTCATCTACCTGTGCAGAGCCGCTCGAGCAGAGTTGATAGGAAACGCTGCAGAGTTTTTATAAACATTTCTTCAGTATCATTTCAGTTCACTGGCTGCGGCTGCCATTTACTTAAACTTGTTGACCAGTAAAACTCAGATGTTCAGACATGTTTAAAGAAACAGCGACAGACTAATGTTTTAGTTACTACAGCTGGTGCTGGCGTTCGAGTGACGGCAGAAGAAGCTCTGAGCTCGATTTGACATTAACACTCGTTGATTCAGTGTCGCACTTTGAAAAATAACACATTTTTAATCTTCTTAATGCTATCACTTATTTTCAAGTCAAAAGACACAAGTTAAGTGTCTTTTGTGTCAATTCGGAAAAGCCCCGCCCCCTCACTCTGTTAGCTCAGTTGACTTGAGTTTCAGTCCAGTTTGGTTATTTTTTTGAAAAAAATATCCAGTGTGTAAGTTCTACAAAATTGTGTTCAAAACTTGTTTCACCAGTCTCACCAGGAAACTGGACATTTCTCAACAATAATTTGGCCGATCATTTTAAATCTTGGCAGATATTTTCACTCCCTGTTTGGGAAAAATTCTGACAAAGGTCTCACATCTTACATTTGGTGATCATGTGGCCGTGGACATTAAACTTAATAATAACACAATAAAAAAATTTAGCTCCGATAAAATTTGAAGCACAAATAAAACATACTCCATTACAATTACACAGTCAAACCCTCAAACTCAACTTAGTTCAAATGTTGTAGATGTGTAGAATGAAAGGAGCCGTTGGTATTATATTATCATATGACATACAACGTGTAATCTGGGGAGATTTTAATGTTTTAGTTGGTTGTCAGGATGTAATCTGACTGTGTTAACGGCAGATTATTTGTATGTTAACTAGTGATAATATCAGTGGAATGAATGGCGTCTAAATATGTAGCATACAAAGGAAGAACTCAACAAAGTGTGTCAACATTGTAGTCAGTTGCGATACAAACACGTATTTCACATATGACGTGACATCATCCTCACCCTGCTGGTGCCCTCTGCTGGATGGCTGTTCCCTGTGGTGGCGCTCTGACCACTGGCTAACTGCTCCTTTAACCTCTCCACTTCCCTCTGAGCCATTTCTGCTCTCTGTGCACAGACATGGTATCACAGTGTTACAGTTTTCATACTGGAGGTTGTGTATTGTCAAGAACCTGACAGACGGTGTGATACATATGATGATACAGAGATTATTCAGTATATCGCGATATATTACCATGCTATGAGCAAAATGATATACTGCAATTAAAAAAAATCGAATTTAATAAAAACTGTCAGTGTAGAAAGAGCGCATCACTACATGAAAAGTGCCTGCAGGATTCTTTGATGCAAAACTGTAAACAGAGCGAGTAGAGAGGGAAGCCCTTGTTTCATGTTAGCCGTACATCAGAAGAGAGTCTTTCTACGGGCGCTCTCAGATTTATTTGGTTTTGATCACACTTTTAAATCAGACGGCTTCTTTGTTGTGGACATCAAAATGAGCCTCATTTCACTTCACCGCTGTACGTGGCATGAGCCTGATTCAGCCATCAGTGGTAACTTTTGTCATCAGCTAGATGCGCTGACGCTAACGTTAGCCTTTGTGCTACTTCCTGTCTCAGCTTACGTTTGTGGTGCAAGTGTCAGGTGGCCGAAGTTAGATTACAACGCTGCTATGTAACACAAACACAAAATAAAACCACCGCCTGCCATGAATCTTCATGAATTAAAAATCAATACAGTATCACAAAGCATGACATCACACTGTTAATACTAATAGCGTATCAATATTTTCTTAAACCCTATTTCAATTGGCTAATGAGATGATCAAGGTGAAAGCACATACACAAACCAAAGGAGGCGTTGCTGCTCTGATATTTTAAAACTGGGTGAAAACTAAGCGGGGGCCCGAGCAGACAAGTGCAGTCACTGGTTTATTCTGCTGAGGGGGCTGTTTAGTCGGCCCACTTTATTCCCCAAACTGTTTACCTGCTCTGTCACACCCAGCCTGCTAATTAATGATTCATTTTGAGAACATTTATCTAGGAGCTGCTGGCAGAGAGCAGCAGAGTGCGAACAGGAGTGTGAGAGAGAAAAGCAGAGGGGAGAAGAGAGCAGCAGAAGAAAAGAGGTATCACCAGGATGGGAAGCAATCAAGGCAATGAGATAACTAAGAACCCCGGTGTTCAGCACTCCAGCATCAATCACGCACGGCAGTCTCCTGTTCTCTGCTGAGTGGAGCCGTGCTGCCACAGTGCGCCCACTGACGGGGGCTCAGGTTTACATTCACTAATCACACACACAGGGGAGGGGAGGTGTAAGGGGGAGGGGGGTGAGGAAGGGGAGGAGGTAGGTTGGGGGTTGGGAGGGGGGCAGGATGGTGGGTGTCTAATTACAGCCGAGGCTTGATTACAGAAGTGATTACCTTAACGGAGGAGCATATCAATCAGAGAAGTGCAGAAGAAGACTGTACTCACCTGGTTTGCTTTCTCAAGATTCGCCATGATGGCTTCAACCTCCCCTGTCCTGAAACACACAGGACAGAGAGAAACCAACCATTACTGACAAGACATTCTTACTTTCCAATGAAAAGAAATAAATAAAAAAAAAAAAAACAAGCCCAATCATTTCTAAACGTCTTGTTAATTATGTGATTCATCCAAAAATGAAGCTAAAATACGACTACTTCTTTAACGGCCTGAAATAGGTTCTGAATTTTCATTTTTATTTTCTCCACATGTACATATTTCAGCATATTCAAATATTAGTTATTGGGCTTGAAACAAACCAGCTGTGACGGGAAATATGATCTAGAATAACTGATATGGAGAAAGACTAAATGTAAAAAACTGGTATAGGTTTGACACCGTGTTGGATTTTTGTCTGTGAGGTAATTAACTACTTTGATGAATGAACATTTACACTGTAAACTGTGATCTATACACACACACAGTTAAATACAGAATGTATTCTTACTTAAAATGGAGCCTCACTTACACTGTGCTGTGTGGCTTGTTGTTTCAGTGTGTTAATAATAATTATTCATGCAACACTGCTCAATCGTAAAACAGCACTTAAAGAACAGAAACAGGCCTACGCTCCTGTAAAACATTCTGAATGATTTATGTGTCCATGATCAATTGATCCATGATTGATAATAAATCAGTTTTCTGGGGACAATGTTTCAGCAACAAGCACAGATATGATATTATGATAGTTTTACTGATGAAAGACAACTTTAACTTATTTGACCTGAGCTGTTTCTAATATTTTGACCACCGCACTTATATTAATAGTGCTGGAGTGAATATTATAAAAACCTCAGTACAGTTCAGCACCGCCACAAACCACAACCTCAAAAATGTCCAAACGCTTCTGAACATCACACACATTCCTGCAGCGTCACCACACCTCCACAAACATACTTCACTGACCATCCATTTCAGTCTTTTAATTTAATTTTATTTATTCATTTATCTGTTCAGTGATAACATCTGGGATTGATATCTCTTCACAGGACACTGTTTCAGTGTTTGCTCTCCTGTGCCAGGAATATTCAACTGGAGAAATATCTAATCCATATCTAAATGGTTTAATACTCAGTATTCTTATTAACTGAGTCTATCACATTTTATAATCACCAAGTCTAATGTAGATGTGAACTCTTCCACAAGTCATTAAAAACTCCACATATGAGTAGAGTTGACCAAACAGTCATCCAGTTACTGACCAGGTGGAAAATTCAGACGTTCACACTGATTCGTGTCAGTGCTCTGAGGCTGAGCTCCATACATCTAACAATCACAGTGGTCTAATTCAAGCAGAAACTCAGCAGGATTATTCATGAGGTTTGTTTGAAGTCCAACAGTTTCCATTTAACACACATGGGACTTGATTTTCAAAAGGTAGATATGGATAAATTAAGGCGGATGCTTTGATTGGTTTAAACATGCACATAGGTTTTTCTCAAGTTTCAGGACAGACGTCCTTTTCACCAAGAGGAAAAAAAAAAAATGTTCAAAGAATATATTAGACTTCTCATTCAATTAATTACATTCAGCTGAACCTCCAGCGCGTTCCACATTTACACCTGCCTGTGTTGTCTCACATTAGGCCGTCACTACCAAGAATATCAGTACAGCAATAGAATCGTTGCAGTGAAAACATTCAAGAAAATTTAATACACACGTCTAAAAGTGGAATGTGAAATCAGTCAGACGCTGAAAGTGTCTCAAACCAAACCTATTCTTGGTCTCAATAATAATGGGTGTTGTGTGGTGCAGCTATGGTTTCAGAGGGTCTTGCTCATGTCCCGGTCCTATCAATAAGGCAAGGATATATGGCGTCCTGCTGACAGCAAACACTAACAGGTGTCAGCTCCACATTTAATGAACTTGTGCAGTACGGAAAATGTTTTGTATTGATTACCTGCTCAGCTACTCAAGCCGAAGCAGACAAATAGTCTTTCTTATCAACATTGAGGAAACAGTCAGTGAGAGTAATAGAGGCTAGCCCAGCGTTCAGACGCTCAGGGTCAGGGACGGATAACTGCAGCTGCTCTGGGGTCAGTGGTGCTGCTGTCAGCCCAGAGGAATGTGACCAGACACACACACGCTCGCAAAGTATATGACAAACTGCGTAACAGAGAGGGTCTTTCAAAACTGCAGCTGCACACGAAAGGTAAGACCAAACTGAAAAGGTGTCCAATCCAACAAAATGGATGGCAGTGGGTCTAGAAACATCAGTTCAATTGGACCATGGATTAAGCCTGGGAGAAAATCCATTAGCAGCGGTTGACTGTGCTCTGGAGCACAACCCAAACAAAGGAGTGTTTGCTTTGAATGTCTATCGACATCCTTCATACAAGCTCAGATTCATTTCAGGCGTGCGGTGGATACATTGCGCTCAAAGACCAGGACAAGGTAGAGTGTTTTCTGAAGCAATCTTTAAATGGAGCAATTCTTCTTGAGGGCTGTCAAGGCCCAGCTGCCAGTGAAGGCAAACACAGACCTCTCTCATCGACCTGCATTAGTGGCTGAGTCACTCTCACTCGCTGCCTTTGCAGTGGCATTCCTCAGCTCTACACTGGACATGACTTTATGCAGGAAAAAAATAAAGAAGAGCAGCTTCGGTGTGTGAAATGCTACAATGAGCAAGAGAGAAAGGCACATGGACAGGCCCCCCCCATGTGGGTGGCTATGAAAGTTTGACAGGAATATGTGGTAAAATGTGATGAAGACTCTTACTTCTTCGTCATCTCCTGGTTGTATTTACACCGCAGGTCCAGCAGCTCGGTCTGTGCAGTGTTCAGAGCTGGTAAAAGGCAGACAGGGGGATGTAAGATATCATAAATAAGAGATCAACTCTGACCTTAAAGCTACATCACGAAATCTATTTACTAATGTAATTTCTGGATACATTAATTAAGAACTGATATTGACTTGTTACATTCAATTTCACTAGTAGACGTTGAGTAGATGTTAGTTTTAACTGATATTTGTGTAAATAAATCACCAGTGGGGCAGCAGTGTTTCAGCAGGGGGCACCATACTGCAATTATACACGTACCGGCTCTTTAATAGGCTGAAATTGAATTTAACAGCTACATTGTGAGCCTTTGTTTAAAACACTTACATGAATGAAGAACCTTGATCTTCTCCTCAGCCTCTGATAGTTTGTCAGCCAAACTCACATCAGCGCTCTCCTCCTCCTCCCTGAGAGAAGAAACTCTGTCAGATCCTTCACTACGTCGCGGATAAACATTTCAAGCTACAATGGGCAAGTTTATGTCTCGGCACAGAAAAAGTATGTTAAACCAGACCTCCTCCCCTCTAGAAATGTGGCAGTGTAGCAGAGTTCGCAGGCAACAAAGGACAAACAAAAGACCTTTTGGAGCCACATTGTTAGGAGATTACTTTTCTCAGCCATTTTCAATTTCACCCTCACCAAAGCCCAAATTCTCTGTAAATATCACAAATTATTCCATCAATTTCAAAACCTAGAGAAATATCTATTTTGATTAATTTGAATCAAGGTGAGCTCCGTGTTTGTTGGACTGAACCAGTCAGCTCTCGTCTTTTATTTTCTGTAGTGGTTGAGCGAGGTGGCGTGTAAAAGACACGGCTAGCAGTGAGGATTATGACCTTCAGTACATACTAACACTACTAACACACTCATCTCACTGAGCTATACATCTGCCCTTTTATCCAGTTTTACGCTGCATTTTTACAGCTGACTTTCAGGACAATGGTGTTCATCTTTTATAATACATTTTAACTAGATGAAAGACTGTAGGTATTGAACGTGTGGATCTTGAGGTTTCTCAGGCACAATCTGAGCAAACATTACTCACAGCAACACCAAGATGTCCTGTGTCTGCCAAACAGCATCGGAGAAACACTGATTTTTAACGAAAAACTGCTTTATGTGGTCTTTTCACTGGATTTAATCACCAACACCTCTGTGGATAATCCTGCTCCTGCTAAAAAAAACCTCCTGAAAGTCTGGATCATAAGTTATCAGAGAAACAAGCTGAGCAAACGTTCAGCTCGCAGCTCCTTCGAGACGCTTTTTAAATGTGAAACTGCTCTGTTTATTGTTTTTACCTGTTTTAATCACCTGGCTCCATTCTTTTAGAAAGGAGCCTGTAATTCAGCTCCCAGTAAAAAAAAGCTCCTGAACGATTGAATCCTAAATAGAAAAAGCTGACTGGAATGAGAGCATCAACATCCCAACAGCATCAAAATCTGACTTTGTTATTATTTTGACAGTGATCTCTGGTGGCAGAAAATTACATGTTGTGTGCTTAAAAGAAAATTGAGAGAACAAATTTGTATTGGAAAACAGTTGGGACATTAATAATAATAATCTTAAATATATAAAAGAAAAAAGAAAACAGCACAATGTTTAAGGAGGATGATTAATCTCTTTCCAAACATTAATCATATGAACTTTCAATGGTTCTCACCCTCGGTCCTCAGCTCGGCCCTGGTGGTTCTGCTGTGGGGAGCCTGGGGCCCCAGGAGCTGGTGTGCTGTTAGGGGTCATCAGGGAGGCTGGAGAGCTGGACTCTGCGTCTCCCTTCACTGCTCCTGATACCACCAGACCGTCCTCTGTGGACTCTGAACAGCAGGAAAAGGAAGGACGAGTATTTTCTGATTATAGCCACGAAATCTCAGCAAAAAAGTTAACATTAAAGTAATAATAGCACAAGTGGACCTGACCTGTCTTTTCAAGGCACTCCAAGTGTTTCTTCCAGTGCCCGCTGATCTCTCGTACCAGGGCCTCGCTGTCTGGGGCCGATGTCTGGAGCTGCTGCAGTCTTTCCTCCAGGGTGTGTGAGGCCTCCAGCACAGGAGCTGGATCTTTGAGAAGAGACAGAACCACCAAGATTCACATGCTATCCATACACTCCCACTTTTCAAGAAAAGCAAAATAGCTGTTTTACTGTGTGCGCTGCCTGTAAAGCGCATTACAGAGTTTTCTGCATCACAGTTTCAACAGAGGCAGACTATTCCACTGAGACTTGTTTCCAAAGAGTGACTCTTACACTTTCCCCACTCAGGCGCCTTTGAAAATTTTCACAGGCTGGACCAAATGACACAAGTGCTGTTCCGACCCTTCACATGTACAGAGATCAAATCTAATGAGTCTCCACACACCCCGATGAATGAGAAAGAAGACAAAAAGATTGCAATGAATATGTGACAGAGTCTTAAGTTCCAAGTATACACCTAGGCAAAGTGTAGAAAAAGTCTGCTCCTGAAAAGGGAGTTAAAAAAAAAAAAAAAAAAGCGGGATTCTTTAACACAACAGAGGAGCTGTTTTGCAATGCATGCGTGGCAGCACTGGGCCCATGGGGCCAACTAGGAGGCTGTTTCTCAGCTAACAAGTCTCCTCTGTATCATTTGATCATTTAAATTATTATGCCAGGAATTCTCAGGAGGCAGCTCGGCACTCCACATCACAGGGCTGTTTTTAATCTTCCCCTTCCCTTTCTTCCCCTCCCGAAAAGTTCAACAGCTCAGAGAGAGAGAGCTGCTCCTGTTGTGTACCTGCCTGCCGAACACCAAAGGAGGTGACTTCTAGTGCCAAAGCACAGAGAGGGAAGCTCAGGGGAGCTCCTTGACAAGGGGGGAGGCAAGATGTAGAGCCGCACGCACACACCAACACACGCACTCGCGCGCACACACACATACACACACACACATATATATATAAATACACACACACACACACACACACACACACACACACACACACACACACAGCCCTTCAAAACTCTAAAAGAGGAGGAAAATCGCTGCTTTGCTGCACAAACTTTTCTCCCACAGCTTTCATCCACTCATCTTAGACTTCTGTGTGAAACCCAATTGAATCCCTTCTTCAGTATGGGCACTGACTGAAGTGACTTTTCATAAGAAGTTAGAACCACATACGTTTAAACTTTGCCAGATGTCACAGAGAAAATGCAAACTCTGAGCCACAACAGGCCACAAGAATAAACGCTCATCAGAGAGCCCAAACTTCTGCAGTGTGAAATTTGTTGAAATCCTGGCCTTACATTGCAGCTCACCATATCTGCATTTTCATCAGACAAACATTTTGGGCCATTTAATTGATTGAGCTATTTTTCTCAGGCCCGTTTACAGTCAAGCATTGTCTGCATTCATTGTTGCACCAACTGTGGAGATATTGCATCAGTCACAAGGGACATCACTATTAAGAGCACAGCTCTTCTAAGACAAACAGGATGACTTAAAGCACTGCTATTCCATCGACCCACTGTCACAGAAATCACTTTATCAGCCTCTTTCCCATATATCCTTTCAACTTTTAATGATCAAAGGACAGAGATTATAGTAAGGGATCTCTCACACATGGACAAGACAGGATTATCAATCAGTGGCAGGGGAGTAAAGTAAAGTCAAATTTAAAGTGAAGGGATATAACTTAAGACTGTATACAAAATTAACCCCCATCAAAGCAGAGCAGCAGGATGCTCTCCAAGGGCCCGGGCTCTACATTTACTGAAGGAGAGTCCAGAAAAGACTGCTGATAACTTTAGAAAATAGAGCCACTAATTGATGAAGCTAATAAGAAGCACTTGTGCTTCTTTTTAGTGCAGCTCTGATGGTAAATCTGCCAAATAAAAGCTGAAATGGAAGAGAAGTTCAACTCTAACCCAACTGCTCACATTCCTGTTAATCAAGACACACAACAGCTGACGAAGCATTATGTACATCGGATGAGTCACATCACTCTTGTTGCAAATAAATGCTTCAATTTTTAATTCATCCCTTATCTTAATTATGGATGATTGGATGTCTGCTCTGAGGTCGTGATAACCGATTGGGCAACAGCAGCTCATTTAAACTAATAGATCACAGAACATTTAATACATCATTTTCTGTGTTGAAACACATGTCCAGCATGAGAGGAGCAGAATGACACAGAGGGCTTCGATAATGTCGTATTATTGTGGCTGTGCTCATTTCTGTCACTTATAATAACATTGTACTCACTAAAATAATTGCTGAGATCTGAGAATGTGGAAAGACTTGATACAACAAACTCCACTGAAGCAGGAGACTCCAGCATGTGAAATGTCTCTATTGTAAAATCTCATTGCACAGTAACACTGTATCACCAAACTGAACCTAGAATTCAGAAAAATACGATGGACGTTTACAACTGACAGGTTACTTTTAAAGAGAAACAACCCATGTACACCTGACAGCTCATGGTTCACATTGTTCCAGGAATATAAATGAATATGTATATGAAACAGGAAACACGGACTATAGACTGGATGAGAGCAAAAATGGTAATTTATAAGAGCAAAGACTCTGTTGCATTTTATTTAAAAATAGAAGTCCAACCCATTCACTTATAGATAGGTTAAGATAAGATTGTGTTTAATTGTGTAATATTTCATGGTTAATATTTATGTTCATTTGCATTTCCTTTTTTTCTATATATATATATAGATAGATAGATATAGATAGATATAGATATATAGATAGAGAGAGAAAGATGAGAGAGAGAAAGATGGAGAGAGAGATCGATAAATCAATCAATAGAAAGATAGGTAGATCAATAGATAGATCTATGGAAAAACAGATGGATTGACAGATCAAAATATAGATAGAAAGAATATAATTTCTTTTTTACAAATATAATAAGATCATGGGCTGCAAATGAGGAAACTGAAAATGTTTGGTTGAACCCTAAAATGACTGAAACTACAAAAATGAGTTGAAACCTTAACTCTAACTTGCTAAAAACAACTAAAAGTTAAGACTTTTAGTTGTTTTTGTACAGTCGCAGCTACATTGATATTGAGTTTCATCACTTTGACTGAGGGATAATGAGGCTGCCACACTGTAGCTTCTTCCTTGTGGTCAGTGCGTTGCTCTTTCTGTGATATTGCAGTGACTGTTTCTCCTTTAGTCCACAGTCAGAACGAGCCAAAGCATGTCAGGAGCTGCACGGGGCGGCAGACTGCGGGTGGCACCGGAGAGGACTGTGCGCGGGTTCAGGATGTGTGTCTAGGTGGGTGGGGGTGGACCAGGGTGTTGTGCGCCAAGACAAGCAGGTGTGTTGGGGCGGTCCGTCTTGGCCCTGTCAGCGATACACCATCATTAGGCGGTGTGGGCGCAGCAGGGTGCACTATTATGTCTCCCTGGGCCCTGTGTAATTACGCTCTGACATAATTAACCCAGCAAGCCCATTAGCCAAGCATTGGCTGGCTGAAGAGAGGAAAAAAAAAACTATAATTATTTGTTGTGCACATGTTAATGAGGCCAGCTGTGTTCCCATCATACAACACGAACAAATTAATTTACAAGGCTGTGCTCCAAGGTTTTTTCTTTTCATTCAAAACAGTCTTGTTTTTTTTCCTCTGAGTGGACTTCAAGGTCCATAAACACGCTCTGCTGCTGCTGCAACAAACAGTAACACTGCTGTAATATTGTTGTCAAGGACCAAAACTAGGGTGAAAGAACACCAAGTCTTTATTTTCACCTTTACAGACAATATAAAATGATATATAACGTATGAATGTAAGAGGAACTGCTGTCTCTTCTCTTCTAACTGTCAAAGATTAGTTTTGATTAAAAAGTTTTAGTTCTGATTTCACTGCGTGGAAAAAAAAAAATTAATAAACATGACTTTAGTGTCTGTGGTGCATTTTAAAACAAGGAGCATTTGATATTCAGATAGCAAACTGAAGTCTCACTTTACCTTGATGTGGCAGATGGAGTGAGAAAATACGAAAATGAAAAGATAGATGGAATGAAGAAAAAATGATCGTGGGGAGCAGTGGCTTTTGTGTGTGAACAAAACAAACTTCTTAACCTGTTCCCTTTTCATTCCTGTTCCACGTCTTTGTTTGACAGACTGAAGGACGGAAAAGGAATGACATCAATACCAAGACATTTTAAAGCTCAGAACAAAGAGCGGAGCCTGAGCGCGATAGCATTTAAAATTAACATGAGATGCTGCAATGAACAAAGACGTTTCAGTGACATCCAAACCAAACTGCACTGCAAATCATACGAAAATATTATTTATGCAACATGCAAGACAAATCAGTATGAATTAACATCATAAAATACACCAGTCTATTATCTCTGCGTTTTTTTAATCCCATGTTAACGTCTTATCTGCTCTCACGAACGCACACACAGACATTCCTACACACACAGTTGCTGTTTTTTAAGAGCACACACTCCCCTGGTCCCTCTAGGGTCTCCTACTCCACAGGGATCAGTTGGAGAGGCCCAGCTCTTTTATGAACATAATGCATTATTAAGCACCTCAAACATCTCCTGGGCCTTTGTTTATTACTGCTCTTATTAATCACTTGTACATAATCTCGTCCCGCCCAGAGAGCTTTCATTTTCCATCAGATTTTATATGCCCTTATTTTCCAACAGACTGCCACAAACACACTGGCACTCCTCCTTTGCTCTCATCCTGAC
Source organism: Polydactylus sextarius (assembly GCA_016801845.1). Taxonomy (NCBI): domain Eukaryota; kingdom Metazoa; phylum Chordata; class Actinopteri; family Polynemidae; genus Polydactylus; species Polydactylus sextarius. The sequence goes on from CM028915.1 coordinate 1,944,330, forward strand.
TGTAGGTACTCAGCTGTGCAATTACAATAAAGCCAGCTCACTGTGCCTTGCAGGCCTCTTTTGCTGGTGCTTGCTTATGTATATGGAGGGTTGAAGAAGGACAACTGTTCTTTATGCATGTGAATGACTCTGAATTACTAAGGTCAGAGCATTCTGTTCAGATAATTTCATAGCCGAGGGAAACATCTGATGTGACTATGTGAGGCACTTATAACCATCTCATAACGCAGGAAGACATGCGACTACATGTGACACTACGCTGCTTGTACTGGCAGTACTGGTGGTCACCACTAGCAAGCACTGTTGCCATAATGTTTTCACTAACGCACACATACAGACACACACCTCAGACATGCCTCAGGCCTGGCGCGCACGCACTTACATCACACACACACATACACACACACTAAGAGGGGTGTATTCAGATCAGAATCTTCACAAACTCTCAGTGAGCTCCCCGCTCAGATAAAAGGAGCTGTGTTCTAAAGGAGAGAAGGAGCAGGGAGGATCCTGAGGGATGAGTGTGTATACTGAGAGGAGGCGAGGAAGAGCAAACACCTGGAGCATCAGTCTCAGGGCTACGCCCCTGGCGACAGGGCCTCGCTGCTCTCACAGAGGTGGCAACAAACACTGACGTTCAAACACCACTTGCACACACACACACACACACTCCACTCTCTCTCTCACTCTCTCTCTCTCTCTCACATACACACACACACACATACACACACACTTCAGGAGAGCAGAGCAGAAAGAGACGGCAAGCAGGAGAGGAAGAAAAAGACAGAGGAAGTTAGGTGCATCTTTGGGAAGCCAAAGATTCAGGTAGAAGCTGCCACTGTTTTTCAGTGTTCACTGATCAGGACGTGTTTATCTGCACTGATCAAAACCATGCGGAGGTGATATAAACATTGTTAGGGTAACACTGTTAACAGGCCTCTTTCAAGCCTCAGACTAGGTAGGAGTTACAGTGCACAGCATGGGGAGATGTCACAGGCAAATCAAAATATAGAACACTAATGAAACACTCCAGTGGATTGACATGTTGGCTTAGGGGCCTCATAAAAGGCAAAAGGAGGGAGAAAAATCACTTCAATCATCTGCATCAAGAAGTTATATCTGCTCTGAGTTTACTGTTGTATTCTAGTTGCCATTGAACAGCAGCATCATCTCGCATTAACAAAGTGAAACATTATCATACTGGAATCTCGCAAAGGCAATGGATATGTCATTTGTATTCAATAGTAGACACAGCAAAGTGGATAACTGATATGTGACCAGATGTTAATGATAGTCAGATACAACAGGTCACATATTGAGCTGCAGCCGCATGTGCCCCTCCCCTTTTTTTCCCTGTTTGCCTCTTGCATTCATTAACTCTGCCATTGGCCTGCTCTGATTGGACCAACAGCCTTGGTGTCAGCACACAAATGAGCACACACACACACACACACACACACACACACACACACACACACACACACACACACACACACACATATATATATATATATATATATATATACACACACACGCAGAGAGGGAGAGGCACTTTCAAATGAAATAATAAGAGGGAAAAACTTACTGCAATGAATAGTAATAACTGCATTAAGATTAACGAGCACGGCGTGTAAAGAATAATTGCATCTGTCAAAAGATTAAAAATACATGAGCTGTAGCGTTTGTTGGGGGAATAGTGGGAAAGCTCACTGTTGTGTTTGAGGGGCAGAGAGAAATGAAGTGGGGCCACAGCCAAATTTCTGTCCTCTGGTGTACCTGGAGTCATCCATTCTACCGAGGGGTGGGCTGGAGGTAGGGAGGGGGGTGACCTTGGACACCATCAGCAAGATGTACAGTGACAAACAGGCACAGGATACTGTAGGTCCTCCTCACAGATGGCAGATACTGCATGGGCCTAACCAATGACTGGGTAGAAAGATGGACGACATGTCTCCACGTCCTCCCACTGTACAAAAATGAAGCCAAAGTCTCCCGGATACAAGCGATGCCACCTTGCGTCAGTGACATCATCCAGAGCCAGAGTCTGTGCACTAGTGATAGGGAAATGGAGCAATAACATTAAAGTTCCATAATACATCCGACCAATCGAAACAGATCTCACCTGGTCTTTATAACTTAAGTTAAGAAACTAATTAAAACCAAACTTATCAAAACTGGGACATTAATCAACGTGATAAGAAATACCTAAAATGACTGAAAACATCTTTGAGAAAGATGTATCTAACATGTACTTGGAGAGGGTGTGATTTATAGGCAGCCATCAAGGGGCAACTGAAATGCTTTGGCTTCACTTTTGGGGAATTGTCATGTTGTCCATCTTTAAATACAGTGTATGATCCCAACATACAAATACTCTAAATACTCTTCTTCTTGGGGCAGCTGCAGACAGATAAGGAGGGGCATTATCTAGTAATAAAGGCATCTAATGCTGGGATCAGTCTATATTATATTTTTGCCTTTTTTTCAAGGTGGTGACTGTATCAAATTAGGTGAAATAAGGTCATAAAGTCTTGCTAAATTACTTGGCTGGAAAACATGGCAGCATAGTAAGTAAGAAACTTTCAAGACAGGAAAGTCATGTCAAATTTTGATGGCCCCAATGAATCTTAGCTTCACTAAAATCATAACTCAACAGAATTTCTGTTCCGAGTGATGAATTATTTAGTTATGGTCAAAAACACATTTTGTGAAGTTGCAGTAATCTTCAACTCTGGTCATTAAGACTTTGTCATTTCACTTTTGAGTCTAGATGAACATCTGTACCAAGTCAGTGGAGATTCCCTAGATCCCTGAGGTCATGTTCAAAAAGCCAAACATGTTCAGTGATTTTGATCTTTGACCACCAAATTCTTTTAGTAAATATCTGTACAAACTTGGAGTAATTCCCTCGAGGTGTTATTAAGGTACCTCGATCATAAGAATGGAACGGACCGACAGACGAGCGAGCAACCTGAAAATATGATGGTGTCTCCATTACTGTCACTGGTATGACGAAATAGTAAAAGTGGCTTCACTTGATTAATTTCCCATTCCTCACAACTTGCAGGACATGCTCTGTTGATGTGGAATGTGTTGGGAAGGACGATTTCACCTGACAGCACTAACACCAATTCATCCATTCTTCTAATCACTTCTCTCTCGCTTGACATGTTTAAAGTTGTGCACACACCAGTATTCTTTGCTCCAAGGCCATGAGAAATATTCTTGGTGAGAAATGGCAAAACAAATCTGCCACACTTGTCTTTTGTTAGATCCTACACTCACCAAGCATTTGATTAGAAACACTGCGTTGTTATTATTAGTTAGGGCTTCCCTCACTCACACAGTTCCGTAGCTTCTATCACATGATGTTGGAAATATTCTTTTGAGATTTTGCTCCATGTTGACATGACTGCATGTCAACTCACATCAAATCATCATCGTCACATTATCTCCCATCATTTCTACAGATTCCTCACCTGCAGAGCCATAATGCCAAACTGTTCTCTGACATCCTAAACATATCTAACTGAATTCAGATCTGGTGACTGGGAAGGCCACTAAAGTTCACCGAACTCATTGTAATATTCATAAAACCAGTTTGAGGCGACTTTTTCTTTGTGACATGGTGTATTATCACACTGGAAGCAGCCATTAGGAGATGGGCTTATTGTGGTCATAAAGGGACGCACATGGTCAGTAACAATACTGAGAGAGCTGTGGCATTCAAACTGTGATTGCCTGGAGCCCAAAGTGTGCCAAGGAAACATTCCCCACACCATAACACCGCATTACAACAAAGGACCACATTGAGTTCCAGTCCAGTCAGCCAAGAACCCAACCTGCCCTGTTGACACAATGCAGTTGGGTCAGTGGATTCACGTTGTTGGTGCTACATTCAAATCATCACTATCATTTTTGTTCTCGGTAGGAGAGATTAATGAGACCAGGCTATATTTTTCTGTTCATCTTACTGTTTTGTTCAGTGTCCAGGTTGCTGGGAGTCTGTGCCCTCTGCAGCCTCAGATATGTGTCTGTTTTGCTGATGGAAAAAGAACCCAATGTGGTCTTCCACTGTAGCCCATTTGACTCGACATTAAATGTGCTGAGAGAACTCTGAGACGAGCTTCTGCTCATCACAGTTGTAAAGCGTGGTCATCTGAGTCACTATAACTGTTCAATCAGCACCAAACAGTCTGGCCATATATCCTCTGTATAAACTAGAGCCTGCTGTGCATGAACATCATTTAGAAGACTGACATCTAAGGAGATGCTCAGGCAAATTTGCTCTTTGGTCCCCACTTTCCACTCTCTGTGCAATGTGAATTTACCCTGTTGATTACATGTTCCTATTAAATCCAGAGCACACAGAAGCAACTTCAGTGTTTGCCCAAAGGCCAATAGACCTGCTGATACCCCTGTACTGTAACAGCATTCAGTTCTGTGTCAGTTAATTAGGGTTTAAGCCCTGGAGAGGTAGAAACCTATTGGTTTTGCTTTAGATTATTATTAGGGTTTAAGCTTTATAACCAGTCTTCCACATTTTTTCCCCACATTGAACCAGGTAACAGTCAAACACTTTTAACTTCTGGCTTGAACCCCAAAACTTTTACTGAGTTTTTGAGATACTGACCAATAAATTTCAACATAGGCATATTTCCTGTTCCTAAGTCTGGTTGTATATATTATTATTATTATTATTATTATTATTATTATATTATTATTATTATTATTATTATTATTATTATTATTATATCTGGTTGTAATACAGAAGCTGTGTTTTGGGAAAGGTTTAACAAAGTCCACACCCAGTGGACTGTTCAGGTCTATATGTCATGGGGGCCAGTGCCGCCCAAAATCCGACTTGCCACTGATTGATGCTAGTGCACATGGCGTAGCCATGCATTTGTTCATAACTCAACATGCCATTGAGGGATCCTGATTTAACTGAGGACATCCTGCAGAGGTGCAAATTTGCAGTTAATAAGATTACAAACATAGTTTCCATGCAGTGAACCTGGCATTTTGGGACAACTCATGTTGGTACAGTTGCCCATTTCAACCAACTGTCTGGGATGAGTTAGCTTAGTAGTGTTGACAAGCTTTATGCTTTCAACAAGTCGTGTTTTCCACAGTAGTGAGTTTGTAACACAGAAGCTTCACTGTGACATTTTGGATTCCTAAATCGAGTGAGCAGGCAGCAGTCAGAGGGGTTTAGCTAATGATTGATGGTCAGTAAACACCTCAAAACAGCACGCTGATAAACCACACGTCTACAAACGCAAAGTACTTCTTATTTTGTTAATTCATAAAACCGTGCAGTTACTTTTTTATTAAATAATTACTGCATTATTAAACTAATGAATTTTTTTAATAATCACAGCTAACTAATTGATCACATTCTTCATGCTACTTGCCCAGCAATGCTTCATGTCACACTAACTGTCTGACCTTTGCTGAGAAAGAAAACAACTAGCTTCACTCTGTATGAGTCTGAGTGATACAGCCAAACAGACTCCCTTTGTAAAGTTAAGGTCAAACGGAGGTAGGCTGGCAGTGCTACATCACCTGATGTAACCTGACACAGGAAGGTCTACTACTGTTTATTCAATATAATGGCCACTCATAGACTCTAAATGCATATACACTGCATGTACAGAGAAGGGGAAACAGACATATTAAAAACAATAGGAGCTGCAGTTTTTTTCCCCTTTCATATAAAAAGTTAACGACAGGTGACAGTGGCCTCACTTCATTTCTTTGTCTTTCTTCTTTAACATAACAACTTTTAGCTGACTCTGTTGTATACTTGAGACACGCTGAATTAAGGGCTTGATATAAAAGATATAGGTCAGAAAATCAAACCAAAAACATCTTCAAAGAACGGTATTTCTTATCAAGGAAATAACTCAATTCAAAGTGCGTGTGTGTGTGTGTGTCTGGTGTGTGTATGTGTGTGTTTGTATATGGTGGCGCAATATCAAGCAGGGGACTTCAAGGAAAAATGGAGACCTTTAAAAGTCAGTTGCTGCCGTCGCTGTTTCTCTGATGCAGACTTTTATCTTGTATTCATTGAATCTGTAAACAGCATTCTCTACTCCTGCCACAAGTGTTTCTCTGATCTAGACTGAGATTGGGCTGCATTTTGCTGCTGTCTCCCGCAACAAAGAGCAATACGGTACATGTGCCCTCGCACAGATATAAACACACAATATGTCTTTCCTCCACTCTAACTTGCTAGTTTTGTCCCTGTCTCGCTTTTCCCCCATTGGCCTCATCAGGACTGCGTTCCACACGAAGCCAGACTTCAGTTGGGATTTTAATTGGCCCTCCACAATCAACAGCAGAGCTCCTCAAGGATACGTTCCCTTCTCAGCCAGGCTACACTCAAGGACCGGAGCTGGGTTTTGAAGTGGCCTCACGCAGAGTTTTGGAAACCACTCTGAGAGCACATACTTTGAAAAATAGATAAGAGCCACAGGGTATAGGATTTTATGTATCTTATATCCATGTTGCACTATATCCATTCATGGCAAGAAAATTACTTTGTGCGTTGTGTGTGTTGTTTCATATATACATTACATGTCTGAGTGTGTATACTTGGAAGGCTGGTCCAGTAACACTGGAATTGATCTCCAGGGAGTGATCTTTGAAGGGAGAGAGATAATTGTAGAAGTAATAAGTGTACGTGTGAGCATGATGTTGATTTTGCTGTTGTTGTTGTTGTTGTTGTTTGTGTAGTGTTGTTGTTTGTGGAGATACGCATCTCTGGTCTTAGAGGGAGACTCACCTGGGGCCTCGATAAGCTGTTTGTAGATTCCAAGGAACGCAGACTCTGCCTCCTTACTGCGCTTGTTCAGAGCAACCACCTGCAGGGAATAACACGCCATTAACGTTAATATGGACTAATACAAAGTTGCCACATATCATAACTCAAACAGACGGCATATTTTACATTGCAGGTATTAAATTGATCCTTTCACTCAGAGCAGAAAAACATTTAAAATCTTAAATAGCTAACACTGAATCAATAGTAAGAAGAGCAAAGGTCAGCTTCACAGTATCCTTCTAATAGATGAAATAAACACTCCTGTCTTGTATGTGCTACGCCTTCAGTATGTGTAACACAGACATACAGTCCAGCTCCTAGCTTGTGCATAGATCAACCAATTCAAAGGCTGTGTCTCTATGTAAGAGTAGACAACTCCAGAAACAGTTCGTAAACTACGATGATCTCCTTCCTGTTTAAGTGCCAAGCTGCTGCATGTTGCGAGGTGACATTTGGCCTGTTAAATGTAGGTGCGGCGTGTGAGGGGAGGCTCGCCAGTGACAGTGGCCTCTATGACCAGCAGCACTCAGCACCTGCTATCTCCAGCTCAGTGGGTGATGCAAACCAATTAACGATTCATTAGAAGGGACAAAGAAAGCGAATTAGCCACCACCTGGCCCCATGGAGAGAGCACCTGCACTAGTGGGTATGTGGGTTATCCTGCTCCCGGCTCCCGCTAAGACCACAGGCCTGTTTGTAAGTCAGAGGACGCACTGTGGCTGCCTTTTGACGTCCTCTACTCTGCAACAGTAAATCAGATCAGGCTCGGTCAAATGACCCCCCAATCCAAGAGCAGACGGAATTCAAATTATTGTCATCTATTGTCTATGTCATTTCTGTCACTGCTGATTACAGCCTCTGTCGGAACGGCTCGATGGACTCCACGGCGGAGGGTCAAGAGCGTGGTATGGCTGAGCCGAGCTGCTCCTCATCGGTATGGCTGCACTTGAAAAACATTCATTTCGCAAAGGCTGAAAACACTTATGTGAATAGTGGTGGAGGTGGCGTGTTGGGGCTGTTTAGTGGGGTTATAAATAAGGTGTGTGGAAAACAGCGAGGGACAGAGAGCCTTTGATTTACTGGAAATGGCTGGCGTCTTCCCCAGGGAGGCATAACGACAGCATCATGTTTAAAGAAATATCATAAAGATCAAGCAAATCCCCCCATCACTCCCACTTGGAGCAGCTCAGAGGAGTTCATGGAAAATGGAAAAGGCTGGAGCCCAATCAATACAGATGCAATAGTCTGCAGCTCTCAGCCAGCTCTCTGCTACACTATGCTGTTGTTTCACTAAGCTATACCCCTATTTAACCCCCCTCCCCCAACCCACGTACCCCCTCCTTCCAGGACATGACGTTAACGTTGCCATGCTGGTGCACAAACAGTGAAAACGTGTGAAGCCCACTGACCACAGGAACACAGCTGTTCGCAGCCTTGTGTGTGGGTTATAAGAACATCAACAACTAGTGTTGCTGCAGCTAGTTTATTTTATTCCCACTGATGAGAGACTGTTTGCGTGCACTTCCTTTTTACTGTGAAGCAGAGCACTGTGTTGAATCAGGACTCATTTTCAGCCAATAACAAACCTCTGCTCTTCATTGTGACAATAAGCAAACCTCCAGCACTTTGTGACATCGAGACAAACTATTATCAACCTGAGCTGACGCCTCGACTACACGGTCACTACAGGACGGTGGCTGCACCCAACGCCAGTCATCAAATTTCAAACACAGTCTGCTAGCTCGCCTGGCTTCCTCTGAAGCATAAACATCAAATGAGGTTCCCAACTGCATATGTAAGAAGCCTGCGATCCTGTGAGGGCAGCGGCGAAGGCTACGTTTTCCAGAGACACACAGGGTCTCTTGGCCCTCCATCATCCTTTAACGAGAGAACACAGAGATTACCTCCACAATCACACCATTAACCTGCCTACAGACACCAGCAGAGACATCAATCACATGGCTGCCTGATGCCTTCTCATGTTAGCGCCCACTATGTGCATATATCCCACCCCCCACTCCCCACACACACACACACACACACACAAATACAACTCACCCTTGCTATCATTGAAACACTCTGAGGTGTCGTGCGTAATATGGCCTGATCAGGGGAGTCATCTTCATCTCCATGCTAATCCACCTTCACAGCCAGAAGTCTCACGCTAACAGATATGAGCAGTTATGGCAGTTGTACAGAAGTCGAGGAAGAACTACCGCTGGAAAATCTCTTCTTGTCTTTTGGCTGCAAGATATGGCGCTGGCTTTGGCTCACAGCACATTCTTTGTTTTCACCCATTTTGTGATAAAGGATATGGCTACCGAGGGAATGGGCTAGGCCGCAGGTTGATTTTACAAGCAGGAGTAAAGCCTGGGGCAGAGTAGCACGAGAGACAAAGGAAACCTGTTAGCACTCCTCCATAACTCTTCACGCGGCAACAGAGTGGGCAGAGCGCAGCCTCTGGGACAAACTGCTGGGAAATACTTACTGATAAGCCTTTGAGAATACTTACAGTACCCGCTAGTGAGTCTCTGTGTGTGTGTATGTGTGTGAGAACAAGCTAGCATGTGTTGAGGAGAGAGAAATAAATTAAGTAGGAGAGAACAAATCTAGAATGAAGTAGAGGAAGCAGAGTGAAAGGCTACAGAGCAAAATACAGAGTGTGACAGAGAGACAACGGAAAAGAGAGGTTCCCATAAAGAGCGCAATTAGCAATTACGCAGTCATCAATTACAATTATCACAACTGGTGATTATGTAATTATCACTCTAAATCATCGTTTTCCCCCTCTGCCTTACCAGTTTGCCACCCCCTGTGATTTGGTTGTTTGAGGACGGGTTGTGATGATGCAGGTGATTAGAGTGTGTGATGATGATGGGGGTGTTAGGCGGGTGTCAAGGCAGATCTTGTACTGTGTGCGTGAGCAAATAACTGTGTGATGCTTACAGCATATACATATGTTCCAGGCTTTACATGGCATGTTGTTTAAATCTGTTTTTTACTTGTGTGTCTGTGTGTCTGTGTGTGTGTACTCAGAGTGTTTATGGATGTGCTGCTTCTGTCTCAAGGTGAATGTGGCTGATGCTGTGGGTGGTTTGGGGACAGCAAATGTATGTATTCCACGCTTCCTGAGGCCTCTAAATTACCTGTCATCTTCCCCATGATGCAAAGGTCAGTGCACAATCATAGGGAGTCCATCCTACTGTGATGCTCACTGAGCACCAGTCCAGCCCACAGGCTGACAGGATGTCACAATAACCCCGGTCCCGCTCCTTGCTTATTAGAACAAAACAGTAGGAAGCCCACTACCAACCGCCACACCGCTTGTCACAACACCTTCCACAAGAATTCGTTGGATCCTGACAAATGTTCAGTCCTTGCTGTTAATATAAGTGTGTAGAAAATGAGGGTTCACTTTTACGCCTGTTCAGATGCACTGAAATCTTTAACTGCGCTGTGTTGGTTTCCATTCCTTTCATATAGTTAAAACTACTTCAGCGTTAAAGAATAGTAATGATGTAGCCATCATTCATGCAGTCCTGCTGCTGACTTTGGTGCTGTCCTTCCATTTTTACCACTGTCATTTTGAGTCATGTGTAATGATCTTCACCTCTGTTTCTTGTAGAAACAATATGCACATATTTTATATATATCTATATATATATATATAATACTTTGAATTCTAGCAGAGAAAAATATCATTTCCTCACAGAAACTGGAAACAGGGAAAATTTAATATTTTGGCTTGACACATGACTTAACACTCCCCACAGGTATGGGTTTTTAATAAAGCCATCAATGATATTTTGTTAAGATAATGCAATGGTTAAAATAAGCCAATGGTTGATTCATGACGTCTATAATGTCCTTTTACTTCCTGTGCAAAATAACATTATAGATTCAAAAGCATATAAAAATGTATTTGGTCCATACTGTCTTCCAATGTCCTCTGGTGTCCTCAGTAAACATTAGATAAAAAAAATAAATGCCAAAATTTAAAACTGATCTGATTGTGAAGGAAAGTAAAAGATTAGTATTTCAAAAGCTTATTGACCACAGGAACACATGCATCATACGCAATCTAAGGAAGAAATCCGCAAAGCTGCAATACATGCTTTCACTTTTCTTCATACGTTATCTATATGTTCAAAAAAGCAAATGCAATACACTCACTTTCACAAGCAGGGAAAAGATCACCCTGCACTTGTGCAGATGTCACTGCAGGCGTTTGTTTTGTGTGGAGTGTAGGTTCAAAGGAGAGGCGGACGGAGAGAGATGAGTTGGTGTGGAGTGACTGATGAGTGTGAGGAGGAGAGGGGCAGAGGTAAAACCTGCTGCAATACAGTCTGGATGGTGAAACACACACGTCAAGCTGCAGCCACACTACACACAGACTGTGTTTCAGTGCAGATTTAATCATGGTGACACCCATCTCAAAGCCGCGGCAGCAGCATGGCAGAGGCTGCGGCCATCTCTGGGTCCCCAGCAAGATGAGCAGTCACAGCACTGACACACATCTCGTCGCCACGTCAATTCCAATCAGAGGTGGCTGTCAGTCAACGCGCCGCACTCACAACAGACTGACACCACTGCCACTCTGCCACTGCAGAGCTGCCGGCTCAGCCAAATAAATGGCCAAAGCTGACCACACCAATACTCTTTTGTACCACTTATCCCCTCCTGATGCGAACACATGCAGCAACGACGCTGTGACAAAATCAGGGCGAAAAACACAACTTGACTGCTGGACTCTTACAGGAGAAGCTCACCTGCATTTAAAGAAAGCAGAGAAGGATCTTGTGGCGTTTATAGCAGGAAAATATAGGAGGGATTGTCATATTATGTTTGCATTAGCAGACAATGAAACAGAGAGACTAAGAGTCTACAGTCTTACTGACTGCATTGGGAGGATGCACTTAGGCCCAGCAGTGCTTTAAGGTAAATGCTAACATCAGCATAACAATAATAATGTGCTCACAATGACAATGTTAACATGCTAACACTTAGCAGGCATAGAGTGCCTACAGTTTACATTTTATTCCCATTGTCACAAAGTCAAGTGTGTTTTGAATAGGTTTCTGATAGGTTTGACAACATAAAATACATGAATACCTCACTTAAGATTTTTTTTTAAACTTTTCATGTCTTAAAAAAGGTGATTTTTTTTTTTTACAAGTGGTTAAATGAGACTACAGAGGTTGTTAATACCATAAACTCAAACCAAAACACAAAATCTGATCTACTCACAAATTCACCTTTACAGCCTCATGCTCTTTTAAACTATTAATAACAAAGAGGAGAGATTTTTGTAGAAGGGTAAAGCACACAAGTCAAACTACAAGATGGAAGATCAATGGTGACATTGACCACGGTGTAGTTTATTTATAGTCATTGCAACAATAATATTACTACATTAGCTCTTTAATTCTGGTGACTTGTAGATTTGAGATGTGGTGTTTTTTTGTAAAGATTCATATGATCAGGACCATGAATGTCCATAAAACATTTCATGTAATCCATGAATACCTGCTTTAATATTTCAGTCTTGACTGACAGATCTACCAACTCACCTTATTTTCCCCCAGAGCCAAGAGACCAGAATGGCTGAGAAGATACATGACGATATGTGACGTAAGGTGTTTCCCTTGAATATGAGACAGGACAAAATGAGCAAGACTTCAGATCAATGCCTCAGTGCCAATAATGACCCGCGCTGAGAGGAAAGCAGATCTCTACAGATCAAGGTGGAGCTGACATAATCCCGATGGACACTGCACACAGAGCAGCATGAGAGACAGAACATGGCACGACATTAAACCCAGATCAAAGGGTCTGCTGTCTCCACCGCACAGCAGGTGCCTTGTGGGTCCCCCTCGCCATCAACAGGCGGCAGTGCTGCTGTGTTACCCGCCCTCTTGACAAAACTCAAAAGCACCAGTCTCAGCATTAACACCTCAAAGTCAGTGCAAAGTCAAAGTCAAGAGCCGGTTAGAGACAAACGGAGGGAAGAAAACAAATCTTTTCTGAATGTCTTTGTAGTTCAAAAGACAGGAGTTGTCATTTTCTTTGAGCTCACACTTTCAAATGTTTGATGCGGAGAACGACCTAAACCTTGAGGAAAGTGTGTCTGCTGAAAACATATCTATCATAGCATGATGGGAGGGAGCGGGGGCGTGCTGAGGCTAAGAAGAAGGCGCCGACTGATGTGCTAAAAGGGAAAGCTGTGAAAAGTAGTAATGAGTGTACCTGGACTAGATTTCAGTGCTGGGAGAAGTGTTAAGAGGAGAGACGAGAGGAGAAGTGTAGGTAAGGGCTAATTATAAAAATAAAGTGCCCCCATTATACCAGTGCTGTACTGCCCTAGTGAACAAAGCTACAACAGATGGGGTGTCATGGGTAACTGTGCCAATGTGAGCCAAAGCCCTGGAGTGGATGGACCCTGGCAGGCCTCTGGTGGAGCAGCCCTGGCAAGGGGGAGGCACAGCTGCATATCTCCCCCTCAGACACATGTTGACAGTGTTTCTCTAGCCCTGCCTACACTAGTCAAGGTGAGACAGCATGACACGAGGGGAGAGAGAGGCAAAGAGAGCGGGAGAGAGCGCTCCACTATGATGGATAGCGCTCTACATCCACCTCTCCTCTCTCTCCCTCTTAGAAGGCTGGTGACTTTCCAGTGAGGCAATTATCATTGCGGAATGCATAATAGCCTAATTAATTACAGGTGTCAGCGCTGCCTTTGTTTCAGCATGGAGGAACATCATGCCAAAGCCGCATCCGCTAAAAAGAACAGCGCTGATGAACGAGCCTTGAACCGCGGCTAGAGCAGCACAGCTGACGGAGGAACGAAGCGCTGCGGAGACGACTTGAAGTCTGCCAAACAACCCTGCGTCTGTTGCTAACAGAAGATGGATTGTAAACACATGGTGCAGAAATTAGGTCCATTATTTGCTTGATAAATCTGTTGTTGTCAATCGCGGTGCTCGGAGGTAGATCTCAGGTAGGCCCTGCACACACGGGCTCTGTGTGTAATTTGGTTCCAAGTGGCGGGGACCAGCACCGGCGTTGGTGGCAGCGCTATCAACAATGAAGCAGCCCCCTTACCCCAGCGTTGCTGACAAACATGGCATATCATTTGTCCTGTCAGATTTGCCGATTTCATTCATTGTAGTGAGAAAGCCGGAAAGCAGACAATTGCCAGGGAGTGAGAAAAAAAATGAAACGAGACCTGTGAAGGAGAGAAGTGAATGATGGGGTGACTAGGGAGGAGAGACAGCACAGAGATTCCAGTTTTTCTCCTCCTCAGTTAAACAGAAGCATACACTGGCGCACAACTTAACATCACATTTGTGTGTATGTGTATGTGTATGTGTGTGTGTGTGTGTGTGTGTGTGTGTGTGTGTTTTCTATGGGGGGTCATGACAGTAGGCTGATAATCCCTCCACACCCCCCAGGCAGTGGGGGCTCATTGTAGAGTACATTGAGTCTAATAGGAGCAGGCGCTGCAGTTGTATGCAGCTCTCCCTTCTCCCACTGTGAGAAGAGTTTTACATAATTAATGACTGTTGATGTTTCCCAGGTAGTCGCCTGGCAAATTCACTCCAGACTCGGCTGCCACTGTCGTTGGTTCCACAGAGAATGAGCGACACCAGAACAGACAACTTACATTACAGACATAAATAAGGCAATTTTGTACAGTGTCTTCAGACATTACTGTGAGAGTGTGGGGGGGTTCAGGGCCGACGATTCGACTTGCTTCAGAGAAACACTCACAGAGAGCATTTCTATGTCTCCGAGCCTTCGGAGAGTTTGCGCTTGATGCGAATAAAACTGCTTCCTTAAGTGTTTTTATAATTCCGTATGCTGTTAGACGCACAGATAGAAGCGCTGTGCCTTTTCAAGATAACAGTTGACGTCCCCTGACGGATGATCATTCACATCTGCAGGAATCAGTCTAATCTGAATGTCAATCTAAATACATGTGAGCCTGGTGGTCTGGGTTGGTGTGTTCCAGGCCACTGACGCCGGTGAGGCCTCGTGGCCCTGCACATATTGCTGGGAGGCAGTCCACATTTATACTGGAGCATGTTAAATTAAACATTTAAACACGACACCGAGGGAAGGCTATTTTTTACTGCTCTCAGCCCACTACTCATTTTTAATTTGTAATAACCTTTAAGGCTTTTTGATGTCATACATATTTTACAAAGAGATATCACTCCCAGGCAGACGGGAGAGGGCCTGTCGATGACAGATCACCAGAGGGCCACTGAAATGTGCCTTCATCTGCTATAATTAGGACCAGGTGAGGGTTAAGAGTGATCTCCTGACTGAGTGTGTGTGTGTGTGTGTACGTGTTTCTCTGGACAAGAACTCACACACCGATGCATCAGTGTAATGACATCAACACGGAATGATCAAAAAGTATAGCAACTAAAAGTGAGAGCAAAGGAGAGGTTGGACAGGAGAGCGAGGATTTTCCCAAAAATATTTTGAAAAAAAAAAAAAAAAAAAAAAAAAAAAAGAGAGAGAAGGAAAGTGCATAATATCTTTCTGACAGTGACTTGACCATCATTTTAAAACCTTTTTAGGTATTTATGAATGCCCAGTGTAAAGGAGTCCATTTCTGCTGCATAAATCAACCGAGGGGCTGAACATCAGAGGGAAGGGGACACATTAACCCCCCCACACTCTCTGTCTCCTTCATATTCCTGTGTGAGAGGGCTGGCTGAGGCCCATCTTGCTCCTGCTCTGCTGGGAGGCCCTCCATGCCCGTTGGATGGCAGCCTAAAGCTCATGTACGCTGGTGCCAACACGCCACTAAAGGCTGTAAAACACATGAGCTCTGTTTGGTTAATGTACACTGATTGACCTCTGCTGCCAGCCATTTGTTGTCATGATTGTAATGAACAGCTTTCCTGCCTGATCACTCATATACAATGTGACAGGCGCGAGGTGGCATTTTAATCCCAGTGAATGAGGGCTAATCAGAGGAGATGCCTACAGCAGTAAGAGCTGATATTGTTGTTGACCGCATATTCTTTAATACAGATACAAGCCTATATCATTCAAAATATATTTATTCATATTTCTGAAAGAGTCTGTTCACCGAAATTGCAAAAACAAAGGTATATGGTAATGTAGTTGTTTTTTTTTTTTTTCTGTCTGTCAATAAAACAGAAGGTGGATGGAATTTTATTTGTGTTGCTGTACTGAGCATTTTATTTAATTATATTTTTAAATTCTGTGGTTGTGCAGTCATTCCCAACCCTTTTTTTTTTTTTTTTTTTGCTTGTGAACCACTAATAAAACACTACCTGGGACTAAAAGTTGCAAATAATTGACTTTCCCTTCAAAGATTGTTTCATTTGAATGTGTATTAGAGGCCCCAAGAGGTAAAACTACACCCCATTTTTAAAAGAAAGAAGCAAATATTAAAGAAAAGTCTTATTTTTCTCTTCTTGTCTCCTCCTGAAAGCACATTTTGACCCTTTATATTCATCTTTTCGACCTGCAGGCTGGGAATCACTGAGCCAATGAACAGTTTTCATATGAGCGGGACCATTCACATCCACCGTACAGGGATGGAGGCAGAAATGTCAGAGAAATACATATACATATATATATATATATATACACCATATAAAACCTGGGAAAATAAAACAAAAGCTATGCTCACAGTTTAATACCGCCACTCTGACTCGTGGGGTGAAATAACCCTTTGCTTCACAATAACTATTCTTTTTGTTACATCATTGTGAAGCAGACATTCAGGAGCGCTAAATCAATCTAAAGCAGCCTCAGAAACAACTCTTCAGCAAGCTTTATATATAGGACTTGACTTTAGTGGTTATCTATTGGATGCTGAGCATTACATAACCCTCCATATGCTCAGAGTGTAGGACAATTCCGTACGGGTTATAAATAAAGAAACCTGACGCACGGCTGCAGCCACTGTGATTTGGGCAAGTTCTCACATGGGATGTCATAGTTCTGCAGTGCTAGCCCCACTGCTATTTCAGGCTCTGCCTCATTAGAACATCCACCATGAGTGAATAAAAAAAAACAGACTGTACAAAAGACATTTCATTAAGGAAGAGAGAGCATGAAGAGAACATTCACTTCACCCTCCCAGCCATGGCATGATCAAGCTAATACTCCATGCTTTAGCTACGTTAAGGGCGGATGCATTGTGAAGGTGCACATGTGCTCTCTCACACACACACACACACACACACACACAGAGTGAAGTGTGACAGCCAGGTATGCTACAGTGCTGAGATCTGTGCCACATGGTCCCACAAGGAGGAGGTCTGCAGGCCTCGATGACAGGGGCACAAACACGCAACCTGCCACAATGACTGCAATTACCCCATATCCAGTGCCACATCCACAGGGGAGCGCGTGTGTGTGTAAGTGTGAAAGAGGGAAAGTGAGGGACAGGACATGAGATTATGCATGTAAGTGTGAGTTCGTGCATGAGAGAGCAGGGGGAGGGAAAAAAAACACATATTGCACGAACGCCTTTACCTGCCTCTGAACGTGTGTGTGTGTATGTGTGTGTATATGTCAAGAGTGTGGCTGTGTGTGCCTGTGGAGCCCCTCTCACACCACAGCGTCTGGCTAATTTAGTTAGGGAATAGCTGGCTGTCCTTCAGGTGAATGGACAGAGATTGGTCTCAATATGAGATGTAATAAAACAAGCCCATCACTGGATCTCACGGCACCTTCGGCTGTCCTTCACATGTCTCGCCAGAAGAAGACACAGGCCCACAAACACACACACACACACACACACACACACACACACACATACACAGATCTCCATGCTTTGCCATTTTAAAGAAAACCATAAGAAGCTATTTGTTTTCCAGTTGTTTAACCGTATAAGCAGTATGTGAATCTAACATACACTATTCAAAAGTACAATATTATATTATATTTTGATCAACAATTAAAATCTTGGTGGCCTAGTTCTTTTGTATAAAAGATGTTTAAAAACCAACTGATTAATAAAAATAATCCAGTTACGGTGACTCATTATTGTTAGGACAGTCGATGACACTTTGTTACAGGTAAAATAAGTATTAGCAGCTAAATGTATTTAAAGTATTTAAATTAAACGTATGTGCAGTTCTGAGTGATACATTATTACTAATCTTTAATATTTATAATCAGTTGGTGCTTTGTTCAAAACACTGAAACTTTAGCAGGACGTGTTTAGAAGGCTATTATGTTATATATAGATATGTGTGAAACTCCCAATGTTTCACGTTGAAAGTGGAAGTGAGAGAAGAACACTCAGTCCCTCTACGTTGTGTAGAAATAAACTGTGTGTTCACTTAACCCAGGGAATTCTTGAACCTCCATATGTCTCAGTAACAGTGGCTCTCTGTGAGGACCCCAGCGTGGAGGAGTACGTTTGGCTACAGCCAACTCACTCTGGTCCGTGCCAGCTGTGAACATCCAGGGCCTGGCGATCAGCAGATTTTTCCCTTTTGGCCGTCCCCTCAGCACCACTCCAGACTGGGCCTTTCACTCCACAAGAAGAGACGGAGCTTTCCCACTAAATCCACCGAGACCCAATTACAGGGACTGCAGGAGAAATCACGACGAGATGCAAAGTTACTTTGCTTTAATTGAGGATGTGTTTAACACTCTCCTCAGGCCACCGCGGCCACTTTATGTCTCAGATGAAGCAGAGAGCCCCGCAGTGGGACTTTAAAACATATATCTGTTTGTGACAAAGGCAAAGAACACGCTGATCTGTGGACTCAGACATTTAAGGGCAGTGGTGTGATTTAGGACGTCGAATTTCCAGCACGGTACAAGAATAAAACAAGCAGATCTCTTAAAAGTGTAAAAATACATTTGATTTGTGATGAAGTAGCAACACTTTAATGTGGGGTGTACATCAGACCAGTCGCTCCCCTCCCTGGAAAGAGTTACTTCACTTGCAGCTGCTTTTTTTTTTTAATAGAGCCACATGTTAATTAGTATTGTAGTTAATCCCATATTAAAGAGACCCAAACTGTCAGGTCATATTATAAACAAGTCCTAACGTTCGTGCATGTGACATTTGGAGCTGCTATCTCTTCTAGCAAAATGTTCCCTAGGTACTAATTGGCCTACTTTACGCTGTCTTTCTTTGAATTGCCAGTTTCTTTATCATTTAGGATATTAGCCTTGACAAGCAGCATCCCCTATACCATAGGCTCACTAAAAGTAGAGAGCAACTTTGTCTTTTTTTTCACCTTCTTTTTTTTGCAGAGGGACAGCAAAAATGGAAATAAATGATTTACACTAGCATGTAATACTGCGAGATCTACCTTCATGGGATATTAAATACAATTTGAAAGAAGAATAAAAGTTCAAACACTTAGCCAGCAGCAAAGTGAGTGTAACTTTTCTCTGCTTGTATTATTTAAGATAGGCTCCATCATTTTATCAATCTATCGATCTCTCACCAGAAAGATGAAAATGGAAAAATAATGAGGCCGATGAATACTGTGTAAAGAACATCAATGTGCAAAATTTAATTATCTGCGCTGGAAAGAGAGGGAAAATGTGTCGGCTGTTTTCTAAAACAAAAAGAAAGTGAAAAAAGGAGCAGTTAATATTTTTCCCTCTCTGCATATTTTAATTACCAGATCAATCATAACCACGTACTGCAGTACTGCAGAGAAAAGAAAATTGCAAGTCTAAATGAAAAACAATAGATTTGCTTTAAAGTCTTCACTCTTTTGAAGTCTAAATTAAAATTTCAGGTACCTTTACAACAGTCTTCTTCAGAAAGTTATGATATTTAATTAGCGTATTTAGATTTTGCTGAAATTAAACTTCACAGCCAAGCGTCATGTGAAATGACGACTGGTATTCCCAGGCCTCCGCCGACGAACAGGGGGAATTAAATCACCGCGGCACATGAGGTGTGTGTATCCTCTGACAAAAGCTCATGTTCTTTTGACTTGTGCTGCCACCGGCTTGATCTGAGGCTGCGTCTCAGTGTTCATTCGAGTGGAGAAACAACTTTGCTCTCTGCCCGTGTCTGCGCGCCTCCAATTCTGCACCTGAAATCAGAGAATTTGCGCCGTAGAATTGGCGGTGCAGCTCTCCCGTTCCGCCTGTTCCTCCTCACATGAGCTTTTCCTGGTTGTGCTTGCGCTGATGTTTATTTCTCCTGGCATGTCCTCGCCGGCGCTGAGCCACTGATTTCACACATTTTTATTGGCTAATTTGACTGTGCTCTTGCCAGCAGCTGAGAGTGAGCCAGGAGTCGGAGAATCTCAGAGACAGTGCTGCTACTGCTGCCACCGCTGCTGCTGCTGCTGCTGCTGCTAGTGTTGCCGTTCTCTGACTTGCGGCATCTGGAGGGAGCAGAGGAGGGGAGAGAGGCTCTCACCTGTCTCATAACAAGCAGTTGACCATGTTAGACTGAGGCGAGATGGGTCTTAGAAACTGCTTCTTAGATTAGTTATTGTGTGCTGCTGGTGAGTGTCTATTTGGTGAGGGGTCAGGAGGGGAGTGTGATTGCCTGTCTCTTAAGGTGACAGGGGTTTAGAGGAGCGGATATACACCCAGTCAGATGCCCAATAGGAGCAGCGCAGCCGGCGCTATGCGTGCGTCCATCCTCAAACATGGCTAACATTTGCACAGCAGCAGCAGTCAGGCGTGACGTCTCCGGGCTCTGAGGTTTGTACTGTCAGGACGGTAGAAATTAAACCTGGCACTGCAGAGCAGAATGTGCTGAAACTCATCAATTCCACATGACTAGAGAGCCAAGTGCCTATTTATAACATCCCCCCCTCTCTTCTTTACCTGGTGTGCATCCCTGGCTCTAAACACGCATCCATAATGATGAATACACCCAACTGGGACGATCCGACAGGGCATCAGTCAGGACAGGAAAACAAACACGCCAATATACACACACCATCAGATCACAGCACAGCAGAGGAGGGATAAGACTGACACTAGGATGGCTGATGGAAAGGCTGAGGTGTCTCAGCATAAAAACACCCAGCAGAATAACAGCAGTCAGTCACCACACAGGGAACTAAAAAAAAAAAGGCAGTCAGACATATTAAACTTCTTCAAAAGAGCTAAAATATGGTGCTGCACTGGTGAGACACCACCACCCAACTACTGGCTTTGTTTATGTAGTCATTTACTGAATTGATGATGTTTCACTTTAAAAGCTACCGTCTGAGCTACTGCGAAAACAGACTGATGGCATTTCATAGGACTACTTGAGTTAGACATTTGTCTTTGAGTAGAAAAATGTGTTCGCTTTCATAACGTTCGCAAAAAACTGCATTCAAAAGTGACTTGTATTCTCTATTAAATATGCTCGTCAATAGTTATTCTTGTATTGTTCAAACTTTTCACCCACAAATTCACACAGACAGCTTTAAACCAAGTATGTCACTTTTTAAAGGGAGAAAAACACATTCCTCCTCTTGCATATGAACTTAAATTCATGAGAACTAAAATGCGCCTTTGCTCAGTTCAATACACTGAAGGCTTTTACTGCACAGTGCAGCCTTATTTTCTGAGACTAGTACCTTGTGGTGACTAGTGTTTGCTGCCTTTATGACTTCTCTCCATTAAGATGTGTTCAGATGAACACCAGTCTTCTTTTTTCCTCTTAAGAGCATTTTTTTTTCAGCACCTGTGGCTGCATCACTGTCTTGATTTTCACTGCTCAGAGGGTATTAGTGTGTGTGTGTGTGTGTGTGTGTGTCTGCTCCACCTCTGGACATCAGTGTTCAGCCTGTTCTGTGTTAACATTCATCCTCATTCTGACGTTGTCACTTGAGTCCACTGTTCAGCAAACGTTCCACAGACTCACATTTTAAGGTATTTAGAACAAAACACGGGTCAATAAACAGTTATTACAACACTTAACTAACCGAAAATAAAAAAGGGAGATAATTGTAAATGTTCTGCTGAATCGTTTTCTGATGTAAAATAAATCAAATCAAGTTAAATTGAGCTTGCCTCTAAAAAAAAAAAAAAGCAGAACTGCCTTCAAAATAAAACAAAGAAAGTCTTGACTAGGCTATTTCTTCATTATCAAGAAAGAAGTAAGACAGACAGCCATACAATATTTGATCCAATCTCCACATATGAGCTTGTTTGTCTTTGACTAGACATAATCAATGAAAGTTAACTTTAAAGTAATAAAGATGGAAACAGTGAGTGAACAGAAGTGTGTTAAGACTCGGTTGGTTTCTCTTCTGCACTCATGTAGAGTACAAGCGATGACATTCAGCCTCTGGAGATACAGAGGATGTAAAATACTTGAGGAAGGTATTACCTAATGTCCAACTGTCTCTCTACCTTCCTGCCTCCCACTTTCCTCCCTCTCCTTAGTATGAAGAGGACACAAGTGATAAACCAGGAGCAGAGAGCCGGTGGTTTACATGGCCCTGGAGCCCATTATGTTCCCCACAATAGGCTGGAGGCCTGGACGTGCTGTGAATAGGTAATGGCCTGGAGATCCAGGGCCTGGCCTGCTGCTCAATGAGCCCGAGACAGCCGAGCAGGAGACAGGCATTAGAGATAACTCGTCAGCCCAGTATGGAGCGGTCTAGTCATAGCATAGCTGGGGGTGGGAGGGAGCAGAGGAGGGTGGAAGAGTGGGTGTGAGTGAGAGGAGTAGGAGGGTGTCATAAATGCCCCTTACATAAGGTAGGGCATGAATGATAACAAAAAGGGAATATTCAGAGCACCTGGAAGGCAGGGATCTGCTTTATTGGCACAGAAATATGAGCCTATAATGCACAATATTTGTGTGTGTGTGTGTGTGTGTGTATGTATCTCAACAATAGCTTGCTATAATAACTGTATGTAATCTAGGAGCACCTTGGCATCAGACTGTATGAGACTGCTGCTCTCTTGTTCCGACCTCACCTTCCCAAGTTAGCCACTGAGGCAATCTGTACCTAATAACCGCGAGGTTTAGCCCATGATGAAGATCTGTCTTCATTGAGCTGGAAAAGCTGTAGCGTCGCCGAGCATTTTTCTTAACGGCGCAGTCCCTCATCTACGAAAGTGCCATAGAGCCCCTCAGACAATTAGGCAGGGAAAAGCTTTATGACCGTTAGACTCACTCAGTGAGCGGCACTCTCACCGCCAGCAGCGCCAGGAGCGCTGGCTCGTGCAGGAAGGTAATTACGGAGCCTCTCATAATGACACGGAGGAAGCTTGCGTCATAACACCCACAGCCTTTTATCATTGCGCTGTAATTAATTATCATCCTTTACTCTTTGATTCATTCCACTATTCATAACATATTCATACATTCAAGAGAAATTATCATTTCCTTCAGGAATTAATCAAAAGGAGGAAGAACTGGTCGTCTCTCGATGGATGATCAAAGACGGTGTTTGTCTACCTTGCTGCTTGGCAGGCGAGCTCAGGGCAGCTTGGGCAAGGTCTCACTCAAACACTCTGCTCACTTGCTGCTCAGCCCTGGTCAGACCATCAGCGCGGCTGCATTTAGGCTGAAAAGACATCTGCACGCGTTTCTGATAGATGATGAAAATGGACACTGTCAAATAACTGCCAGCGTCTTCTGTTGCACTCTCTGTCTCTGAAGTCAGTTTGCACAAGTGAGACGTAGCAGCCATTTTGAGATCCGTTTGCTCTGTTTCGTCGTGTTGAAAAAGCTGCTGCACAGCCAAAATACCTCTCGCGCTCTCACAGAAAACAAGCAACAACAACAACGTACATAAAAACATTGTCTTCCCCCACATCATCACTTCCCAACCTCAGGGGAAGAAATGGCACAGTTAGACTCATAAACAGGTGTCCACCGGCCCCCTGTTCGCAGCGCTTTAATAGCTCTTTGATGTTTTTGATGTCTAGTCAGCTCGATCGTACCTTGCTGCTTGATAATGAGGGCCAATAATGATTCCTGAGCTTGAGGGGTTAATGGTATGTAACCGGCAGAGCTGCTAATTACACGTTACAAACTATTTATCAGAATCTCCATCTGCACATTGTGCACGCTAAATTACTCCACGGATTATCATTGTAAAGCAAGTTTCAGTAATTAGGGACCCATACTGCTGTTTTCTTTTTCTGAGTGCACCAAACGACATCAAGAGGAGAGGAGAAAAATAGAATGACTGGTTAATTTGGGCCTGATATTCAGATTGGTGCAGAGCCGGATGCAAAAGACAATCTGCCTCCGCTGAAGAGAAAAAGGCTACAAGCATATAAGAAGTCCGTCACTGTTCTTTTTTTTTTTTTTTTTGCCGCCTCACAAAGGTTTATCCTGAGGGGGAGTTTACACTCTAAAGTGAGATGGAGGTGTAAATTGCATTGAGAAAGCCACATAGTCTTGGTGAGGCATGGTGAAGAATGCTTTATGTATGTTCAGATGGCAGCCAGAGCTTGTGTGAAAGTTGTGTGAACAGTGTGGTCCGGCGGGCCCGTCTCTCCAGCGATCGGATATTTGAGAAATAACTGTCATATCCCTCAGCCCCAAAGGTGTGCCTGAGACCATGGAGACATGTACCATCTCTTCTTCTTCGCTGTAAATTTTTATTAAAATTACCTTCATTATAAGACAGTGTTCATTATAAAACCAAAAACGCCGGTCTCCCAGGGCCCTGTGGATTAATAAGGACAGCGGTGTATTTTAAGCCGTAAACTCAGCTCCTCACTGTCCTTAATCTCCTTCCTACTTCACAAGGCCAAATTAACACCTCTCCTCAGCTCTGACGGGACCTCATTAGCAAACTTCCAGGGAAAGAAAGAGGAGAGCAGAACGAAAAAGAGGAGAAGAAGGAGGGAAGCGACCAATGACAGCCACCAGCTCTGGGATTAACCCTTTCTCCTCCTCCAGCTCCACAGAAAAACTAGGTCGGCAACGTGTTTCTAATCAGTCGCCTGGTTAGCGATAATTAGAAGGCGAGATTGGACGGGAGAAGAGAGAGAAAGTGGGTGGGGAACGCTGAAATGAAAAAGAAAAGAAAGAGAACCTGTCATGTCGCAAACACTTCAAAGGAGCCGACTTCTCCTTTAGAAGTGGCATGATGAGGGTCCAAATACCATGAGGCACTCCTGTGGGCCTCCAAACTGGAAGGGGGGCGGTGGTGGAGGCGAGGACCCAGTTATTTCTCACATATATGCATCTCACACACACACACACACACACACACACACACACACACACACACACACACAACAGGACTTGTCTTCCATTCACCAACTGTACAGTGCAGCTGCAGGGGAGCTTTAGTCTATCCCAAACCACACAGCCAAACAAGCACATCCAGCTCCACCTTCTCCACCCAGTCTCCCCCTGCAGCAGCAGGTCGAGGTCCCACAGCTTACGCTGAGGTCGTGCAGACTACCGCTGGGTAAAGTTCACAAGCCTCTGCAAGCTGTTTGACATTACCAATAAGGTCAAAGTGTATCAGAAAACACCAGAGAATTATATTATTATGGTGCGCAGACTTGTGCGCCGCACCTCACGATCAAAAAATAGCCGGGGCTTTTTCCACTGCTAGCTGCCTCACTTATCAATGCGCTGAACATAAGCCTGTGGAAGTTACACAAGAGAGACTAAGAGGTACCCAGAGAGGCCTGCAGCTAACAAGAAAAAAAAAAAAAAATCATCGCTCATTATCAGCCATCTATTTTATCTACTATGAAACATCTCCAGACTCCCAGTTGTCAGACATCAATGGTGCTTAAATTAATCCTGTGGGCTCCTGTTTGCACAATAAAGATATGGAAGGGTGCTTCTGATATTTGTGCGACTTTAGAGTTTGAGTAATTGAATTAGCACACAAATCAACCACGGAGTATTGTGGAGTGTAGTGTTGAATGTGATAGCTCCTGCCAGGGAGCACAGTGGCTTGGGCATAGTCAATTATAAAGCATTAAAAAGAAGCTGTCAATAATCACTTCCAAGAGAACTGAACAATCCATGCTGAGTGTTCTCATGTTTACAGATGATAGGGCTTTCAGGTTAGCGCTGAGCAGAGTTTAGAGGGGAGAGCGAGACTGGAAACATATTTGTGGTATCATTTCCATAAGCCTCTGCTTTGCGGACCATAACGCAGCTCACAAATGTGATTTATGACCTTGGTTTAATGGCTGAAGCAGAGTCTTGGTAGGTATCAGATGACTTTTTCAATATGGCGACGTCAGAGGGGGCACAGCGAATGCACCATCACAACAGGAAATGAGGGCTTGTCTCAGCCAAGAAAATATGAGAAGCCAGATATCTGATCATCTAATGGCAGATAGATGCTACTTCACTTTGACAGAAAAGGCATCAGTCAATAAGCACCAGATGAGCAGTAACACAAAAAGTATGCCATGGATTCCTCGCACTATCTAGATCATTCATTCCAGGAGCACAGTGGTTCCACACTGGTCAGTGTGCACAGAATACGCAGCACATCTGTCTCTCGTTTCAATAAATTACAATGTGGAAATAATTAATACAAATGCTACAACTATTTAGGCAGACTGTGCTTTCTTCTGCAGCCTGTGTAAATGTTTCATACACCTGTGAAATACAAAGAGTGTGACTCACCTGAGCTTGGAAACTCTTGAGAACAGGTGCCACCATCTCCCGGACTTCCTGTGTGCAGACAAAAAAAGGAAACACCGTCTCAGCATTTTTCATTTTGCAGATGCTCCACCTGTTTAGGAGTCAGATTGGCCCCAGTGAGGCACAAACAGCGCCAAAAAAAAAAAAAAAAAAAGAGGACTGAAAATCTTTAATGTTAACGGACACACTCCATAGTTCCCTCTTACATTGCATGTGTGTGAGAGTGAGCTATGCTTTTTTATGGGGAGTGGGTATTAGCGCTTAAACCTAAAGGGTTTGAGTGGGCATGTTTGAAAAGTGGGGCTTTCTAGTAGCTCGCGTTCGAGCACAGAGATTCAGACTTACTTGTGCGAGCTCCCACAGCCTCAGGTAAGGGGATTGTGCTGCCAGTGGTGACAGCCTGATCCTGTCTTAAACGCCTGTATTATACTGACAAGATTACAGCACTACGCTGCAAACTCCGGCTGCGACAGGGAACGCAGCGTAGCCACAGCAAATAGCCCCAGGGCTCATTTATGAAATATCAAAATATTCTCTTTGACTTCGGCCCAGATGTCAATGGATGATCATTTCAAAGAAACGAAAAGAGAAAAAGAAAAAAAAAAAAAATAGGAAAAGTTCACATCTGTATCATTCATAGTTTGAGTTTTTCATGTATTCGGTTCAACACCTTAATTGCCATTTTGCCTCGCAAAATTACGGTTGGAGTGAGGTCTCGCCACGTTTTTAAATAGAAAGCGGAAAAACATGAAATGATGCACAGAGTGAAAACATCTAGTGTGCAGTAAACACCTGACACACCACTCACCAAACTTTAAATATTATCACTGATACATCAGTAACAATAAAAACGTCCATGTTAATTAATCCATTCAATTTGTCAGTTACATAAAAATGTGAACTGGATTTTGGCCAACAGGAGCCATTATGGGACTGTGTAAACTCGTCAGTGAAGTGCAGTCCAGCACGGGGATGTGGAGTACAAAAGGATAATGCTCCCGAGTCGAACCGTTTGCATCGCCGTCTTTTTTTTTTTTTTTTTAATCCTGTATTAGCTTAATCTGACATTTATATTGGATAAGATCACTGTACATTTTAGCAGCAGCTGAATATAGAACATTGATCACCAAGTAGGGTTTTTTTATACATCTGTGTCTGTTTGTTTTTTTTTTAATTTGTCAGTAGGATTAAAATAATATAAAATAACACTAATAATATATAGACACACAAACACATAAAGTGGTTAAAATACACAGGCTCTGTTCATTTTGTTCAGCTGAAGCTGATGTGAAGTGTCAGCTGTACGAGTTAGTCAAATAAAGTCTGTATCTCTCTTTGTGTTTTCATAAATAGCGCCTCTTTTCTAAGCAGGGGCACTTGAACAAAAACAGAGAAATTTGTACCAAAAAGACTAATTTTGGAAGATATCCACTTCATTTATTTAACTCACGCTGCCGAAGCTTCATATTAGGCTCAGACTAAACTTCAGAACGTATTTTTTGTACTGAATGAAGGACCATGGATTTCTCTCATCTCTTTCACTGGAATCACTTGAGAAAGGAATCTCTTGGTGCACAAAAGGAACCAAAAAACGAATTCAATGTACACATGAACTTGTGCGCCTCGTTTTGAATTCAGTGTAATATTGTTAAGTCTTTCTCCCAAACTTCCTCTGTGCATCTCATCTTCGGCCGAACTGTTATTTGAACAGAAGCACAAAAAGTGTTTGTACTGTCACGCTGGAGCACGTGGTACAGCAGGAGACTCGTCTTCATTACCAGAGACACCTGTTCCTGTTGCATCACATAAATGTAGAGAAAGTCAACTTCAAATACAAATTTTGACACTAAATTATTAACTTCTTCATAAACCTGTGCCATCTTTTTTATCAGTGAGCCCCTGAACTCTTATCCCACCCAGGTAGAGGCTAACGTCAGCGTTCAAATATTAACTGAACTATTGGAAAAGCAGGGGGGAGGCTAACCCTGGCTTCTCACAAGTGCTGTGCTCCCTTAATATGTACTAATGCAGATTTTTACAAAAGAAATAAATAATTCTCTATACAAAGGTTTATGCGGGGGCTTGAGCAGCGGCGGTGATGCAGACGGTTAGTACCTGCTGAAGTGAAGATGAGGAAAACAACAGAGTTAGAAGAAAACGCAGGGGGCGGGGTGCTTGACTCACCTCAGGGACATTTCTCTTGAACTCCCTGCTCAGCTCTACCAAGTGCTTGTGGGAATGCTCACTCTCCTCTTGTCGACCCGCCAGCTCAGATGCTACAGAGTTTAGCTCCCTCTATGAACACATACACACAGACAAAAAAAAAAAAAAAAAAAAGGAGAGAGAAACGGTGAGAGGAAGAGAGTGGAGAGAGACGGCACTTTAGGGAGCCTGCCAACGCTTATCCAGTAAAGCTTAGAGTGTACATAAATAAAAATACACTGCTGAATATTAACAATGTAATCCTTCATGATCTCACAGCAGTAATACTTACAGCTAGCCCTGGCCCATAAATAATTAAGCCAAAATAAATCCAATGCCTACAGTAGCAGAAGGCCTTTTAGATAATCAGTATTTGAAATAATCAATACGCTTGCAACGGCTATAGAGCGCCAGTGAGGGAGGGGGGGGGAGAGAGAGAGAGAGAGAGAAAGAGCGAGAGAGAGAGACAGTGAGTGAGTGAGAGGGAGGTGGGGTGAGGGTGGGGGTGAGTCACGTGTAGAGACCCAATAACCTGACAAACACCCTTACAAACAAATAGAGCTTCCTCCTGAAAGAAGGGCTGTGTTTTAAGCCTGGCCAAGACCCGACTCAAACACAAACACCTCGCTCGCTGTCGTAATTACCACAGGTCAGATCTATTTTCAGCTTCTTTTCAATCTCTCCCCCATCGCTTGCACCAATCATTATATTGATCCGGCACAGATTTTCAATACATAACAGCAGCCTCTATAGCTTTAACCAAATTTCCATTTTTGCTACAACAACAACAACCCTGATCGCTATTCCATTAATGTCTCGGCACATTGGTTGTTTACATGTTTGTGTTTTATGAAATGAGAGCTCCACCCCGGCAACATGTCTGATCCACTATTCAGAGCTGTCGGTGCAGCAGGCCCTTCATCAGAACCTTGCATTCATGCTGGACTCAGCTGCACCACATGCCATCCACAAATCCGATATTATCGACCAGTCATCCAATTCCCGGCTCTTTCAGCAAACAGAAAAAAAAGGAAAACAGATTCAAACTCTACTCTCCTGTACTGAACAGTGCTGTAACAGACAACTGTACAATTCACCTCCTCTCCGTTTCACTGTGATTCTTGGTAATTGATGAGGATCTCCTCTTGTAACTGCTGGGTTACAATATAAAAGTGGAGTAGGGGATTCAATTACCACTGCGAATTTATATATGACGCCGGGAAATTAAATTGACTGTGTTTTAATTAATCTGCAGTCTTACTTAAAGGCAATTTAATAAATCATCACACTAAGAAAAAAAAAAAAAAAAAGAGAGAGAGAGAGAAAATGGAAGGATGAAACTTCTCCAGCAGCGGCCTCATGAGATGGTGGCAGCCTGTCGGTCAGATGTAGGCCATTAATTGAAGGGCTGCTGGTTCAAGTCCCTGGACTGGAAAGTCAGAAAGTGGCTAATGTAGGACTGAGTGCACTGTCTGACGTGAGATATGCAGCTGGAAACGGACTTGCTGAACTATAACAGAACTTTTACACAGTCAGTGTGTCCATGAGCAAAGACCCTGTCTTCTATTACCTTGGTGGTAAAGGTCCGTTGACACTGGGCTGCTTGCAGGACTTGTGGCCAGTTAATTGTGACAAGTTTGACACTGTATTAGCCACGCAGTGCATTTCTGCCATCTGCACTAGATTAAAAATGTTCGAAGAAATGACAAATTACCAACAAATAGTCGTTTATCTTTGCCATCTGTAACTTGAGCTGAGGTTTTCCTGATCTCACACCCCACAGGGAGGTCGACATCCTTTATCCTTTAACCCCAAAACACACTTGAGTGTTGCAAAAATTATTTATATATGCATCATTTATGACAAAACAAGAATAAATCCTGTGCCAACCACTGTTATCCATTTTGTTTAATGGTAAATATTCATGGCACCAGGATGTTTTTTTTTTTTTTTTTTACAGCTACAACTTTAAAACCACCGACAGAGGAAGTGAAGAACATTGATCATCTTGTTACAATGAAATGTCTTGCTGGGAAACTTTGTGTCCAGACAGTCACCTGGAAGTACAATCTACAATCTACCTAAACATTGTTTCAGACCAAACGTGCTCTCTCCGACAGCAACATCCTGCAGGCTATTAGCTCAGCCGGGCATACAGACTGAAAGAGGTGGGAAGAGAAATAGAAGCATTTCACAACCACATGCAGGAACTTTCTGGTTTTCTGAAAAACCCAAGACACAAAATAGAAAAGAGAAAGAAGATAGAAGATAGAAATAGGACTGTTAGTTAGATTTAATGACACTGAGGCCCAAACTGTAACCAGTGGTCAGGCCAGTGTTTCGCATGGTAGCTCACTGCCAACTGTGTGTGTGTGTGTGTGTGTGGGTGTGTGTGTGTGTAAGAGAGAAAGAGAGAGAGAGAGAGAGAGAGAGAGAGAATGTGAGACTAATTGCTTTGGATAAAAGTGCTATAAAAATGTAGCCATTTACCAATGCTACTATTTTTCTAGTGACCAAGCCCAGGGGACAGTGTGTCTCTTGTCCTATTTCCTATTTGTAACAGACAGGAAACCTGGTTCTGGACATGTGGTTACCACCTCTGCTTATATTATTTGAAAATCATATATTTAAGTATGTTTTGGAAACGCCTGGGCAGCGTGAAATGTGTCATTTCTAGTAAATTATACTGTCACTGAATAAAAAAAATAAAAAATAAAAAAAAAGGGGGTCGTGGCTGCAAAGGATAAGACACCGGGACTTTATAAATTCCTGTTAGGCCTTACAGTCCATCTGGGATGAGCCTTCCTGGAGATTAGAGAGAGGGCTTTCAGAAGCCGGCCAACTTCCACTAGATTCAAATGGCCCCAGACCGGCTAATCTTGCCAAGAGAAAATTCCTCTAGAAGTGACTGAGTGGATTTTATAAGTACTTAAGATATAACAGTGTGGTGATTCTAAGTCCGCCAGTGGCCTCAGTGGTGAGCTGGGTTCACTTCTTATTGCGACGCAGTTGATGAGAGTGGTGAACACTCGCGCTGTATGCAAGCCAAACAGTGCAATCATAATGACATGGTTGTTTTGAAAGCCCCCCACAGTTTCTAGACCATTATGAGGGAGGGAGGCCTGGCCAACGGCCCATCAAATGAAACCTACTGTCTGTCTTTCTGGAATGAAGTGAAGCAGAACGGACTGTTTGCTACTTTGGTTTTCTTGCTCAAATTGATGATGGGAGAAACTCCACAATGTAGCGTTTTACAAAGCTATCTCAGGTGACAAAAGATGCTGGGGCAGATTTTTCCTCTGCCTCTTAATCAGATGTAATCAATTTCAACCTACAACCAGGGCACTTTTGAGATCACTGATACAATTCACTTATCTCCTTCCATTATGTTGAGCTTCATCCTTCACCAGATTGTTTGCATGAACGTGTTGCTTTCTGAGGTCTCAGTCACTTAAAAAGGGAAAAAGGCAAGTTCAACTCGTTATGCAAAGAAGGGCTTTTTGCTAATCATTTGACAGGTTTTAAAAAGGACGATTGGGACCAAATTTTCAGTGTGTGGCAGTCGGGTCAATACAGAGCTCCTGTCATTAAGCCTCTGCCAGTCAAACATCCAGCCATAATTGATGAGTTTCCTCTGGGGAGGGGGAAGCTGTCATTGGGGCTGGAGGGGCAGGACAGAGGGATTTAGTGCACAGAACCAGTCCTGGTGCACTCAAGTCAATCTGTGAAGAGAAAGCAATTTTGGTAATGTTTGACCAAAAAACAAAGACCAAGAAACAAGACACTTATTGGCTTTAACAGCACAGACCTGCAGCCTGTTGGCTGCAGTCGGTAAATAGACTTGATGCTAAATGAACTGACGAAAAAAACAAAACATCTTAAAACATGACTCACACGTCGTTTGGTTTATAAGGTTCTGCCCTTCTGACACACACCCAGAGTAAAGATGGACCCACAGGCAGCCGTTTATATCATTTGTATAATTAAGAGTTCTCAGTTTTATGCAAGTGTGTGGCAGCAAAAAGTGTCAGGGAGTGGTCCCTTTAGACTCCACTGAGTGAAGGATAAAATGAGTGAGAAAAATGGAGGCCAAGAGTGGCAACAAATCAGTAAAAAGAAGACAAAGCATTGATGATTATGGACATACGCTGGTTGTTAAGTATGCCATGTTTCATTTAAATGATGGGTGGCAAGTTATGTCTATTTTAAGGAATAGCAGCAAACAGAGGGTAAAATATCTAATAGTCGAATCCAGCAAAGATTTACAGAGCAAAAATTTCTCGACAGAAATGCGAGCCGAAAGATGTACTGGAACAATCTGTGCAAGTGTGAATGTTGCAGGGCTCACTAATGTATTGTGTTGGAGTAGATTTGACATTGATTCATTAAACCTAGCTCCTCTTGATTACATCTGTAGTGGTAAGCTATTTTCTAGCCTTTCACAAAGACAACCGATGGTGGAAAATGTTGACAACTGGAAAAAAAAAAACCTACCAAGGTACTGCAATGAGGTACACTGAGTCAAAATCACTATTGTGTGTACTGGGCTTGGACGGCACAAATTAAAGAGGAAAAAATAGGGAGGAGGAGGAGAGAGGGGAAAATGCAGATGGGGTATTATTTTTCTTTTTGTATCCCATCTAATTGCAATCATAGGCAGATGTCTGAAAGTGTGACAGCATCAGCAGAATTGCTGCTGAGAGCACAGAATCTTTGTCTAAAAATAATCAGACATTCTGTGTGCTGCTGTTTGTT
This sequence comes from Polydactylus sextarius, assembly GCA_016801845.1. Classification (NCBI taxonomy): domain Eukaryota; kingdom Metazoa; phylum Chordata; class Actinopteri; family Polynemidae; genus Polydactylus; species Polydactylus sextarius. Next base: position 1,977,692 of record CM028915.1, read on the forward strand.
ATAATGGTAATCGATGCTGGAGGCTTTGAATTCCATCAATTTATAGATCCACTCTGTTCTGCCTGGTGACTGTACTGCCTCACAACCCCCACCGCATTCACACACCGATGCAAAAAAACACACACACGCTTTGCACGCAAGGTCCGCACAAAAGAGCGAGCGGGTGCACACGCACGCACAGAGACACATGTGCGCTGACATCTGCGCATGGGGGGAGAGGGTGGGAGGGCGGGGGAGGGTGGGGTGCAGCACGGCAGAGCAGGGACCAGTATGTGATTAAGATAAGTGTAGTTTCCTTTCATACATTCCTTATCACCTCCCATTCTCTGTGAGGCACAAGATTGTCCATAGCTGCCTCAGATTAGCCCTGCATCTCAGACGCCACATTTGAGAAGGGGGGACTGATCAATAAATCAAATCACCACAATCAATGGTCCCAATCATTGTAGTCTGGTCTGGCCTCAACATTATTACTGGCAACCCCCCACAGCCACTGAGAGGGAGGGAGAGGTTTTTGCGAGGGGATAAAGTGGGGTGGGCAAGAGCACACGTTGGCGTCAGTCCATATGAAAGATCCAAAACGAGCTCTTATCTTGGACTGAGCATCAATTAAGGACAGAACAGGAAGGCAGCACGAGTGTGTGCATGTGTGTGTGAGTGCTGGTCCATCCAGACAGAGGCAGTCGGGCGGGAGGAGCCTCTGACCTCCATGACCTGGCGCTAGGAACGTGAGCTGAGCACGCGGCCTCCGACAGGGAGCACTGCAGGGCTGCTATCACCTGGCATCTCCCTCCATCTGTTTACCACCGACTGCTGCTCCTTTACTTTCACTCTCCATCAGTTTAACTAGAGCTGCTCCAATTCCCATCACCATTGCAGTGCTGTTAGACCACTACACATCTGGATCAAGCTGGATTTGCATAGAAAAGTTTGTTTAAATGTATTGAGTGCCAGATGGGTGGAGTTAATGCTATTATAACAATTGAGGAATGGTGGATTGGCAGGTCAGTCGGCTAAAGATGACAAAAGTAACACAGATACGTGGTTTGAAATGTAGATAAGTTGAAGTAAGCGATGTGCTGCTGTTTTTGGGGCATTTTGTCTTGAGAGAGACATAAAACAAGAGAGGGAGGGAGATGACACACAACAGGGGTCCACCAACGAGAATCAAACTATGGACATTGTAGTTATACGTTATGTCTTAATCATTAGGCAATGAACAACTCTCTGTCTGGTCTTGTCTTGTCTAGTTGTGTGTTCTTGGCCACTAGCAGCGACCTGCCTGGCGCTAGGCTACCAGCTCTGTTTTGAGAGTTTAGGAGGGAGCAGTAGGAGGTGGAGCCTGGATGGAAAGAGTAACGGGAATTTCGTAATAGTGATGTATTTTAAACATGACGATATGGATCCATGTTTCGCTTCATCATTGATTCACGGCATCAGTGATATTGGATCGTTAATCATTGAATTGACATATTGATCTAATCAATGAATCGTTACACCCCTACACATTAAATGACAAATTTTAATTGCAATCCTAGTTCCTGGTTACGTATTGACAGCAAAGAAGCATGTTTCTCTTAACGTAACACACACGTGCGCACACACACACACAACTATTTTCAGTATTAACATATGCCCATTACCTGAAATCACTGTACCTAAAAAGTGGTTATTATTTTAATAATATTTATGGTCTTAAAGAATTATTTCATAATTTGCAAAAAAAAAAAATAAAGAAAAGCAACAATTGAAACACTGTATCTTGTCATAACTGCTGTCTTATCTTAACCCTTCGTGCACTCCCAGGTTGTGAAGACAAGGTCCAGTCTACAGCTGTTTCACTGACTGAACAGAGTAGAAATATGTAGGTAGTGTATATAGATTGTGAAGACTTACCAACGGGGAAAATCACATTTAATTTTGGCACCTCTCTAAACTCTGGACTGGTAAGTCTGATAAATCATCCAAAATAATTAATCCCCAGTCAGTCAGGCTGTCTTCAAACAGCATGCTAAATCTTACAAAAGGAAGGAGAAGCGTGTGAGCATTACAACCATCAGCAAAAGGTGTGACTGGTGTTGTCAGCCATTATTCGTCATACCCTGCTTCATTTAGAGAGTTTTTGGTGCCTGACGCACCAGAGCACAGCCTACTTGTCAACACTTCTCTCTATAATTCCAACATGCACACTTGGCCACACATGCACGCACACGTTTCTTTTCTCTCACTTATATACCGGTAACACATTTTTCCATAATAGATGCGCCACTAATTTCATTTATTGTCAAGTCTTATTGTCAAGAAAATTGAGAGACAGAAAACTGAGATTTTTTTGGTGTTTAATATTAGGGCCATAATTAAACGGAACTATATTTTGGTTGGTCAGTAGCCTGATGGTGATAATGTTATATTTACAATCTCACAAAGCAACATCTTGATCAGCTGAGCAGCTGACGTGGACAGACACGCTGACTGCAGCCTGTTTTACACAGGAATACTGCACCTTCATTCCGCTTCACTGTTCTGTATAAAAGGTGTGAAGGCGGAGTGGAGGTGCACTGCTGTTCTGCCTTTGAGCTGCAGAGATAGTCACACGGCCGAGTCCATGTCTGTGTGGAGGGGACAGTCGGCACGGTGGGACAGTGGGACATGTCACATGTCACTCCTCTGATGCCAGAACGCCCACACGCTGTCTAAAAATCACACACTGGGCCGACATGACGCCGGCTTTGTTTGGTTTAGTGTAAACAAGGAGAGGCAGCAGAACGGGGGGTCCTCTTGACGGCGTTACGGCTCCATCTCTGCGAGAAAAAGAGCTGGAGATTTGTGAATTTATAGATAGATGACTGAACGCTCCAAACGAAGGCCAATTACATCACCTTATTTATCATCATTAAGGCCAACCATTGTTCTGCTCCTTTCAAACTTTGTGGTTACAATCAGGGTGTCTATTGTCTTTGTGTGGTACATGCAGGGTGACTAATTACACAGTCCTATGATTCATTAGCAGACTAGTGGCTTGAAACCAGTGAGGAGACATGATAACCTCAGTTGGCCAAACGATCGACTCAAATGGAGATGTGAATATTTAGGAGCAACGGGGAGGTTCTGTAAAAAAAAAAACCCCAACAACAACAACAGCAACAATAGTGGTCTAAAAACAACAATGTGAAGTTTTTCAGAGGGGGGGCGCAAAGGAAAAAAAAAAAAAAAACAAGGAGAGACAGAGACAAACTCGAACAGTAAAACTGAGGCCAAGGTTTGTTTTGTGTCTTTCAAAGAGGGAGAAGGGGAGAGCACAGTGGGAGACTCGTTTCTGTGAAGCTTCACCATTGAGGTCAGTTAGTGGGAGAGGAGGAAGGCTCCACAGATGCAGCCATCACCACGATGGCCCACTTTCACCTGAAACGACTGCAACGCTGCAACACAGCTAACCTGCGATTGTTTATTCTCTCTTAAGAAATGTCAATCTGTTCACTCTCAGGTGTGCTGCTCTTCCTCTTGTTTTTGTTGTTTTCTCCCCCCTACTCTCTCCGTTTTCCCTTGTCGATTGCAGCGAGATCAAAGCGACGCCGCTGGAAGAATCTGAATATTTCAGGTGTGGAGAGAGGGCTGCGTTTCACACCACCTGTGTAGCACTGAGAGACGGGTCCCTCCTCTCGCTCAGACTCAGTTAGCGGGGCCCCTGGGGCTTGGCGACATAAACCAGGGCCACCTGTCTGAGAGAGACAGAAGACTCCTTTACCCTCCTTCTTTCCATCGCACTTTCATTTTACAGCATTTGAACCAAAAATAAATGAATCTAAATAGAGCGGTGAGAGTGGGAATAAAACCGGTGCTGACAACAAGCAGCTGAGAGCTTTGAGCGCCGTCACAAAGGCTTGAAGATCTGGCAGACGAGCTCCGCTGCCGCAGAATGGGAGCAACCACTTGAAAGGCCAGTTTATACATTAATCATTTTATAATTTGTCCTGTTCTGCAGCAGAAGGTAGCTTTCATATATTAAACGATTAAGTCTGGTCAAGAGAATCGGCAGGATTATTTTCTGCTATAACGTGGCACACGGTGTGGAGCTGGTCTGTGAGATAATTCTCATCACATCATCAGGTCTGCCATTTCTGACCCAAAGCAAATAAAAAGTATCCCCAACGTCCGCGCCGGCCTTAACGGTTTGATGTAGCTGCTCTCCTTGGAGGGCTGTGTGCCTTGACATGTGTGCATGTGTAAGCACTTGTGCAAGCGTGTGTGAGTGTGTGTGTGTGTGTGTGTGGACATGTGGTCAGGGGGGCGTGGAGCAGGTTCCACACTACCAGTTCCCAGCCATGTCTCTCAAAAGGGCCGTAAAGTCTTTACAGCAAATTCCTTACATTCATCTGTGTCAGAGCACTCGGCACACATTAGGCGTTTACACGGGAGGAAACACAATCTATTTGATGCTACACTGCCCACACGTCCAGAGCCCTCCTCCCCACACTGGAGATTCACAGTGTTTAACTTCCATTTCATATTCTGAACAGGCAGGCAGACAGGCAGGCGAGTGCAGGGAATGGACTCCATCTTGCTGTAAATCAGCATTTAAACACCCGGCTAAACGTAATCTGGAAAGAGTCAACAAGAGGCCCTCGCATTACGCTGCTCAAGATATTTGTTTTTATTTATTCTGGAATGTGCAATTGATTTTTGTTGTTCCTCCTAATGATGTATGCAAACTGTGAACTGAAAAAAGTCACACTTCATTTTTCCCCTGGCTGCTGCTGCTCCACATCTTTTAATATCAGTGTTGCTTATGAGAACAAGTGGAGGTTAATCTAGGGAGCGGGTCATAGTCAGCCGACTCTTTGTAAATGTCAGCTGGGAGATCCAGGCCTTTCTTATTACCACACTAAACCAACGAGGCTGACGGCGCCTAGACGGATGTGTGACTTGAAGGTGTCTTCCCCCCACTTCTCATCACCATCACGGACCAACCCCGGTATAGAAACCCTTATTAATCAATCGATTTATCGCCATAAATCAGGCCAGGCTTTGATTGTATCAGCAAGTCATGCAATCAATCAATTAGTCAGGACCTAGCAGCCCAATTTAGCAAAGAAAGATGAATGCTCCCCCACATCATCCATTTGGTTGTCCGTTTACCCATCAAACACTGCTGCTGTTGACTCCCAATCCCAACATGCAACCCTTTATCGATTTGCGCAGATTAAACTTGCAAAGGAATCAAAGGACACTTAACTGACTGGGAATAATTCTGCCTTCTTCATTTGTAGTGTGATACTGTTGCCTCTTATCATCGAAATAACAAAGTGTATTGAATTAAAATCCAGGAAACAGAAGTCTTATTTGTGATCCAGCAGCAGTGACAGCCACAGATGATAATAGTTATAAGCAACTGGAACCACTCAGAAAGGGACAAATGATGCATTATTATCAGTCAACCCTACACAGGTTTATATGGCAAGGCAAGGGGGAATAGAGAGAGGGGGGGCAAGACTGAACAAGGAAACAGCTGGATGAACAAACTGTGGAAAACATATGTATAATGACATATTTGTTTCATATTTTATCCCAACTGTGAATTCCAATCCACATTGTGACACCAGCTGCCTCGGTCCAATGCTCCCCATCTGCAACTCGGTGTCAGGATGTCTCACAGGACAGGCTGGGAAACTTTGGGGACGACAAAAACCGACAGGAGCAAGTAGAGCACGACAGAGTAGGCTGCCGGAGCCTCGGCGTGCTTCTCCCCCAGCGGCGGCGTGGAATGTAGCAGACTGCGGAGATGCCGTGGAGAAGAGAGAATACTGGGGGCTCCCCAGGGAGAATGTGTGTAGTGGGATTAGAGCCCCACCAGACGTGGTTCTGCTTCACATCCTCAGACCCTGCTGTGTTACAGCCAAGGGGGCCACCGAGCTATCTGTGGGGGCTTTACAGTTCTGCCCAATCTCCCCAGGCCCCACCATGTAATTAGAGATAAAGACAGAGGGCTCGGCTACTCAACCTCATTTTTCCCGGCTTCACACAAGACTGCCCACCCATAGACCTCAGAGGAACCTCTCAACACTACGACTGCAGCAGCACCTGTGTAGACCAGCTAACTACGAGCCCTATCCCAACCAACTGTTCAGCACACTACATTTATAAGATGCTGCAAGGTATGCTCCATGATTATGATTGATTGTCATTCAAATGTGGGGTGTCCTGAAGTCACTACAAGATGATTCGCAATAGCAGGTTTACTTTTCTGATACTATATTCCACATATTATGTGTGTTGAAGAGGCTTTATATTGTAAAAAGTCTCAGGTAAACAATAACCACAGTAAGAAAGTAATTTTTCTTCATATCTCCCTGCTCTAAAACATCATCCAGGCAAGGGGGGAAATTTAGAGGATAAGGCAGAGAGGAGAAAACTCTCGACTATATTCAAGAAACATAAAATTATACTATGGAGGGATCCATTATTCATCTCAGATACATTTTTCATTTAAGAGTGGGCTGGATATGAGCAATGATGAATGCATCGCCCAGGATGCAATTTGTATGTAAAATAACAGAAGATTACAGAATATGTTTTAAGTGCAAATGTGGTTTGTTGCCATCTAAGTAGAAAATGCATTCCAACAAAAAGGAATAAGACCTGAGCCTGACGACGCTGCTCATAAAATCACTTAGCCCATAGCTAGGACCCTCGCCAATCCTTATAAAGGGTCACAATGAGAGGCTAAATTGATGAATGAGGAGACTGGAATAGATTTTCATTCATATAATATACACTAACTCTTGGCAGGCCATTTGGACATGTGGGATAAGTAAACCAAATAATGAAGGCTAATTCAACTCACATCCAACTCGGTGGCACACTTCCTTGAAATTCTTCTGCAGCGAACACACAGAGAGCATTTTCAGACTCACTGTTAGATACAGGTCTACGCACAAGTGCACACAAACATACTACAGTGTTTTGCTGCCTGCCAGGCATCCACATGTTCCTCTCAGGACTCACTCTCTCCTCATCAGCTTCACTCGGTGCACACCGTTTCAATTCAGTGCCTCTCAAAGACACACAAAGAGCCTTCCTCTCCTTTCACAGTACAAAAATTGAATACAGCCTCCTAACACAAGACCTGCCCACCACAGAGCATGTAATACAACTCATTACCGGGCACGCAGGGTGCAGGGGGCTGTGATGGGAGAGACTAACACAATGGGAAGAGAACAGGGGGCCCTCACGACAACATCTCCATTTTTCCTCACAACTAACAGAGTTCTAAAACCAGCCTTAATAACTACAGCTGTCTGCTTGACTCTTGGAGGTGGGGGTTGGAACAGTGGTGGAATTTTTGGTGAGAGTGCGAGAGGGTCTGAAGGAACTTGATTATAATTAGTCACATGATTGACAGCATTCAGGGGTTAATTCAGGTTTGAATTTCAACTTTCCTTCCTGCCTGTCCAGAACTGTGGTTGACCCACAAGCAAACAGTGTCCAATCACACAGAGGCAGGGGGGCAGTGTATCTAGGTCAGCCACATTGATCTCAGCCCTGCACTGCATGGCTCTGGGGTCAGGTTTTTGTGTGCTGACAAGAGGGCACTAGGTTTGGTTTGGTGCACACAGAGGCAAAGAGGGGAAGCTGTTTTTGTAAGGTGGAGACAAGATGGAGGATCAGCTAATCTGCCACCGCAAAAGCCCTCGTGAACCTTCCTTAACCCCAGGGCAATCACATGACCCGAGGCGAAGCGTTAGACACATTAAAAAGACATGAACTTCAGAGCATTGGAGTTTCAAGCATGCAATCAATGGGGCCACAGGTGCAAACATTTTCTGCACAGCCAGTGAAATGCCCTTTTCCCCCTCCCAGGATTACAGTGGAACCTGTTTTTGCACTGTGTTCATGTTAATGTCAGCAATAATAAAGACCTGCAGCACAAGAAACAATAAAAAATGAGCACGAGCTGGAGACAGCTTTTGGAGGTGGGCTGGAAACAGCGCGGGGAGTCGAGAGAGAGGGCAGGATGTGAGGAGTCTGTCAACTTCTCCCTGTCTGCTCCTGTGTTCTCTCGCTTCAGACTGAGGGGAGCAAATGGGCCTAATTCACACTGGCTGTGTGAGAGTGTCTCTGCTGTCTAGCAGCGTGAGCGGGAATTAGATCTATGGTTTGTAGCCTTCATCCCTTCCCAGACAGACTTGTTCCGGCTCAGAGGCGCTGCCTAATCCGCACCTCTCTCCCGCTTGCACTCCCGGAAAATGACTTCACACAGCTGCCTCAAACGCCCAACGCAGCAATTCTCGTCTGACTGAACTCCCCCCACTCAAAAAAACCCCCTCAGCAGACCTCCCATAGCTCATTTAACATACCAATTTCTCCCCAAAGCCCACCCTAACCCCCTCCTAAGAGATGAAAACAACAAGGAAAACAACTACAGCCCCACTTGATAATTTAAGGGCTCTTTTCTCCAGAGAGCTGTCAAAATCAGCAGTACAGTGGGAGGAATTCAAAGAGCAAGGAGGAACCCTGGTTGTGCAATGGTTAGTGGTCAGGTCCTATATGTGCTCTCCTGGTACTATCCTGATATCTATGAAGCGGCACAGGTATCTATGTGTTATCTGACATTTCCAGTTCCTCAATCCTGCATCTATCTCCACATTCCACCAAAACAAATAAGGAGTGAAATAAAATGAAGGTCGAATAAACTAAATGTCAATTCACTGTAAAAACTCTGAGAACGCGAAGCCATGTGAGCTCTCACATTAAACCCAGATCTCAGCCAGGTGGTTTCTTCTGGTTGTTGTCAAAGACACAATCATACCAGATAGATCAGGTTGCCAGAGGGGTGTTCCCAGGCACAGAACATCTATTAGGGTCATGGAGGGTAACTGCAGATAATGGCAGGGCCACTCGAACAAACACTTCAGCCTTGAGGACAGGAAATGGGGAAAGGTCCTTCTAATAAACCATAGCCTACTTAATGGCTGTCATGTGTTTCATGAATACTCCACCTACTAGACTCAGCCAAGGAGCTGCCTACTTTTTGGGCTTTTGTCCTTTCTCGGAGAGACCATGAAAATCAGACTCTGCTTCTGGAAACAAAATAAAAAAATAAAACAGCCAGATCTTCAGGTCTTATGGTGCCATTTTGGATTTCTGGAGAAAGTTAAATTTAGTGTATTTAATGAAGAAAAGCCAGTAAAAGTAAAACGGGCAAACACTGTCTTACGTATGCTCAAATTGCAGTCGACTGATGCTGTAAGAAATGCAGCATAGTTCTCGAGAACTCCTTAGGCAGCAGTGAGAAACAAGTGATATTACAAGAAAAGGAGAATGATTAAAGCCTAATATGGCATAGTAGAGAGGGGAGAGAGAGGTGATTTATCCCTTCACGGCCTTTTGACACTAAATTAAACTGTTGAGTCCATTCCCTCGTGCCAGCTAGTTATCTTTCCAGGCTAATTTAACACTATAATTTACATTCCATATAAAATACATCCTGATGTGGTGCTGTCAAGGCCGTACATCATTTGCAGAGAGTGCTCCAGTTTCAGTGAAAAGGACAGAATTAGATCATATTCATGATGCAATTAAACACTTCAGTGGGAATCGATGTAAAACCGATGAGCCCTGAAAACAATGCATATGGCTGAGAACATTAGAACACATTACCTACCCCTGGATCCCTCGCTCCACAGACGCAATTTAAAATCCTCCACCACTCCACTCTCCGTCTCTCCAGATTCATAATGCACAGCGATAATAAATGAATTTTTCACAAAATTATTCAACTACTAAATTGCCCATGGTAACTGAGTATCAGATGAAAGTGATGTGAATTATTAAGTAGGGAAACTGTTTGTTCTCACCATGGGTGTAATAATCGGCCAAATGAGGAAGAGAAGGGGCGCAAGTGGGGCAGGTTACAGTAAGCGGAGATCTCATAATAAACATCAGTGTTGATGTAAAAATGGAAAAACTCTGTCTGCCGCCTGGGCCTCCAGCTGGGATGATGGTATCGACCAATTTCCCTCGGGCGGAGGTGTGGGTTTTCTTATGGATACAGAGAGGAGAACATTACAAGGCATTGCTGCACATTCACATGTAAAACTGGCAACAGGCTCAGGCTGGAGCTGGCAAACCACTGCAACAGCCAGCCAGTGTTACACCACCTCACCACATTTTACATAATCAGACAGACAGTGCAGCAGACCACACGCTCACACTGCTCCACTCCACATCACATCAACTACCTGTCACACTCCTCTCCACCGCCATCAGGCTCATTCTGATTGGCCAAGAGCCGCAGATTCACTACAACCAAGATACTATGGAGCGAAATACAAAAATATTATCTTGTTTTCCAATTAATTGCCAGTCCCAGTCCTCCTTACCAACCACATCTTTATTGGGAAACCTCAAAGTTGTTGATAGTGAGAAAGTAGACAAATGTAATGAAATTCAGAATTTAAGAGTCACATAAGGGGCAGAGGTGCAGCAATTTGTAACAATTTCTGACAGGATGAGTTGGCCTCTCCAACTGAAACAGTAATTATGCTTAATGGTCCTTTAATCTGTCCATCAGACAGGAGGTGAGTAGCTGGGTCAGCCTAAAGTGCTCCAGGCATCACAGTGTGTCAGGGTACAGTCAGAGGGGTGAAGTGCTCCACGAGGAGTGCCAGGACCGCTCGCTTCAGCACACAACATCAGCAGGCTGCAGGACGCAGGCCTCCCTCCAACACACACATTACTCAACACATCATACACCTACCCAACGCCTCGTGCATAAAAATGCTTACAGCTGGACTACAAAGCGGTGGCAAGAGAAATAAGTATGAAGTGAGGAATAATGTGGGCTCCTGACGAGTTTGATCTAATTTCACCAAATCCTAACAATCCAGGATTGATGTTAAACACCGTATTGTGGTGAGAATTTGGAGCGATGGTGCTCAGCTGGTGCCCTGGCATGCTGCCATCACCATTAATCTGAAGGTCCGAGAGGATTCTTTTAGGTTTTCATAGAATCACGACTGATGAAAGTGGAGTAGGAGCTCAGCTAATTCCAGTTCACATTAAAAATCCCGGTTCGTGTCCTGCACATACCTCGACAGTCACGCATGTCCGGGCTCCGCTATACACAGACAAAGCCGGGGAGGAGAGAGCATTCCAAGCAGAGAGATGGCACAAGGTCAATCCCAATAGTAAAAGCAAAGACACAGGGCCCATACCAAAACAAGGGTGAACAAATAGTACCTTTGTACCCAGAGTCATTTGTACCCGGCTCAGGCGCCTGGCTATCTCAGACCCTGGCAGATAGAGCCCCTGGTCCCAGCTATGCATCTGCACTTGCTGTATTTGTTATCTTGGACAAGCATTCTCTCTCACCGTTTCACTGGCCAAATAGAGAGGGGGAGAAAACGAATCACTCCTAGACCTACTCCTGTTGTTCCCTCAGCTGTCAACACTTCTCACAGACTTCACCCCCGCCTAGCCACATCGATACAGAGAAGTGACTGCCGTTTGCTTTATGATTGCCTTGTTTTATTCTCTCGGCCGGGCTTTTTCTCAGCCCTCGCAGCTCTAATAAGACCGCCTTGCCTGGACAACAGAGCCATTGTCTCTTTAAGTGAAAGAGGCAGTGTATCAGTGAATCCCTTTCCATTTTCCCGCTTTATTAGCCCAGCGGCACACTACTGTTTATACTAGTGGGTATTCTGTGTTTGCTAAGAACAATTACAGTATGACAAATGATCCGTCAATGCCATCTATCAGGCAAGAGCTGACAGGAATCCTATAGACAGGGCAACCATTCGTTCCCCGCTCCCCATCTCTGGGGTCCCATGCTTTAGTATCCATGACAACATGCAAGCCACTTGCCACGCTTGCCACTTCACAGTGAGAGATGAGCGCCCGTGAGTGGCTTTGAAAATTAGCCTTTGACACCCCATGTTCCACTGCGCTCCCACCCTCCTAGCCTAAAGTCCAGCCCCTTTGGGGAGCTCCCGAACAATCCCCGACCCTTTTTCACATTCAGCCGCACACAAACACAAAGGAAGACACAGAGCTGGGCGTTACCATAAACATACCTCTCCTAGTCACAAGGTGTCAATTTAATCGTGCCTGGGCTATATGATTCTCAACATTAACCTCACGGCTACATTACCTATCCAGCAATGGAAAAGAAAGTGCCAGCGTGGCCATCATCCATAAAATACAGTGAGAAATAAAATGGGCGAAGTGGAGAGAGAAAGGTTGAGAAGTGCCTGAATGCACATGAGATGCCAGCACATTATCAGACCGTCTGATCCCTCCTTCTCACATTTCATGAAAGTCTCTCTGGAAAAATGTGTCTCCAAATAGCAAAAAAATACGTCATTAACAAGTGGAAAGCAACGGAAAGATTTTTGCTTTTGTCAAACAGCAGCAATTCAACGACATTTTGTGTTAACAGAGGAGAGTTGGGGCGAAGTGGGAAGGGATTTAAATATATGTTCAGTACAGATCAGACTGTAACTAAGACTAAAACTGTGATGTTAAAAAGAGATTTTAACAGTGATTAAGACTGGGAAATCTAATTATAGCAATATATCCAAGTATGTCAGGGGTTCGACACTGGAAACATGTAAAATGTTCAAATATTAATGCTGAACACTTTCAGACTTAGTAAATCAGAAGTAAAGTATGAGAGATGTTGTGAGCCGTGCTATGATTCCCATTTGACTCGCAGACACACCTCTTTGGGTCGTGTTTATACCATAAACTACACTTGGCAGCTGAGGATCATATTACTACCGTGAAAGAAACAAACAAAGCTGTGCAAACGTGGTGCACTGTCAGAAGCAACGGTTTTACGGCTTGTGATTAATCATATTTGGAGAAACATTAAAGGGAAAGGAGGAAACTGGCTCCAGCACTAGGAGGTAAGGGTGTCAACTGATATAACCCACCACTGACATCAAGCAGAGCCAGCTAGCTCATTGATGTGGCAGCGTCTCATTTTCACCAGTTTGGGTGCAGACAGTTTTGCAGCGCCTTGCGGTTCTTAATTATCTTCCGACTTTGTCTAATTCAATCAACACAACTCAGATCTGGCTGCGAAATGGCACTCACATCCCCTCAAGCTCAGCAAGTCACAAAACACTGAATAAGTGGAACAGTCAAACTGACAAAATGGCATAACACATGAGAAATAACTGCTATTTTATCTCCGGGCTGAGACCTCATCCACAGCAGAGGGGATGAGGGGAGGCTGAGAGAGCAACCAATCAGCTTTTTGTCTTACGTTACAAGGCTGCGATCCGGGGGTGGGGAAGTGGGGGGGGACACAGGAGTCAACTGCTTTGATGACGCTGCAGATGCTGCCCTGCTGAGCAGTGTGAGGTCACTCTGTTAACTGACACTCTTTGGGTCCTGTGCTCAGATGCTTCCTGGCGATCCTAATATCCTGTTAACACAACGGCATCCAACTATAATTTCAGATGTCAGGATGGCACATTATTTCCACGCTGCCTCACAACTATACATTTTTAATAGAACACACACACCGAGAATTTAAAGGTCATTAGGGATTAAATTGCTTGCCAATTTGCAGTCTAAAAAGTGAGAGACATAATGAGAGGAGGTGGGATGTGTGAACCGTCCCCTAAAAATCCTTTTCCACATCACCACTATTCCCACCCATTCACCTCCCATCTAATTCCAAGGGCCACAGCATTATTAGATTTTGACATTATTAGCTCAAATAGCAGAGAGGCCTAACTGTCATTATAAAGCCTTTACTTGTGTGCTGACTGCCAAATCTGTTTTGCACTAGCTACAGACTGCCAAACCCAACAATGGCAGATTAGTGAAGCCCTTCTCCTGTTGCAGCAGAGGTTAATATAAAGTGACAGGGCTAAGTCCGCTCCGATTAAGTATGCTGAGAGATATTACGGCAGTTTGTTACATCAGATCATTATTGGATTAAACAGCATGCACAACAATGAAAGTTTAATTTTAATTTTCAGCAGGAATATAAAACAGGCTCTGAGAGCACTCCTGTCAGAACAAAGGCGGTATTATAATACCTTCTTGTTTTGTGCTTCCCCCTTTGCCATTACTGGAGTGGCAGACATGAGGAAAAAAATGATGGTAAGTGAGGATGTCAACCTTTAGATTTTTTTTTCCTCCCTGAAGTTAATACATTATTTATAAACCAACAAAATTCAACGAAGCCTCACAAAACCGGATATGGTGAAACACTGAAACATAGGGGGATATGCTAGATGCCAAAAGCTATAAGAGGAATTTAATTTTGTGCCCCCTGCCGTTTTTTTTGGTTTGGCCATCTACTGCTGTGCTGCACGCAGACAGTGCCCAGTTGGCCAGTGTATTGTTAGCTTTGTGAGAGGTCACTGCACCTGACCAATAAGCTGTTATTAATCCTTACAGAGTCATCCATTAGCCCGTCCAATTTTTATGACCCTCTTCTTTATTAGACGAGACATCAGCTGTCCGTATTTGGCAGAAATATGGACTTTCTCATCTGGGTTTCCAACACGTGGAAGGTGTTGGCGTGCAGGCCCAGGTAGAGCGGACGTGAAGCCCAGTCAGGGGAGCAAATGGGGAGGGAGCTGAATCTGCCAGTCTCCTGGGGTATTCCCTACCGTCCCGTTACCTCTGATAAATCTCAGTGCTTTACGATTAGGTACATAAAATGAGTCATAGATCTGGACGGTAAATAAGAGCTTGTCAGTGGGGCTGACGCCAGGCCCAGCTCCTCCTCCACCTCCTCCTCTGCCAGATAGTCCCTCTGTACCCCAGCCATCAGACTCCTGCTATTGAGCTGGGGCTAAAAAGGCTCCAATAAATAAGCCTGATATTTCCCTCAGGACGACTACGGTGCCACCCTGAAGCATGCTTGCATACGCTGAACAAACAAAAAGGTCCAGCATCGCAAACAGAACTGTCTGGATACTAATCGTGTTTTATTTCTTGTTTTTCTAAATCATCTTCAAAATGGTTTTTGCGCTCTTTGATTCTAATTACTTCTCTCAGATAGAAGCCAGGAAGTCAATGGATCAATCCATCTCAAGTATGTTCAAACTGTATGCTGGACTCCATGACACTGATGTCTTTTAATGGACCTTCAATCCATACTCGCAATTAAGCATGCAAAATCTCCCATTAAGTAACTCCACTTACAGTGTATTTACTCTGGTGCTGTATGGGTGTTTTTCAGAGAGCGTCTTCCGCAAAGCTGAGAGAGCAGTGGCGAGATGACCTGAGGGAGGAGTGATGGTCTCCGAATGCACTAACACAATGATGGACACTTCATCTGCAGTGCCAGCTAATCATTGCAGCCGATTCGTTTACACTGGTCCAAAATGACTCCCTGAATGACCACCTTTGCATATTAAACAGACAAACAGACAATAGGGACACACTGTTGGAGGACATGAGAACAGCTAAACGCCAGCAGTGTCATGATAGTCTGGGGAAGAGTAGACTCATAATACTGTATGTGCAAATGGGAATCCACCGGCTGATTGATGGCATATTAAACAGAATTGTGTTACTGCCTATCCACTGCACATTTTGACAAGGCACCTGCAAAACAGTTTTCAACATACATCAGCACCTATTCAGCATAACTGCATATAAAGTGCACTGCATCCCTGTGTACCAGAAAAAAAAGGAGGCTATCAGGAGAAAGAGGTCTAGAAAGGAAAGCAGAGAAAGTGCATGGCTACAGGCACGCAATCAGCACAGAATTCAAAATCTCGCTCAGTTTGTACAGTTCTATAATCAGGGAGCAATGAAGGAAAACAATGCCATTGGCACCGCAGCAAAGAGACTCAAAACATTTTCATTAGTGAGCAAAAAATAAGTACTACTCCTTAGTGAAAGTATTGCTCCCTTTTGCATAAGTTTGATGTTAAGAGGAACGATTAGATGGAGGACAAGGTTTTTATGTCGTGTGTGATCTTTGTAAAAGCCTTCCATCCTAGATACAGCATCTGATTTACATTACAGTTTTTCCAAGGTTTCATCCGTTGTCACTCAGAAAGTGGAGCAACACAAATATAAAGTACAACAAAAGTAAAGCTACAATAGATCATTTTGTGACAAAGTAATGGGAACATTGTCCATCATTCATGAGTATATCATGATTCTGGACTTTCAATTCCTTACAGGAACTATTAATATCTCTCCATTGAGGTGTGGGACATCAAAACTGCATAGGTTTTACTATCAAAGAGAGGACATCAGGGATCATAATTACAGTGGTACTAAGTGGTACTAAGCAATAATATGCCAACATGTAATCATGTCTAAGGGTCATTATGCCATTATGCCTGTATGCCAAGATGCCTACGTGCAATTATGTCACACTAATGTTATATCATGTTAATGTGAAAGTACATAATTAAATCACAGTGTGATGCCAATGTCATTTACCAACATGGTGTGATGTCAATAAGCCAATGCCATGTCAATATATCATTATGTCAAACCCTAGAGTGAATATGCCAATACAGCAATAAGTTATTATGTCGATGTCGTATCACATCTGGCTGTCATTTCATCTAAACCTACATCAATATATCAAACTGAGGTCAATATGTCACAACAGGGCATATTGGCATATTCTCATCGAGTGCGATGTCATTTTATCAATGGATCAATGTCATTAAGGCATGATCCAAATATCATGCCAACGTACCTTCTGTCATAAGACCGCTGTGTCACAATGTGATTAAGCCAACGTATAAAGGAAATGATACCAGATGAGCAGTTTTAATGTAGTTTAACATGTGCTGTTACATTTGTTCAATGACTCATGAACTGTTCAAACCGTCATGCAAATATTTTGACTAGATTTTCATTACACGGGGGCAAATGATTTGCACATGGTGGCAATTATTTTCCACAACTTTTATTTCAAGAAAAACAATTTTACCAGCCTCTTCCTAAACCGTTGATATAATCCTCTCCAGATTTGCATGTATCATCTTTATGCTCCATTGACTCAGCATTATGGAAAGAGTTTTGGTATTACCTACCATTTCACTGCTCTCAGCCAATCCATTTTAGATGTGGCATGTGTGTTGATGGATTCACTACTGACATATACAAATTTAAAAGAATATATATTTTTGCCCATCCGGTGCACAACAATAGAATCCATTCCAATAACTTGAGCCTAATCAGTTTTACCAAGTATCATCTTGAGGGCACACAGCAATCTCACTTCAAATTTTTTTCACTTTGTAAAATTCAGAATGTAGACAGCACTCACAATCAATATCTATAACTCTGTGATAGTCATCTTAAATCGACGGCTGCAGCAAACATGTACTTGTGTTTTTAGTTGCTATTATTGTTTTTTCTACTATGCATGTGCAGACAGAGGCCATGAAAGTTGAACAAATGAGATAATGATAGCTTCGCTTTTACTGTCAACTTGGTGTGTGGGTGACATGAAAATATTTTTAAGCAGCATGGAGTAGGTAATATTTACATTTACAAGTATGTTTATGTTGTCATATTATCGATTCATCTTTCTGACTATGATTGATTTAACCCTATCAGGACAGAACATCATTGATTTTACTCCATATCACACCGTTTGAGTTTGTTTACTGAAGCGTTTCATGCTTTCAAGGGTACACTATGTGAGCATATATTTTTATGGTGATTTGTACAAGCATATGAGTACAGAGGTGTTATAGCAATACTACCACCTGTAATGTGCATGTACATGTCATTTATGTTGAAATATACTGTTCCAAGGTTTTCTTTCTGGGGACAGTATAGGGGAACGCAACATCAAAACCTCCATAAACATCATGTTACAGTGTCAGGAGCTCCTCCATACAGTCCCACAGTGATGGCATCGGATTTATTATTATTCGTCATAAAAATGTCACCTGTAAACAAAAGATGGACGACAAGTTCTTCACCCTGATCTTCACATCCAGGAGGATCTGGAAAGTGATCACACAACGACTACTTGGCGGCTGGGTGTTTAAGAATCAGATGTGCTAAAATGGCCAGCACTCTGAAGAAGGATAATCTCCTCATAATTCTGCCTTCGTATCCAGTCATAACTAGACGTCGTCAGCAGTTGCGGAGAGGTTTTGAACATTAAGTTTATAGGCTCCTCATTATTTAACATGTTAGGGTCTCCCCACAGCCCAATGAAATTTTGATGGCAGTATTACAGCTAGTTTGATGGCTCTTCACTCCTACTCACTACTTATGCAGATGCAAACGGGTAAGTCTCTTTGGACAGGCCCATATTCACACAGGGGAAGACATTAGACTAATCCACCTTTCTGCTCTGATGTGAATAAATATTCACGACTGATTCTCTAAAGGGCATGATCACAGACCGTTGGATCTGCTGTGGCCTTGATAGTGGTGGTGCTGTTGTTGTAGACATGCATGAGGTGACCAGACCCCTGCACGGACAGGCCACTGACCGCAGTGATCTGAGCCAGCCGTTTCCTGCCTCTCCATCTGCATACAGTAAAAAACAAACATTCCTGTAAATAAAGACGGCTGTCCAGCAACTGTCTTCCCAGCGACAATGGTATTGACCGTAGTCAGATGCTCCGCTGATTAAAAATTGATCCATTTTGAAAAATCTAATCAACTGAATAGGATTCTTTCATATGTGGGGTGGGGTTGGATGCGTTTGTTGGGGGTGGAGCGGGTTGAGCAGCTGCTGACACAGAGAGGCAGACCTGTTATTAACCCCTGCACCTCCATGCAGCCCCCTGCACCCTGCTCCCCAGTTCACATCCCCCTGCGCCCTGGGACTAGACACGGCCCAGACGGTCTGAATTATTCAGCAGTCTGAAAGAGGCTCCGGCCACTTGGCCTATTAATGCCTGCCAGTGGAGGCTAGTGGCTCTAATGGGCAGTCCAGAGGAGCCCCAGTTCCCAGTGGACGAGAGAAGGGCTGCTAACGCTAGGCTGCAGGGGATGTGAGAGCGAATTCATCAGGGGCTGAGGTCGCGGCAGGTTAATGATGTCGCACGTCTAGACGGACGCTGGACTCACACCCTGCCCAAAAGGCAGAGGGGGATGGGGCTGCCATACAATAATATTTTTATCTTTGAAGGAGAACCAGACCTACAATATTAAGTCTTGAGGCTTATTTATTAAAAACCAACATTGTAGACTTTGTCTTTGATCCACAATTGACCTGAGCTTCCCCCTTTAAAAATAACAAACCACAATGAATATGTCCAGACCCACGGATATGACTTTACCTCACATTACATTCTGGTACCCTTTTGTCATGGCTTTGTGAAAAGTAAGAAAGAAATGGATAACGAATGGATAAAATGTACAAACGGCGCTGAACAACACTCATAATAGAGCGACTTAAAGGATTGTCTACAAAACCCAACTCTGATTACACAAACCCTTATCATCATTTCACAAACAATCCAACAGCTGGAGTGGGCCCTCAACTAAAGCACAAAGTCACTCAGTAATCAGGGCAACACCCCCAGAGAGGAAGAGGAAGAAGCTCAGGGTGGGACTCTCATTTGGGAGCAGTTCAGTTGCCATGTGGCACAATCACCTTGGTGATCATGCAACATCCCCTCAGTGTCTGTGAAAGTGTAAACACAATAGTAAACACGACATAAGAAAATGACCCCATGGGTGCAGCGCAGATGATCCAGTCAGCAGCAGCAGAATACTTGATCCTGGCGTTCACCTGGAGGATTCCTAACAGAGAATGCTCTCAGACAAAAAGTAATCATTGTTGTGCCAAAACATTCAGGCATCACTCACTGTGAGGACGAGCACATAATAAAGTCCAGGCAGAGCGGCAGGAAGGCAGAAGGTATTCTTATTATCATCCACTGGAGATTTATGCACTTCAAGGTTGAGTTCTTTGAGTGAGTGGGCTCGATAAGTCTGATGAAGCGGAATGAGCTTAGCCTTCAATAAGTATTATCTATACTGGACTGCACCGCCACGACGCGCGCTTGTCCCTTATCCAGGATCGGATGCCAAGCACATTTACTGTTGAGGTCAACATCGCTGTCATGATTGAGCCAAACCAAGGGCATCCTGTGGAAGGCTACAGAGGGGACACAGACACACCCTGGACCCATTAACACAAATGTAATTTCCCCCCCGCTCCCCTCATTCAAGGTGACCAAGCACATTATTCAGAGATCCACATGAGATGATCCCAATGGCCTCGCCGCAGCAGAGATCCTCACATGCTCAAAACAAGTCGGCAAAAGCGAGCAGAAAGAGCAGCGCCTTCAAAAACACAAGACATCCATTCAGACAGCTACATAAAAATGTGGGAAATGTGTGGGCCAGGCAGAGAACCACATGCATAGCAAATTATTTTGCTTGGCTGCAGCTAAAACTCATATGCTTGCTTATCATGAAGAAACACTGTATCACAGTCTTAATATTGGTAATGCATTAATAGTCAACTGAATCGTTTTCATTTAGGATCAAGCTGAGATGAAATATTGTAAAAGTAAACATTTCTGTGAGGTCTGCACAGCAGTGTGTGGTTAAGTATTCAGGAGAACCCAGAGGACTGTCCACTTCATGTATGCGTCCCCTGATTTGTCACGCACGTTGACCCCCACCCCCACCTCTACGCCAAATTTCAGTTCCTTAGGCGCACTCTTCCTCCTGCTGCATACAGCAGAAGCCTGGAGCAATGTTTAGCTAAACCTGCTGGCCTACGTAGGCAGGGAGAGTCCCCAGAGGGCTGAACAATCAGACAATTTCAAGATCATGAAGCATTAAACCAATCCCGGCAGGGTACACTAATTAAACAGCCGAGCCCGGCACAGCCAACCAATCCCCACAGAGCAATTAAATCCATCCCCTCTAAAACACTGTGGAACCTGTCTGGGGAAAACTGCCGAGGAGTGAGAGAGGGAAAGAGGGAGAGATGGAGAGGGGAGGGGAGGAAAATATCATAAAATTCATCTGGAAAAAAGAAAAAAAAAAACTATAGGGGGAATGCAGCAGGAGGCTAACAAGGGAAATTGAAAAAGGAGAGAGTCAATTCAGTTCTTTGTTCTTCTCTCTTTTTTTGCATTAGGATTCAAAATGTCTGTTTTTCTTCCCTCCCCGTTGTGGAGGTGGGGGAGTCTGTGACCACATTTAAATGCAAAAATAGTGACCCTGTTGCGATCAAAAGTTGCATATTTAATTAAGATTACAAGGTCTGGAAAGCACTTGTGAGACTGAGCGGAAAGACAGAATAGCCTCAAGGCCTATATTACACACCGGCAGAGCTGCTAACACAGTTGCAAACCCTAATCAATACCCCGATGCCCTCCACTACGAAAGTAAATGAACAGGTGACAATGGAGGCATGACATCACAGGGCTTTTCAGGGAACAACAAAACCAGATAAAGACAGAGAGGCAGGAGGCAGTGGAGGGATGCAGGCTGATTTTCACTTGATCCTGTACACACCAGCAATAACTAATTAGACTGCATGTGGTATCATATATAATTGCTGACATTAATAATGTATAATTAATGAATAGGGTGATGTTTTTTACCAAAATCTTCGTTAGGTATACAAATTCTCCTGTTGTGTTTTTCCCCTCCTCACACACACGCTCCCACAAAGTGCAAGTGTTATTTTTGTGGCGCTGTAAAGACGTAGCATTGGAGCGGGAGCGGCTGCAAACCAGAGGTGTGGACAGGGAGATAGACTTGCTCTTTTCTCCACCGACTGAGGCGGTGTATAAATCACAGAGCCCAGCTTCATGTCTCCACTTCCTGTTCCTCTCCATTAAAAATGATAAACTGTACCTCTTGAAGCCACTCGCTCGCTTTAGGGTCCCAGTCTGCACCTTCCTGGTGAAGAAGCAAGAGTGCGCGGCTCAGATTTATTCTATCCTCTCCTATTGTTGGGGATGAATAAGAGAGTAATTAACTGTGTGGGGGTAGCAGCTGCACAAAGACAAGACCGGCTAACACAACAAGCCTTATCCATCTGCTTTTGCTATAACACACCTTTTGTATTATTTTGATAAATAAGAGCACATCTGCTTAGTAATAACAAATGCCGGTTTAATACTCAAAAGACCACCAAGAGGCCGTCTTTCCTGGGTCCTCTGTCTTCCCACTTAAATGAGGACAAATGGGCCTTACAAACGGGTGGCATGCACAAGACTACTATTCCTCCAGTCTGGTAAACACACTCTGAGCAGTGGCACATAATGAGTTCAGCTGAGATCCCCAAAGACAACCTGGAGAAGGTTAGTGAAGCATTGATCTCATGAGCGCGCGGGGCCCAGGAGCACCCTTCACACCATGCTAACTCACAGTACATGACAACCAAAGTCAGAACACACACCGTACAAGAGCCTGGCACTTAGACATTTGTGGAGGAAAAAAGGTATGCTTTCTGGTTGTTGGTTTTTTTTTTTTTTTCCTCCAAGTCATGAAGGACGAAACAGACAATGGAAGAATGAAATACAGCGAGTGAAACCCTGCCAAACACAGCTAAGGCATGCTAGGTAAAGAGACAGAGCGACAAAGAAGGAGAGAGAGAGAGAGAGACTGAGAGTCAGGGCAGTGGGATTCATTGTAAGCCTAGTAAAATGAACAAGAAAGGACTGGTGCTCAATACGTCTGCAGTGGCGTCAGACAGTCAAAGCAAATAAAGCCAAGGCCGCGGTGGAGAAACGCAGCTCAATATGGACTTGCTGGGCAGGGGACTGGCTGTCAGCAGGGATAGAGGACACAGCTTTATACCCATGCCGATGAGCCATTACCTCTCTCCTCCTGATGTTTCCGCCTGCCTCACTGTGAGGGAGGAAGAGGCTGCCCTACCACCACGGAGCCATCCTCCGGCAGACTAATGTGTCCCTGAAGTTTTGTTAAAACTGGTTATTTACTCCTGCAAAGCAATTGCTCCAGCCTAGGGGCAGCAGTTCGGAGAACACACTGCTATGAAAAATCTGGCGTCTCTCGCTATGAAGCACTGTCAACTACCAAGGGGGCGTTCCTGCTGAAACATCGAGGGTACTGCTTTTTTGGCTCAATGCTACATATGAGAAGACGAGTCTTCATAAACTGAAATACTCTGACAGGTAGTTTGCACATAAGCAGAGGATAATGACTGATTTGTTTGCACGCATTACTCACAAAAATTAGAAATCCATACTATTAAATCATGTTCATGTGAAATTCCTTATACTCTGGTCTGAAAGGCACTTTAAAGGGTCTCACTTACTTTGGGTATGTAGCCATGGAGATAAGCTAATCTCTGAGATTTCCACACAACCCCAATAAAATTGTGGCGAACAGAATTTCATTTGAGGCGCTCACAGCACTGAAAATATTTAATAGCGATCTCACTTTCCAGAATAACAACGTCCCTTTTACTCCAAAATCCACAGAACACGCTATCATTTGCATTGGGACCATTTCTTTGGCAGAATTTCATTCAAAAAAAAAAAAAAAAAACATTCACAGAGAAGAGCCTGTGTATTCTAACCCTGATCCTCAACCGTTCTGGTCACAGAGTAGCACAGAAACCTTGTTACCGAAGTCAAACCTGACAACAGCGACCTATCAGGTTGGACAAAAACAACAGGCAAACACAAAGTAAGATGCATCAGTAAATCATACCTTTTCTAATTACTTTTTAAATTGTTATTTAAGTGTTTTGAACAAACCAAATGTTATTTCGTTTCATCATAACAGGTTACTAACCTGACCTGACGGTCTAGGATCACGGATGTGGATCAGTGTTTCTGAAAGACACTTGGTGCAACTGCGATTTTTTTTTTTTTTTTTTTTTTTTTTTTTGAAAGTTGTGAACACATCACTGTGGTATCGAGGTCAAGGCAGAAATCTGAAACATGTGTCAAAAACCTGGAAAACCTGCGTGACTAGAGATCACTAGAGGTACCTTGAAAATGTTTTTTTTTTTTTTTTTTTTTTTTTGCAGTTTGAAAGAAGCAAAACCTGCATGAGCCTTCAAAATTAAACCTTTCAGGATATTTCAAGTATACAACTGCAGATATAGACAATAACATCATCTCCTCTGAGATTATCAAACGGCAGCACATACAGCAGTCTGCAAACAGGAGCAAAAGCAAAGCAAAATGATTGGATAGGTATGGAAATCTACTTGAAGGAAGGTCAAAGTGATTAAGCTGACATTAATGACAGGCCTAGTCTTCCTGTGAGAATGCTCACCGTAGCTGTCTCTAAACCCATTTGTCATTCTGCTTCCAACGCTGAAGCATCTGCTTTGAAGTCTCTACCACTAATGCTACACAGAGAGGTTAAACAGCTTAATGCTGAAGTCTGTTTCACTCGTCTCGCTCTCTAATGTTCGCTGCGTTTTATGTACCGGGTTATGGCTCCTGGATTTCACATCTCAATTTGCCCAAGATAGTCTTGTAAAAGCTCTCCTCTGTCTTATTTTCTTTGTTGTCACTGTCAAAGGTAGATAAGGGTAACCTGAAGGATATAGGGCCATGACAGACATGTCCCACCCATCGATTCACAGGAGTGGTAATAATAAAAAGAAAGCGCTCTGTAGGAAGAAAGTAAGAAATGTTAAAGTGAGAGACATGTATGACTCAAACCAGCGCTGATTATGACGATGGAGCAGCTTTTACATTTTATCATAGCTTTTAATGTATTGGAATTTTTTTCAAAGAGCTGACAGCAAACAGCCAAGGATTGAAAAAAGAGATAATAGACACATATATCCATCAACTGCGGAGGTCAATGTTAAAGCCTTTTATATCTATCACAGCATATGAATGAAATGATACAGTCATTAGGATGAATATTACAAAATGTGAGACACACTGGACTTGTTCCCCGCTACAATGAGATTATACTGATGCATGTGACATTAACAATATCAGCAAACAAACATATGAAAGCATGAATGAAAGGGAGACAGACACTGATTTTCACAGCCAATTTGAGATTGCAGGGTTGGTATGTGTATGTGTGTATGTGTGTGTGTGTGTGTGTGTGTGTGTGTGTGTGTGTGTGTGTATGTGTGTAGCTACTGGCAAACAGCACACAGAGCAGGCTGGCAGCGGAGGCAGCCAGGCTCACAGGCTGCAAAGCAATTTCACTGTTTGGCAATACTGTTGTCTCTGTGTGTGGATTAGAGCTGACACCAGAGCAACTGAGTCATGCTAAATGTAGTACAATCACAAGCTTTTGTTCCTGATCTAAAACCCCACTGCCTTTTAGATTCGTGGAAGTGAGAACAGAAACAAGGCTAAAAAAAATGGTAACAGATAAACAGAGCATTATTTCGCCATATGAGCGCAGAATTGCGACATCACTAAAAACAAAAGAGCAATTAAAGTAACAGGCAGCAAACGAATGTTCCACTACATGTAAATACAAGCCTTTCTATATATCCATACAAATCATTATAATCATAAATTAATAATGCGTTAAAAAAATCTCAACACAACTGCAGTCAAACTGCCTTTGCACCTGTTTCGACCACACCTTCTCATCACCTGGCTCTGCACCGTGTTTGTGCAGGCCCAATGCTCTCTCTCCAGGTACTGTATTGGCCCAGAGTTGTTTTTGGGCCTGGCAGGACCTGGCAGGACAGACCCTGACCCGTCCTTTTCATGCTCGCCCACGGAAATGCCATCTGGCTGGTGTGAATGATTACCACAGCAACGGCCGGGTGACCTGCAGCCAGCAGGAACCAAGGTCACTCCACCTCAGCGCTTCGCACTTTCCCTGCCCTCTTTTCATCAGCCTGCAGGTGAATTATTCATCCTGTAGAACTCGTAGGCACAAATCTACTGCACAAACACTAAAAAAAAAAAAAAAAAAAACTGCACACTCAGTCTACTGATATAATAACTTGTAATGAAAACATAAACGTTCCAGTGTGAACTGCTAGAATAAACAGCTCATGGATGTCCTCGGTTATTGGAAGCACAGTGTTCTGTATGGGCTTAGATGGTGAAACAGCTGTAATGATTTTACACTGCCAGAAAATGGCTCGAACCGCGACTGAATTAGAAATAAGTGAATTAATTAATTCCCGACACATGTAGCACATGGTGTTACATTTAAGCTATGGGCATGTTTGCAACCAGAGGCTTGTGAGAATATTCCACAGAGCTGCTGTCAGTATAAAAAACATGATCAGATCCATGCTAGTCCTGTGAAACACTACAGGTTTCACTGTTAAACAAACTGAATGGGAGTAGAGCATTAAGGTATTTTTCAACACAGGTATGCATCTCATGTCCTATAATATCACATGTAAAATGATCATTACCAAAACTGATACATCCTAACAAATGCTTTCCATAATATGGAAATATGACCCAAAAGCCTGGGGCAGGGATGTAGTGGAGGTAAGCCTAGATTCCTTTCATCCTCCTCCCATCTTTTCATTGTTGGTGGAATTATTTATCCATTTTTATGAGCTGACAACAATCCTTTGGCATGACTACCTCTCTTGCCCGTGGTATGAGCCAGGTTCATTTGACATGAGTATAAGGTCATTCAAGGGAACATGAGCATCAAGCAACACTTTTCTGCAGGCATCATGAATTTTTCTTAATATCTGTGGTTGTGTGCCTCATAATGAGTAGTGACTGGAGGCTACCCTTTCTTATTATAAACCACTACATCACATGCTCATGACACTGGGTAATGGCTGTGGCCGGTTCAGATGTAGATCTCAGGTTAGTAAGTCGCATCTAATAAAATTAAAATAAACGTAACAAATGAAATAAAATAAAATAAAAAATATCAGAAATGTTACATGGCCCCATGGACCGGGGTGAGTGAGGATGAGAGCCCGCAGAAAGGACGCTACATGGAGCCGCAACAACAATAGCTCCCTCGCCCTCTGGATGATCCAGGCTGGATGAGACGAGAGAGAGGTCCAGCGGCTGAGAGCTGGAATAACACTCGACCAACACAACACAAGACAACCGAGAGCCACCAGATCTGATTTCTCCTCCTCGGTAGGCTTTTCCGAGGGACCCGGACTGCCATGCCCCTGTCGCTTCTCATGTTACAGAACATCAGTCAAACGGCAGAGACGGTGCCCTTGCGCCGGCCGAGGCTGATTTACAAACATTAGCGGGGAATACAATTACACAGCCCCCCCAGCCGAGCAGCCCTATGCGGCTTCAGGAGAGAGCCGAGGAGGAGGAGGGGGAGTGGACACTGAAAACAGAGTTTAGCTTCTTTCAACCATTATTTCTACGTTTGCTTTGAGGAATACGAGCGCAGCAATGTGGTTTATAAATCCAACTTTCATCCACCCCGGGTTAAGCTATAGGCTACGGAGCTGACACGCTATTTAATGGAGTAATATATGTACACGTTACGGCTGTGATGCAAACAAACCGCTCACCTGCCTCAGTCTCCACGCTTTCAATGAGACACATTTCACCAACACCGTGAGGGAAAAAAGCTTTTTAACAACTACCTGCTTTTAACGCTGCGCTACGACTCATGTGTCTCCATGTACAGACTATAATACAATTAATATTTTATTGTAAAAACCTCCGTGCACAACGGACAAGATAACGTCCGCAAAATAAACTTTCCCGACCACAAATAAAAACTTCCCGACATGCATATTTTTTTAAATATATATATATATATTTTTTAAAAAATATATAAAATGACAAGAATTGTACTAAAGCCTACTGATAGATGCAGCAGGGACGCAGCGGCCGTCGACACAAACCGCATAAAACATTAAAGGTGGCGGAAAAAGTTACAGCCTACGTCCAAGAACACGGATTCAGGGGCGCATTAAAAGTTTCCGTACGTGTAAGTACGGCGGTGCTTGTCGCGGACGATAAAGAGTAAAAAAGCAGAAAAAGCTAGTGCATGTAAACATCAGTGCTGTCCGCGGTGCTGATCCCAGATCGGTGTGGCTAACACAGAGGCTGTGCTGCTCCACGGTCCCTCCACCGCTGATCAATGATTGAACTGAACAAAGGCAGAAGAGGGATCAATTTCTAATAACTATCAATGCAAACAGCGCTAGCTTTCGCCTTACATTCACCAAAAACGAGATAACACACACCTGAGTAGAGTAACAAGACATACCGCTGGAAAAATAAGCCGAGAAAGGTGAGAATAGCACTAACCTGAAGCCGCCGTAGATCAAATTTCTTCCAATATTGAAACATCGATCCTACATCGGCGGCCATCTTGGGGGATATTGAGGAGATTTTTTTCAGCGGCTGCAATAAATATGTGGGCTGGATTCCCCCTCGTTAAACAACGCTTACGATCCCCGGTCCCACTTTAAAAAAAAAAGTAACGAACACACTTAACGCGACAGTCCTCCGATATGTTTGACAAGTGTGCCAACATGTTTTTGCACAAGTTAAAAAAAAATAAATAAATAAATAAAAAAAAGTAGACGATATTTTTTTTTTTTTTTTTGGCGAAGTGCCCGGTGTTTGAGAAAAGTAAAGAGCAAGTGTATCCGTGCCTCCGTCCCCAACATTAACTGGACAATTGCACTTGATTTTTTGCTTTGGCAAAGTTATCAATACTGACGTAAAGCCCCGGGTTGATCAATACCGTCTGGAAAAGGGAAGGAGATGATGTGTAGATTAGTGGAGTTCAGGGAGTTTGGCCAAGCCTACTTTTAACCGTGTTTATCACAGGAGAACTATAAATATTATAGGCCGTGTTAGAAATAAAAATATGTTCAGTTATCGACACAAACGGTCAAACTACTGTCACTTCTGTCGTTTTGTCGTAACTGTAAATTAAACGGAATATCTCCGCTTTAAACGCGACGTCCACGTTTTCAAAGGAAATGTAACAAAATTAAGTGACATCCATAAATTAACATTGAATATATTATTTTAAAAAAAACACACGTTTACTATACACGTATGCATAACTTTTTTATTTTAAATAAAATAGTTTAAGATGATATGTAACATTTGTAGAGTGTATTGTTCATTTATTTGCATTTGTGGATCCATTTTACACAGATTTTAAAAAACCTGTGCGACTATTGATCATTTCTGTTTAATTCTACGTTTATATTAATTGATTAAATAGGATGTAAATTGACGCACACGTGCACAAGACGATCATAAACACAACAGTAATATGTTTTTAGATTGGGAAAAATAAATTGACTTTATGAATTGACCAAAAAAATATATATATATTTTTATCACTTAAAGGCAGTAACACTGTAAGCAGATATAAAGTGCAACATATTTTACTTTGTCTAACTTAATAGAGCATGTGGGTGCTCTTTGTCTACTTAAAATAACTCATCCCTCTGGTTAGGAGCTCTTGTAGGCTTCTGTGCTGCAACACTAGAGCCTGGTGCTCCCCCTGCTGACACCACAGTCCTGGAGCTGAGCTTATGTGCAAATAAGCATTCTGTGATTTCCTTCACTTTTTTTTTTTTTTAATACCATTATCACCAAATGACTATCCATCAAAATCAATGGTTTAGTCCACGTCGTTCCACCTCCTGATCACCGTGGATCAGCCTCACACCGTGCACCAGCTCCTAGCTGATATCCCTTATGAAAATCAGTCACAGGTAGAAAATAATATCCTCATGAGTCATATTCTTAGAACCCTCAGGGGACAATGACATATTCCTCTGCCATAGACAAACACCTAAAGGGAAAGTGAAGGAAGATTATTAAAAGTTTTGCTTATTGCATTTTATTTGTGGCTCTAGGGTGAAGCCAAAATGCTGGATTCAAATATGATAGAGAAGATAGCAATGTGTCAGGAAAAAAAAAAAAAAAAACAGTGTTCAGAGTGGAGCAGTAGATGAGAGTTTATTTTATTTTTTACAACTCATTAAAGTGTGATAACAGGACAATGAGAAAATCTAAGAAATAGCTAATATGTCCACAGTTTGGTTATGTTAAAATTTTATGACATTTGGACTTTGGAAGCATCTCTCAGCAAAACTTAATTCATTAACACTAATTTACGTTTGATTAAAGGATGAGAAAACTATATGACGTTATAAAAAGGGACTGGTTGTTTCCTCTCTTAAACGCACTTCAATAGAGAGGTGAAAGGTGAAGGGTCAGGCCTGAGTGACACTGGGACATACTGGAGCTGTTGTCCAGGACACTTAAGACAAGAATATGCACTACATACTGTTTTTTCTATGACTTCATCTCCTGTTTTTGTCACCACATCAGGCAAAATGTTTGTAATCGCCGACGTTTTCAGATGCCAGATGGGAACACTATGTTCTGGCTCAACAGGAATGTGGAGCAGCCGAGCTCTGCTCGGACCCAAGTGCATGCTAAAACCACCATCTTTATCTCCAGACACTGATGCTTTGTCCGTTTGGTCCCCTGAATCCACATTCAGCTGCATGAAACATTTCTGAATACAGCCTCAATCAGATCTGTGCCTTTAAATATAATCTTGACCTCACATTCGCTGCTGGCATCAACAAAACTCTACAGGCCTCTTCCAGTAACCTTGGTGCCTCGTACAAATTAATTCATAATTCTGAAAAAGCTTAATCTACAAAGTAATGCACGGTTACTTCAAATGAGGACTGGGCACACAGAAGGGAAATTATCCAGTAGGAAAAAAATGATTGTCTTGATGAGGTCACTGAATGAGGGATTTTAGTGAGTGAGGGAGCTCTTTAAAAATACTGATGAGTCGTAGAAGCTGCTTTGAGTTTATTTTGGGATTTTATTGTGGTAAAAAGCAGCAACTAAACCACACATCACCCAAAAACTGTCTTCTGCCTTGTTTTATTTTAGAGTCTGTGGCTACCACATCTACAATTATTATAAGACCTTTATTTATATACCGCTGTGGTAATCTGTCCAACTATCAGTGGGACAACAAGTCATGTCAGAATAATTTGACAACATGAGCACACTGGTAGGTTTGATGTGATCGTAATCTCTTTACCTTTACTACATGTAAATGATTTATCATTTTAAAAATATACTTATTTCACTTTGGTTACCTTTTAATAACCAAATAAGTATGTTGGAACAAAATAGAAAGAAGCAGTAACAAAGTTAAGACCTGAAATTCTTTTATTTCTGCTTGACAACAACACCAGAGGGAGAGCAGCAGGACTGGTAGGAGGGAGAGAGGAAGACATGCAGCTAAAGACCTGGACTGGTTTCAAACCCAGGCCTGTGGTAAGACCTCAGCTTTGATAAATGCTTCACGCTTAAGCTGGTGAACTACTGTTGCGCTACTGTCGGACTAAAATTACATGCACTGCAGTAACATTTCTAACCTGGTAAAACTATTATCAACAAAAACATCCTGTAGTTTGCACTACTAGAGAGAAATCCACAGTGTGGAATATCATGTCAATTGCTTTATGTTACTTTCAAAAAACAGAGGAATGTACTGCGTAGCTGAACCAACAAAATGTAATATGAATCTGCACTTTGACTCTATTGAAAATAATATTTCGCTTGGTTGGTGATTAGTGGACCATATAAGAGTTTAGTAAATTATTCATTAGGAAATGTGATAATGTCTTGCAATTTTTATGAATAGAAATTATATCAACATAATTAAATACTCAATTTGGTGCATGATGCAGATGAGTTCCCATGTGATTGTATTGGAACTAAATCTACAATACACCAAGAAATGAGAATATCTATACAACTGAGTATTTATTTAAAATCAAATGGGGCAACAACTGTAGAAACAGCAGTGTTGGTGCTGATTTAATGTAGCAGAGAATGAGTTAAGATCAGATTTCTGTGGTAGTTTAGATATTGAATGTTGTGTGTTGCTAGCACTATCTACTGGACAAGATAGGTAAATGAATGGTCAAAATAGGAATCTTTTTCCTGTTTAACTTCACTGTTTAATCTTCTGTGTTTGCCTGTGTATGATTCCTCAGTACAGACTTCAGATCTGCTGATGGATAATATCTTTGATGGTTGAGCCAGGCACCTTTTAACACGACACATTCTGATGTGTCAAATCAGGTAAATAAAGGTGGAAATAAAGACGTCATGGCATTGACAATGCAACAATGTGTTAGCACCCACATCAACCTTTATTGTCAAACGTCCTTTTATTAGACTATCTAACTACAGTATAACAGGTGTAAACCAACTGGTGTCAAACCTGACCTCCAGTTCTACTGGAGTCGTTTTTGATCACGGCATGTCCTTTGTCTGACACATAAAACAGTTCATGAATTTGTTACGTCTATTCTGGTCTACTGTAATTCCTCATTATGAAGATGTTCCAATAATAATTGGTGTTGCTATCATTGCTGCTATTATTGATAAGACCCTGACACCACCTCTCCGTGCCCTCTCTCCACCCACCCCGAGGCTGCTCCTGGTTGGAGCTTTCCTCCTGTTGAACAGGAGAGTTTCTCTCTGCTGTCACCGGCTGCTTGTTCCTGGTGGGAGCTGCTGGGTTTCTCTCTATAATATCATGATGCGTGTGCCTCACTGTGTCAAGTGCCCTGCAGAAACGAATGTTTTTGCGCTATACAAATAATATTGAACTGAACCTCTACATACAATCTTTCAGTCTTTCTGCACACGGTGGCTCAAATATTCAAAGTAATAGTTTGAAGTAATGAAGTCACAATAAGCAAAACACAGTCATGCTTTTCAGTGTGTTAAAATGTTTATATAGGAGTGTATGCAGTTGAATCATCTAGTTTCAGACTGCGGATTATAGTGTTGTATTAGCTTTAATTATTTTTAAGTATTGATTTTACAAACATGTTCGATTAACTATAATTCAAGTGGACAGCAAATATTCCTAATGATCTAATGAATTTGGGATTAGAGCTTTATATATGCCTCTTTTGATTCCCACAAAAAATTCTCCTCGTACACAGACTGTTATGTAGACTATATCAAACATCTCTATTAACTTGTCAAGAACACACAATCATGATCCATGACTAGTTCAGTCTCTAGGCAGAGAATTACTGCTCGGTGTAAACATCATCATTCAAGAAACGAATCATACGAACAATGTTTCCCACTAATATTTTCCACAGCATGGCATCCTGCTTATGATCAAGTCTTATTAGGACTCAGACAGCTTTAGCTAACAGTTCTTTTTATTGTGCTACCAAGAAATAGCTCCCATCAGAACATACCTCTGGTCCCCGCAGAGCACTAACAGGACAGCTGGATGACGGATCCCATCAAGTGCAACTGTCAGTCACGAACAACAACTGTCCTTTCAGAGCTATGTCCTATTGTTATTCTTGGGTCTCAGAGTAATGGGGTATGTGTGTTTGGCTATTATCCCTCAATCTCATGAACTCTGACAATGGTGGCTATTGGCTGCGAGGGAATTGTCCTCGTTACCTGGGTCTTTGCCTAAAGAAGGCATGGAGTATTTATAGCCTATAAACATGCACCATTATGGAGGGGACAGGGTCAGTATATCTACGCCTTGTTTTGCTCACCGCTACATCACAAAGCAGCAGGGATACTGCTTAGTCCTCATCCAGCGACCACTGAAATATGGTGAGTGGACACAGATTTCATTTTCATGGCATTCGATATTGTTTACAGCAGCACCTGACTATAAAGAGACATTCAGTTTCTGCTGCATGATCATGGTGTTTACATTGTATATTAGATACAATGCATTACATATTTAAATGGTATACTATGGCATGTCTTGATGAATTGCACGTTTTGCTCCACTCACACCAATGATAATGAATCAATACACTCCATGTCGATGTGTTTATGGGTACTGAATGCAGAGGGGGAAAATCATCAATAGGACAGTGCTCCAGTTGTCCTATTGATGATTTATTGATTATTTTTGTCCACTCACAATGATGAAATTTTAAAAATGAGTTGGTAATTGTAGCACAGAGAGGGAAGGAAATTAAACCAGAGGAGATGAAAGGACAGGAGACACAGCATCAGCAGAGGACGAGAGAACACAGTGAGAGGAGCAACAGGTCAATTATATATTGTGTTTTTATTTTAGTTATTAAAGTTTCCTTAGGTCCCTTCATGAGCTGCACTGAGAACAGACAGACAGACAGACAACTCCGCCTCACACCCCATGATTGCGTGAATCTTCTTGAAACAAAATTTTAAAAATAAATAAAAATAGATGAAGCTGTGCACCATGAGAGGCCGCGTCAATGAGATACACAACTTCTTCAGAGCTAATCCACAACAAGGGTTAGACAGCAGCTGTCGAGAGGCCCGTGAATCCAGGCAATATGATGTCATCGCTCTGCATCCCCTTACACTGTTTTTCACAGCTCCTTGGCAGTCATGTAAATAGCTCAACATAATCCGTGCCTCTGAGGGATTTTTGATCAAACAAGGCACAGTGTACCATCCTGTCATCACCCAGGCCCTATAGAGTAATCCTCCATGTGATCCAGGGACTGTGGGAGTGCAAGCAGCAGACCACACCCTGCTCAGGCTTAGTCTGCATTCTCACAAAATTGGAGGCTTGAGTAAATATTTCCATAACAAACTGACAGCGTTTGTAATCCTCCCTAATGAAATGCGTGCCCCAGTATAAACCTCGCCTGTTGTGAAATTAATGCCCCCACACTCTGTAAGTTTGCAGATCATTGGCTTGTTATCATAAGCGCATGTGTCACAGTAAAACCGATAATGAGTGAAGCTGAAGCAGAGAGCCAGGTGATGATTGTGCCATTAGTATTGGATCTAATTAGAGTGTCATTGTCAAACCCTACAGGCACCCAAGAAAGCAAAGAAAAGAGCGGAGGGCGCCAGCTCCAATGTCTTCTCCATGTTTGAACAGGCCCAGATCCAGGAGTTCAAAGAAGTCAGTTCTCTGCCAAATGTTGTCTTTCATATTGAGTTTGAACAGTTTACTCTGCGCTGAATGCTTACTGAAGAAACACTATGTAACAATAAAACTTCTGCAGGCTTTCACTATCATGGACCAAAACAGAGACGGTTTCATTGACAAGAATGACCTGAGAGACACTTTCGCAGCTTTAGGTAAGAATATCTGAATATGCTGCTATATAATGAACATTTTTCACTATATCTTTGACAGTTTATCGACCAAACAGTTGATGAAATAATCAAGAAAAAAGCAGCAGAATATGCAATCATGGAAATGATCATTAGTTGCAGCCCTGAAGCCTGTTCCACCTTATCTACCATCCTTGTCTAGGCCGTTTAAATGTCAAGCAAGAGGAGATTGATGATATGCTGAAGGAGGCACCAGGACCGATTAATTTCACAGTCTTTCTCACCATGTTTGGAGAGAAACTAAAAGGTGAGCCGGGAGTTCAGTAGAGTCAAGAGTGTGATTACAAAACTGGTAAAGTCAACAATTATTTTGTCCAACCCATTCAAATCTATGAGTGCAGGTTAAATAACACACACAGCTGTCTGTATAAAACAATATAACTGAACAGCACCGCAACTACCTCCACCTCCTATAATAGTTGCAGCAAAAACTGAATATTAACTGTACATTGTAGGTGTTTCTAATTAAGTGACCACTGAGTTTACAGTATATATAGATACACATTTAATAATATTTTTTCCAAATATTAATTCATAGTTGCTGTTGTTCATCTTCAGGTGCTGATCCAGAAGAAACCATTCTCAATGCTTTCAAAGTCTTTGATCCTGAGGGAACTGGAACATTAAAGAAAGACTTGTGAGTATCTGCCTCGTACACTGGAGTCTAGTGACGTGGATGTCCAGCCTGCTCATCATCACCGCTTGTCTTCACAGTATCACTGAAATGCTGACAACCCAGGCAGACAGATTCTCCGCTGAAGAGGTTAGAGCTCCACCTCTGGCGGTGACAGTAGCAGGTGTCATTTTTTATTACTGTTGAAAAATTCAGCCAAAAATATAACATTTTATTTCTATTTCTTCCTCATATAGATGGAACAGATGTTTACAGCTTTCCCCCCAGATGTAGCAGGAAACCTTGACTATAAGAATCTGGTCTACGTTATCACACACGGTGAAGAAAAAGACCAAGAATAGATCCTGTGAATTACCTCCGGACATTAAAATCAGTGGGTCATGCTGTTGAAGAGATATATGCATTATTACACATACCACACTGAACAAGAAACAGAGAGCTGAAACTTTCAGCTTCAATGTTTTTTTGTTTTATTTTTCAGAATCATATTAATGCAATAATGTTTTTAAAGGGTTATATGTATAGGTATTTTTACACTGTACATATATAATTGTTGGATATGTAAAAGCTGCTATTAAAAGTTTATATGACCCTATGATAGATATTTGTACTTCAATTTTTCCAGGTCATTTTTTATTTTATATTTTGACAGCACCATGACAATAGGGCCAGTCCTATAAATATGAATGACCATGACTGACTGACTGATCATGTTACACCATGGGTTAGCTGGAGAGGCTCCCGTGTACATGGGTTTTCCCAAATGACTTAATGGCTTCATATCTATGACTTCATATTGAAGCCATTCATATTGAAGCACACATAATGTTGCCAACTTAGTGCCTTTGTCCTCAGATTTACAGACTTTTAAGAGCCATTTAATTTAAGCGGGTAACAATCAAGGTCATGCAGTGTGATGGGCATATTCTCTGATTATGAAATGGCACTGTTTGATTTGTGACAACCAACCCTGTTGAAATGAAAACAGTGCAGCAGTGAGTTTTCCATATATACAGTGAGTGTACTGATGATGGTGTAGACATAGCATCTGTCACTCCCTCATAACTTTGCGGTGTCTCACTTTGTGTGCCTATACACTCACGCATGCCAGATTGAGTGTATGTAATATGAGAGATAGCTGATGTGTTTCCAAAACAGAGACCAAGGAAGGAGGACACACTGTCGATACTGATAGGACACACACACACACATACATTGGTAAAACATCTATCTTTAAGTCAAATCAGAAATCAGCTGTGTAACCACCAATAAGTGGTAACACCAATAAGTGGTTACACAGTGCACTACATGTCAGTGCACTAACTGTGGTACCCCATTTAAGATGCAACACTTGTGATAATATTGTTTTGTCTCTTCCTAGTTTTGTCTCTCTCTGCCAATGTGTGTGTCTCTGCAGTGTGTTGCTTCCCGTTTCAGCTCCTGCCAAGTGTCCTGAGTATCCACAGCTCATCAGCTATACAACCTGCTGCATCACTTAAACAGTGGTTCAGTCCAGCTGGGATACCACTGCCACTTACCGACTGGAATTCATGTTTCATCCAACCATCTCCCTGTACAGCTCCACCTGCCCAGAGTCATCTTCACAACCCAAATCTCAACCTGGACCGCAGCCTGCTGCAGTTCCAGTTAATGCTGGCCCTCAAAAAGCATCAACTAATCACGGTCTTTTACTGTGATAACATGCACAATTTGTTCAAGACAACTGGGTTAAAGTAAACAAGATAATCAGTCTCTCCAACCAAATAACAATCCTCACCTATTTGCCTCATCTGCCAAATCAACTCAAATCTATGCTGCCAGGAATCCTACGCAGCAACCATGTCCTGGTTATATAATATGTGACTGGATCATTGAGAGGAAGAGCTTTGGCTTGAACAGAGGAAGTGTATGCCATTCACATTCTCTGGAGTATGTCATTTGGGTGATTTGTGTGTAGGATGAAGGCTGTTTTTGATCATCCAGACTTTTGTAACAATGCATCTAAGTGACTTCCTTATTTGTTGGACTTCTGGACCTATTTGACTGATGTCATTGGATTGAGAAAACTCTTTAAATTGCATTTTTGAAGGATTTAAATCCCTCAAAGGATTCAAAGGATGAGCCAGCATGATATGATGAATCAGCTTACCATATCAGGAGACACTATCAGCTCTAGGAACGGTGCCTAGAGAAAGAAAAGACTAAGCAGAGGGAAGATGTCACTTCCCATTCTCAACCCCAACTCCACACATTAAGTTCAGGTTAAAGACAGTTTGCTGGTGCATGTCCCCTACTGGAAAAGGCCCATTTTTACACAAACCCTAGTCTTGGTCCAGCCCAGTTTGTCTGGTCATTGTTGAAGTGGATACAGCTGTGGTAGGAGACATCCTGTCTCAACACTGTGAGCCAGAACAGAAACTTTGCTCTGAGTTTCCTTGTCAAACAATTTCTACCCCACTGAGAAAAAATGACAATGTTGGGAACTGGAAATTGTTGAGTCCTCAGCTTGCTCTTAAGGAATGGAGACACTGGTCAAGGGAACCACATGGCCTTTTAAAGTTTGGACTGACCATAAAAACCTTGATTATACTCAGTCTGCTACATTCCTCAACTCAAGACAAGCCAGATGGGAGGTATTCCTCAGTAAATTCACGTACTCACCACCCAGGATCTCCAAATATAAAGCCAGATGTCCCTTCTTGTTTACATTGTGTTGTGGATCCAACTCCAGTCTTGGCACCATCTTTTCTCAGACTGGGTCGTCTATGGTAAGAGATGTATGGCTTTGCAATGGTCATGTTAACCACAGTAAACTCTCTATTCTCAACAAAGAAATAAACGCACACAAGCGATTAAGTGTTTTTTCATTCCTGGTTTTGTGTCTCTCACTACCTTTGCATCCATCTCCACAGGGTGTGAGTTTCTGTTTCTGTCTCCCGCCAAGTTTCCTAATCACCTGTGACTCATCAGTCAATCAAATCTACCACCTGCTGCATTAAACACTGACTCCAACTTCCGTCTCTGCCAAGCCAAATCTCTGAGCACTTTCTTGTTTCCTCATGTTGTCTTTTCTTTGACTAATCCTGACCTTCCTGTGCGTCAGATGTCCCACTCCTTACTCAACCCAGTCCAGCCTCAGGAATCTCAGAGCGACCAGCAACAAATTATACATGAAACTGCTAACTACTCATGAAAACAATTGTTTACCATCTTCTGCTTTTTATTGTCTCGTAAAAATACTTAACACACAACACCACTGTTCCTTATGCACACAGTTCTTGAGATCATTTCAGTACTATGATTTAAGCTCTATTACCTACTATGATGACTTACCAGCGATTAAGATACTGTATAATAACCAGTATAAGCTGCTGTTCATACTAATGTGATATGGCAGCACTTCAGTGTAAA
The DNA here is from genome assembly GCA_016801845.1 of Polydactylus sextarius. Classification (NCBI taxonomy): domain Eukaryota; kingdom Metazoa; phylum Chordata; class Actinopteri; family Polynemidae; genus Polydactylus; species Polydactylus sextarius. Next base: position 2,016,728 of record CM028915.1, read on the forward strand.
ATACCAATGCTAACTTATTAGTAGCCTACAGATAAGGTGATAAAACAACATCATAGTTGTTTTATAGATAATAATAATAATGATGAGATTACCATGCATTTAACTACTGGGGTTTTTATGTTTTTCACACCTATTTTCATCATTACAATAATGAAGCAGGCAACTACTGAGATAATACTGCGGACTGTGATCAACAGTCATTGTAGTGTCAAATCTTGTATCTATTATGCATGAAGGCCCATTTCTGTGTTGAAAGTGGTTGGTTTCTCAGAACTATTGTCTCACTGAACACTGAAGCTGCCGAGCTGACATCGGTCCTGTGTTTTACACTGCCGCACCAGCAGGGGGCAGCAGCGGAGCGGCGCCCGGCAGCCTCCTTGAAGCAGCTGGCTAGCTGTACAAGGTGCGGCAGAGAAAAACAGGGACGAGGGTCCATCGCCAGCTAATAGCTAGTGCGGCTGACGTTTATTTTTTTTGTCCCCGTTTCTCAGCTAAAGCCACCGTTGTATGTAGAAATCTTAAACGCTGAGATGTGTAAGTAGATTATTAGTTTGTCGAAAGCGTCAACGAGGAGACAAAGAGAAGCTGGGTCACATCAACATCTTTACCCTCAACCGGAAAATCAACGAAGCTAACATCATTAGCTAATGCTAGGATAGCTAGCGGGCTAGCTTTCACAAGTGTGTTAACGACGAGACCAAGGTTTGACTGAGTCGGATTTTATCAACAGCACCGTAGCAATGGCTGATGTTGACAAGCTCAACATAGACAGTATCATCCAGCGTCTTTTAGAAGGTAAGAAAGCAGTAAAATATCATTAATAAAACACTGCTGCGATTATTTGCATGTTACTGTGACAGACGCTAACACCAGACGGACGGCTGTAGCCTCACTGGCGTATGTTTATCAATATCTAGTATAATAACCAAGCGTGTTAACTAGCTATAATTCATCTTATTTAATGAGATTTACTCCGAGGTTTTACCTAATGTGTCTTAGTGTAAAAATGTCAGTCTACCCGAAGGACACGAAGAAATATGCGCCTGGTCAAATAGACACTGTAATTCACAACACACACACTGACACTAACACTGCGTCCTGCGGTGCGGCATATATCTCACTGTACGTTCACAGTTTGTCCCAAAGGGACTCAGCATAGAGATGCTGTATCAGGCACTGTGTTTCCAGCGGAAGTCGCGTTGAGCTGTTGTGTTTGTGTGTCTCTGTGTGTTGACTTGTTTGTGTTTTTGATGCAGTCAGAGGAGCAAAGCCTGGCAAGAATGTGCAGCTGCAGGAGAACGAGATCCGTGGATTATGTCTCAAGTCCAGGGAGATCTTTCTCAGTCAACCCATTCTCCTGGAGCTGGAGGCACCACTTAAGATTTGTGGTAAGTTTTATGTGGACATAAGCATAAACATTTTCAGTTTCATGTACAGTCACTGATAAATCTTATCTCTAACTTATGACTCAAAAGACAACATTGGAAATCAGCTTTGTGCTCTACTCTTGTCCGGCAGGTGACATCCATGGGCAATACTATGACCTGCTGAGGCTGTTTGAATATGGGGGCTTCCCACCAGAAAGCAACTACCTGTTTCTGGGAGACTATGTGGACAGGGGCAAACAGTCCCTGGAGACCATCTGTCTCCTGCTGGCCTACAAAATCAAATACCCTGAGAACTTCTTCCTGCTGAGGGGAAACCATGAATGTGCATCAATTAACAGAATATATGGTTTCTATGATGAGTGTGAGTAATATTTACTTGAATCTGTGTCAAAAAAATGCAAAAGTGTCTCAGTGTTTTTTGGTCATTTTCTGTGGCATAAATGCAGATAACAGTAAAATATTAGATTGTCATTCTTCTAACAGAGCCTCTGTGGCTGATGGAGCTACATGGCCAAGCTTTACAGATGTGCATCAACAGTGGAAGAAGTGTTCCTATCACTATTAATTAACTAAGATTTATTATTGATTTGTTATCTTGATGTTTCAGGTAAAAGAAGGTACAACATCAAACTCTGGAAGACATTTACAGATTGTTTTAACTGCCTCCCTATCGCCGCCATTGTTGATGAGAAGATCTTTTGCTGCCATGGAGGTGGGTCCATGTTTTTGTGGTTGTGAGATAAAAAACCTTTTGCAAGGACTGATCCTTAATGTTTATTTATTTATTTATTTATTTTTTTTTGTGGTTTACTTTGTACGGAATGTTCAAAGTAGTCCACTTTTGACGTCAGCCATTCTTATTCGTCCTTGACCAATGCTGTGTCTGCAGTCTGGCAGCTGATGTAGGCCTCACCCATGTGTAATGGCTATTGACCTCAGTATCAGTGTGTTTATTTGTACTTTTACTGCTGTTCTGTTTAGGACTGTCACCTGACCTTCAGTCCATGGAGCAGATCAGACGCATCATGCGCCCCACTGATGTGCCTGATCAGGGCCTGCTCTGCGATTTGCTCTGGTCTGATCCAGACAAGGATGTTTTGGGATGGGGGGAGAACGACAGAGGTGTATCATTTACTTTTGGCTCAGAAGTGGTAGCCAAGTTCCTGCATAAGCACGATCTGGATCTGATCTGTCGTGCTCATCAGGTAATCACAATCCCCTCTGCTGAACAGCTGCATAGAAATGTGGTTATATAATATTATAGCATGGTTGTATTGGGGTACTGGACATACAGGAGATCACTCACTGTGCCCAACACTGAACACATACTGTGTGTATGTGCACAGAGCAATGTTTGTTCTGAAGAAAAAGGAGGTGAAAAGTGTGAAAAGACATGCATAATTTTGCACGGTAAAAATAGAAATGTAGATCGATAAGATGTATGGATAGATACTTTATTGATCCCACCAGGGAAATTATTACGTCACAGTAGCATGACACAAATAGTGGCAGAGGTCAATAAGGAATGTGCAGGAAGTAAACCAATGATAGAATAAAGATAATAAAATATAATAAAATATATATATATATATATATATATATATATTTAAAATTAAAGTATAAATAAAAGTGTACTTCTGTGATGAATAGACAGAAATAAAGATGGTTTGTGGTGCTACAACAGTGTGTGTTCACGTCTCATGCAGAGCAGAGTTGCAAAATTTTTTTTTTTTTTTTTTTTTACCTTTCTGTGTCAATCATCTTGTGAAACTTCAGACTGATCTTGTTCCCAGCCTGATCTGACTCATCAGATCAGATTAGGAACCACTGTATCAGACTACACTCACTCTTAGCACAATGTAGTTAATGTTTGTTAAAGAAGTGCATGTTTCAGTGTTTTGGGTTTTTTTTTATGATTATTATCTCCCCTGCAGGTTGTTGAGGATGGCTATGAATTTTTTGCAAAGAGGCAGCTTGTCACTTTGTTCTCTGCGCCTAACTACTGTGGGGAGTTTGACAACGCTGGCGCCATGATGAGCGTGGATGAAACTCTCATGTGCTCTTTTCAGGTGAGAGGCCTTCGCTTGTTCGTCAAGTATTTTACCATGATACAAGTGAAATATGACATAATGGAAAACTGTAAGATATTACCCGTTTAATGATGATGAACCGCATGTACATAGCGTAATACTGTGCTATTAAGTCAGTATGTAGTTTTTATGCTGAAGATAAAATACGTATCAGTTTGTAACTTGCTGGATTGATAATTCAAATGACGACTTTAGACCTTGCACCTCTGTCAGCTGATATTGTTAACTGCAGTGATGTTAATTTCATAATCATTTTATCTTTTTTAAATTCCATCTGTTACATAATTGTTTTTATTAATCAGCAGTTGACCTTGAGGGCTCTAAAAGGCGCCTTTAATTGAAATGTATTATTATTGTTATTATATTTTCAATCTCTGAATCCCCTTTGTAGATTTTGAAACCAGCTGAGAAGAAGAAGCCCAACGGCAGCCGTCCTGTGACTCCACCTCGCAACATGGTCACCAAACAGGCCAAGAAATGAGGGATCGGGTGGGATCGGGGGGGGGGGTGGGGGACATATGGCCGGAGTCTCACTCCTCTCTTCTGCTTTCGTATTCCGCATTTGAAGGGTTGGTTATCCTTCGTGCTGCCAATACTGAAAAGATATCCACTCCTACCCGATGAAAGCAAAATATTTTGTTGTTTTGTCCACAGGGGTAAATTGATATGTCACCATGAAAACCTCAGGTGTTTTGCACTCCATTTTGCAGCTAGTCTTTGCCACACATGACTGTTCAATCAGGAAAAATGTAACAATATGGCTACTTATGCACAGGAATGCCTTGTTTGAAGCTGTGCACAATTTTCCAGTTTGTTTTATGTCTTATTCATTTGTCTTCTTTTTTTTTCCTCACTGTCAGTAATGGGTATTAATGCATATGAAACCCATGGGGAAAGTCACAAACACCTGTTTACTTCTGTAAAACTTTATTTACAGTTAATTTACAGTCTGTGTCATAGAACATCGACTACACGGCATCATCACATTTTTAAACAAGTCTTGTGCTAAATTAAATGAATAAGAAAGCACTCTTGTAATGTCTAAATCTTTCTAATAAACTTTGAGTGTATTTTAGGGGGAACTTGCTCTCTGGGTGTCATTTGTCTTTTTTTCATCATGATGCAAACAAGGTTTCACTACAGAGCTTATTGCCCATCAAGTGGCTCCCATCAGTCAACAGCCACAAGAGGGAGTGTGAATGTAATCACAGCACATCTCAACAGGGAAATGGGCAAATTGACTAACAGGACTTTAGAAGAATATAAGATTAATTGTATTTTTCTTCATAAATCGCTTATTTCGTCATATTTTTACGACGAGATTAATTTAATGCGTTAATTTTTTTTCTCACGTTTTAAATAGCCATTTTTAATTAAAATGTGTAACTTAATTTAATGAACTCACGAAACTCTTGTGCGCGCGGTCTTACTCCTCGTTAATTAGACGGTTTTGGCTTAAAGCGGTGTTTCCTTATTATGAAACGTAGATTGCGTAACGCGTGACGTCAGAGCAGTCACAAGACCCAGAGTGTGAGGAGCCGCTGGCAGCTGATCCACAGTCAGTGTTGGTTGTGTCTCAGAGGCAGAACTGGCACCATGGCCACGGAGAAACAACACCTGCGGGTCGGCAGCTTTAAAGCGGGCGAGGGGACTATTTTCTGTCAACTTCTGTGAGTTTTTAACGGCGAAGGGTTTTTTTTTTATATATATATATATATATATATATAATTCTGACAGAGAGCAGCGTCTATGAGTGCGTGGCTGCTGTTTTTGTCGGCGGCGGCGCATCTCCAGCCTAGTTAGCAACCTAGCACGTTAGCAAGTCGACGCTTACAACGACGCTGAGCTCGTGAGGTCGCTGGCTTGGCCGGTTCTCGTGGCGGGAGCTGCCGTGTAGGTGATGTTGTCCGTGCTGTCGTACGGTAGACTGGTTGCCAGAGCTGTCATCGGCGGACTTTCTCAGACCGACAGCCGCGACTACAGCCTGGTGACGGCGAGCTGCGGCTTCGGCAAGGATTTCCGTAAAGGCATCCTGAAGAAAGGGATGTGCTATGGTGACGACGCGTGCTTCATCGCCCGACACAGATCCGCCGATGTTTTGGGTGAGTGTGTGTGTGTTTGTTTGTTTGTGGTAAACACATTAACTAAACAACCACGCTGGTTATGACGTGAATGACGGGTCAAAGGTCACTACCAACTTTATCTGAAGGCTGAAGTACGAAAGACTGCACGTGGGACCACATTGTGTTTACATTGAATAACAGTTCACTTCTTGCTTTCACATGGACTTATTTATTACTAACATGACGACACTGAGGTTGACTATTTTTTTTTTTTTTTTGCTCAGTATTGGTTTCCTGCATCACTCAGCTTTGTGTCTGTAATTAATAGACGTGAACTCAGATCACCAGTGTCATGTAAACAAAAACAGTGTTGATGGTTGATCAAAATAACAACACAACCTGTGATTTTACACCTAAAAAATCAGGACATCCTCTCATCAAGTTGGATTATTTTTCATGAACCATTTTTTGTTTTGAAGTATGATAATTTGCCAACTTGTGTGTCAGCGTTACACGGGCCTGTTTCTGTGTTCTGGCACAGGCTGTGGAGACGCAGAGGACCAGCCATGTATGGTCACTAGAATAGATGCTGGCGTCCTGGGAGTAACAAGACTAAAGTTTCCTTTCTAGGAAAATCTTGGACCTAACTGAACACACTCGTGGGAACAAATGCACTTATTAAACCACAAATCAGAGCACGTTTCTGTGCAAATATTAATGAGGGCTTTGAAGCTTTTAGAAGAGAGCCTCAATATATAATTTGTTGGCCAAATATGCATTGGACTACAACAGCTGAGACCGGCTCGACTCTGTATGACATTATTAGAAATATCTTAGTGTGAGGTACGTGTAGGTTGTTTCACAGTCTGTGACATTTCCTACATTTCTTGGTCTGGTTGTTCTGTACTGGAAGTCCAAGTTTGCATCTTGGTGAAAGTGCTCATTGTTGTTTTTTTTTATGGTGCAGCTGCAAGACATTGTTCTTGTGTCTGTGTCTTGTAGAACAAGTCTGAGTAATGCACCGAGCCATTACTGTGACAACTCTGTGCTCATTTTCACTTCAAATCTTTATTGTCTTAACGGGAACAGTTGGTTCTCTGGTGAGGTTTCAACAAGCAGCATTGTGTATGAAACATAACAGAAATGTGAAATCATTAAATATTCACTGGTTTGGTTTCAGGTGTGGCAGATGGAGTAGGTGGCTGGCGAGACTATGGCGTGGACCCGTCACAGTTCTCAGGTACGCTGATGAAGACATGTGAGCGGCTGGTGAAGGAAGGACGCTTCGTTCCAAGCAACCCTGTGGGAGTCCTCACGACCAGCTACTACGAGCTGCTGCAGAACAAAGTGCCACTGCTGGGTGAGTGAAGCCGCTGGAAACGCAGGACTTCAGTGTTTACAGAGCGTCACGCTCACTTAAATTTGTTGTAAAGGCACATCTAATTACACAGGACGGTATCATGAGTTATGGGATGCTAATTTCTAACCACTGTCCACTGTGTGGCACCTCAACACTGGTTCTAAGCCTGGTCTCCTTCTTGAAGCATATGTTGTTGTTTCCAGCGGACTACATACTCTGTTACCTCTATGCCTTTCACCTTGTTTAAAAAGCTCACTAAACTAATTTAGAGCCCATGTACTCCCCAGGACAACACATTTCAGGCTGTGCCCTGTAAAAACATAGTAGTTGTGCCCATGAAACTACATTTTCCGTGTGGTTTGGCTCCGACCACATTATTTGGGGCTAGGTTGTTTATATCCGTCTGTTCAGTTTAGTAGCGGCTGGATGCAGAGTTTTTGTATCATGACTCAGACCAGCTCCCAGACCAGATCCCATTAAGAAGTGCTGGGAATGTCCCAAGTCCTGACCTGCCCCATGCAGTTCACTTCCACAATCCCAGTCCTCCCTTGCACCGCTTCACAACAACAAAGAGAACATCAACACCAGCAAACAAGTATTCTAGCAACAGATCTGTGCCTCGGTGCGTGTCAGTACTTTTCCACCCGTTATCACATGTGCGGCGGGGGAAACAACACTGTATTGTGCCGTTACTTAATGGGAGTGGGAATAGTCTTGGGCCGGCAGTGTGTGTGTAATTGTACTACTGTAGGGAAAACGGAGAAGAAAGGGAATGAGTCACAGTGCGTGAGGGGTTTTGAAGGTTTATCCTTGAATGAATGCTTTCGTGTGCCAGATGAATCACCAGCAGGGTGTGGCTGCACACTCTCCGCCTGCTTCACCAGCTCGTGTTTCTTCCTCACAATGTCCCAGATGGTGGAGCTCCGAAATTTATTAAAACTTCTGCGCTGATTGTGGTATGTCAAGTTTGTGTATTCAAGCTAATCTGGTTCATCTGTCTCCCAAACCCCCTTTAAATGGATATTTTTCCATAAATGTAGAGTCCAAGTTTAGACTACATCATTTTGTAGTTGCTGGACTGTTCAAACTGCACAACTTGTCTTGTGATCTGCAACACGAAATGACTGATCAGGGATTTAAAAAAAAAAAAAAAAATCAAGAATCCCCTCTTCAAATCTTGTTTTGTCATAAAAAAGCACGCAATAAGTGACACAAGAACGGCTTTAAAAAACTGAATACCATCTTTTTTGTGCACACAAAGTACTAGGCAATATAATATCAAGGTGGCAACACACAGACTGAGCACAGATCGATAAAAATAAGGGAAAACAAAAAGCATAAATAAAAGGGTTAGAGGTTTCTTCACAAATCGATATGAGTTTTCAGGAATGACAGAGGCTTGTTTGTAGTTTTATACATTTTAAAGTGTGTTAACTCAGTCATGAAGACTAAGAGCAGTGGTCTGGCATCAATAAATCTACGTCTGGATACATTTGTTAGTGTTATACCATAATAATCAGGACATTGAGCATCATATACCCCTTTAAACTGAAAAGTGGTGTAATAATAAAACAAATGGTGGTTGTTATTTCTGTTATATCTTGTAGCTCGTCACTGTCATGGTTTACCGGGATATTTGAACTGACGTCGGCCATAGTTAATGTCATTAGTAACACCTGTGCTTTCACATGAGCAGCGTGACTTTCACTGACACACCTTTGTGAAATAATCTCTGGTTCCTGTGTTTACTGACAAACATTATTTACCCTGTTTGACCTGCTCCATGTTGTGCAACTTGAAATGATTGTAGCCTGCAGTGAGTGCATCTTAATATTACCATACACATCTCTTTACATTTTTAAATGACGCATACCGTGCCCTAATGAACACACATGTTCTACTTTTGTTTTGTCTTGTCATGTAAATTTTGTGGTGTGGTTGTTACAGTTACTTGGGTCCAGCTGCTGATGCCTCAGTGTGTATTTATCTTTAGGATATTTCAAACCTTTGTGTTGAAATCTATTTTTTTTTTTTTTTTTTTTTTTTAAAAAAACCGTGTGTGTTTACAGGTAGTAGCACGGCCTGCATCGTGGCTTTGGACCGGCAGAGTCACCGGCTGCACACGGCCAACTTGGGAGACTCGGGCTTCCTGGTGGTTCGGGGAGGGGAGGTGGTTCATCGCTCTGACGAGCAGCAGCACTACTTCAACACGCCCTTCCAGCTGTCCATCGCTCCCCCGGGGGCTGAGGGGGCGGTCCTCAACGACAGGTGAGACACTCGCTGGATCTGCTCCTTTCACGTCTGAATTGGACTGTTGGGGAATGCACCTAATAGTTAATAGAGGAGATATAACATGCAGGTAAAGGTGCTTTGCTGTAATAAACTGCTGCGTAGATCTTGTTGTCAGGCCTGGTCCTGAATGCGGCAGTGATGCTGCGTCTTGTTAGCGTGGCGTGCTAAGCAGCGGCGCCATAGCTGTTGGTTCAGTGCTGGGCAGGTGTTGGATGTTTGCCAAGCTTTCCCCTCTCACCCAGGTCAAAGTCTGTGTGGGCTGATGGACAAAGTGGAGAGTCCACAGCTAATCCAGCAGCAGCAGGCTCAGCCCCCTTTTCATCTGCTCGCTCTTGAATCAAAGTGATTATTTTGAGCCTCTTACAAGTATTTCTCAAAAACTGATGGAAGATGAATCACAGATGAACATGTCACCAGTGGTGTAGAGTGAGGCGAGTTTCAGTTGCTGTGGATTCATTGTGGTCCTTGAAATCTTGATATTTTTTTTTTTTTTTTAAATAATAATTTGTAGGTTAAGGATTAACACCCAGAGCAGCAGCAGATTAAGGTTCAAATCCTGGATCGCTAACATAGCAACCGACAGAAAAGAGCGTGATCAACTTTCCTGTGACAGAAAAATATAAGAAATGTTTGTAGAATCTACTGACCCAGGAGAGGTAACGTGACGTACACAACATCACTTCAACATGTAGCTGAATATTTATTTTGTGTTGGCAAATCACTGCTACTGATAATTTACTGGCTACAAACGATCACCGGGTTGTGATTTACTCCTGCAGCACAGTGATCTGGACTCACATCACCCTAACACAATTATTTGAATAATCAGATCTGAAAACCAGATGTTTACGAGCTGTCGGTGTGTAATTATCTAAGTGTTTGTCCTTGGCATTTGAAGCCAAGTCTTTGGCTCATGGACGTGAATCTAAACAGCCCCTTCAGTTTAATTACAGCTGCTCATCAGATGTGTGGATATATATATATATATATATATATATATATATATATATAGTTTCTACCAGTTCCACATGCACCTCTTATTCTGGGTCAATAGTGTCTTTCTACAGCTCTACCTGTCCTCTGGGAAAAAGTATTATAATTATTCAATTTTTTTTTAAAAAGTGCAGTTTTAGTCGCGTCCAAGTCACAGGACAGTCTGTTCCTGAGGGGTTTTGGCAGTGTATCGTGACGCAGTCCAGACAATTTGTAATGACAAACATTCATGACTGGCTGAAGCTGTGTAGCAGGGTAAGGGCATCTTCCAGGAAGTGAATCTGACACCGGCAGACCAACATGGTTCCTGCTAATATTATTCCTAGCACCCTTCATCATAATAGTAGTGCCTTTTATTGGATCCGAGTGTCCTCTCCAACACCTCCATGTGATGATTCCTCATCCAGCACGTGACTGAGCTTCATCAGCCAAAGTGAAATATCAGTAGTATCAGGGGATCTGACTTGTCAGTACATTTTCCCACTGCTGTAGTCTGTAAATATTCCTCCAGTAGAGGTGAAGCTGGGTCACAAGTTCACAGAAATTTGTCATCTCAGATGTGACGAGATTTCTGTACTTGTGTATAAAACGGAGAAAATAAAGGAAGGGAGAGAGAAACGGCTTTAAACGGGATAAATTCATGCAGCCGCAGCTTTTATTGATTCTTTTTATTTTGGATATCGCATCTTCCTCACCTGGCTTGACTTTGTGTGTGCCCCGTAGCCCTGACGCAGCAGACAGCTCATCCTTCGATGTGCAGCTGGGTGACATCATCCTCACCGCCACCGACGGGCTCTTCGACAACATGCCCGACTACATGATCCTGCAGGAGCTGAAGAAGCTCAAGGCAAGTCACACAAAAACACATTTACCGGTGAGGATGGAATTTTAAAAAATGCTGTGCATCTGGTATACAAACTTCACGCTTACTTTGTTTTTGCTCCTTAGAACACAAACTATGAAAGCATCCAGCGGACCGCCCGCAGCATCGCAGAGCAGGCTCACGTCCTGGCGTATGACCCCAACTACATGTCCCCGTTTGCACAGTTTGCCTGTGACAACGGGCTGAATGTACGAGGTACGTGTCTGTTCCACTTGAACCGAACAGAAACCGACGCATGTGTCCTGTTGCTCCTTAAAGGTTTTGCCAAATAGGAAAACAAACATCCTAACGTTACTCTTTCTGTCCAGGAGGGAAACCTGATGACATCACGGTGCTGCTGTCCATCGTGGCAGAGTACACCGACTAGCGTCTGCACGAAGCTGTGACGGGACATTTGCCTCTGCAGGTGACGCACTGCTTTGATTCCTGCTGGTCAGGATGAAGGACTAATGTCAGATGCCTCCCCCCACATCCACTGGTTGTACTCTGGCTCAGCACCCAGCTGAGCATCACCCACTTCCTCCCGTCAGAAGCGCCCACATGCCCACCTCTCTGAGGTCGTGTACATCAGAGAGTCTCTGAACAGAGAGGACCACCGGCCTGGCGCATCTTCTTGGCCAGGCTGCAGTGTTCAGTGCTCGACGGATAATGCCCCATTGCCTGGGATGAGCAGAGACTGGGCATGTTGGACACGAGGAACCTGTCTGACAAGGATAAGTCGTCTTTCTCTGACGGGTGATTTGTGCACAAAGGAAGTTGAGTTTTCAAGATGGGGGCAGACATAGTCAGACAGTAGGTGTTAGACTGTTACAGTCCACCAGTGATGTCAAGAAGTAAAGTGCACAGGAAATGGTAGCATTAGGGCTTAATAAATAGGCTACCATGTGCAAGCAGATAGTGGCCAAAGGGCTGTAACTTAGTATGCAGGTGCAGAGAGCATATGGTGGACGATAGGATATGACTGATGTGGGACGTTGTGTCTAATGTTTGCTATGTCAGATTTATACGTCTGTGATTAGCGTCTTGGGGCAGGTTGATCCAATAAGATTTCATGAAGAAGAGCGGCAGCTGCCTTTTCCATGCCTGTGCAATTCACGTTGTGCACATATTTTCTTACTTAACGGGAAGATATTTTTTAGTTGAAAAGCTTCTCTAGATACATCGTGTCAAACTGATGCGCTCCCTTTAATCTCCCAGCAGCTGCTGCTAAAGTCTTGCTTGTGATTACGTGACGTGTGTGTGAATACGTGTTTGGTCGATGAATGTTTTCATGTGCTAGTTGGTATGAAATGGATGTGAAGGCTTTAGACTTCTTCATACACACTGGGCTGAATCGGTCTTGTAGCCTTAAAACGCACAAGCTTCTAAAGCATATCTGGAAAAAAAAAAAAAAAAAAAAAAAAAAAGGCTCAGCACAGTGGAAGTTGGTCATGTGACCAAATGTGTTTTTGTAATTACTTAGTTCATTAGGATTGTTAAAATCTTTGGACTGATCACGGCGTCAGAGTCACAATCAGTGTTTCCTGTTCTTCTCTGTTCTGCTGTAGATCCAACGGCACATTCAAATGTCAGATCGCTGCAGGTTTCAAGTGAAAATACTCATTAATACATTATTTCCATCACAGTTTCCCTTTGCATTTACTCCAACTTTACCCCGGTTACCTAGAATATTTCTCTTACTTGGTGAAATGTTATGATGATGTGCCTTGTATCTGGTGTTGATACTGGCAGAAATTATTCTAATTCCTGAAATGCCTGACAGTGCGTCAGACACGGGGCACAAAGCCTGAAACTTAAGTAGACATAAGAGACGAAACAACTTTCCCACCGTGCCCTGCTGCCTCAACATGAGGTCTTTTTACGTCCAGGACGTTGAAATCTGCCTCTGTCTCTCAGTCAGCAGCTTCAGAGTAGTGATGAAGCCATGTCGTGTTGTAAAATCCTCCCTGCGCTGCATCTTGTTTACAATCACTTTCCCTACTTCATCCGACAAGCTCACACTGGACGACTGCAGTGTCGCACGTCATTTTGAAAATGAGACCGATTTAGGCAGAGAGAGCAGTCAGTGTTCAAAATGTGAGTATTGTGAATATTCTAGCACTGAGGACAATCTAAACAGCCTTAACGATATTACGAAGCAATTCTCCCAGTCAGATGGTGATACCACTGTCAGCCTCCATGTTCCTGCTTCCTGAGTCAGACCTGCCCTGTCATCTCCCATCAACTCTGTTACAACAGCAGCTTGTGTCCACACACATACAGACATGTCTGAGTGTGCATGTACATACTAAGATCTAAGCTGTATGAGGAAACATTGTAACACTTTCAAATCTGTACAATATATCAATAAAGGGTATAGTATTTATTATCCTGCTGTATTTGATGGTTTTCATGTGGTACACTTCAGTATTGCATTGCAGGGATTTTTCTCCACAGGTACAGGCTGCGTGTCTCTTAAAGCCGCATTTTCCTGTCAGAGTGTTTACCTCAGTGAAATAAGGCTGCTGTGCAGACAGGAAAAGATTGTGCTTCAGAACACCTTGTACGACTGCTGTTGTACTCCCACATTCCCCAGACGTCAGACAAACGACCATCGACACAGAGGCGTGGCATCTGCAACCTCGTGTTTTCAGACAAGCCCGAACGTTCTGCTTTTCTGTTTTTATTGCACGAGGCAAATGTATTTTATACGCTGAAATATAACAAATGAATTCATATATTAATTGATAAATAATCATGGTAAAAACATTCAAGACACTCCAATAATTCTGACAACGATAAATAAATAAACGATAGAACATAAATAAAATGCTTGAACTCTATTTTAAAATATCAGTTACATTAAATATGTGTTTATGGGACAAAACGCTCTTGACTGCCACTGAATCTTGTGGCAGCTCTTGTTAGAGTGAAGGGCTCGTTCAGTCGTCTTGCATATCCTCCTCCGCATCACTGTGACATGCCAGAACAGGCAGCGTAGCAGCACGACCATCATCATCCTCACCCTGCTCTGAGGACAAGGCCCTGAACAGGAGGGAGCAGATCTAGAGGGAAAAACACGACCTACGTTGGTGCACGCAGTAACCCGGCGTTTTTATTATTTCGTGACTGATTTGATGTTTGCGTGACTGAAAGGTGAAAATGTCCTAAATGATAACCTCAGTGCAATGAAAGGAAATACAGTATCAGTAGAAACCAGTTTGACGCAGGAAAAAAAAAAAAAAATACCGGCAGACCGTAATAGTTAGTAGAGAGGAACAAGACCTGAAAGAAGATGAATGACAGGAAACGGGTTTGATCAACAACAAAAAAAGAAGTGGTTTTGGATCTGACTACAAAACAGTTCAGCTTCTGTTGGTGAGATGGAACAAATGATACTATGGTTGTGCTTTATTTGACACAACACAATACCACCCCACCTGTCAGCCTCAGGGAACAAATAAGAGGAAGAGGTGATTATTACTGGAGTGGAAGCAGGAGTTGTGGCAGCGCTGACGCAGGCCCCATCAGGGACAGTGAGTCCGTCAGGGTCATCGATGCGAGGGAGAAGTTGTGGAGCAGGCGGGTGGATTGCAGGGCTGCCCTGGCTGGATCCAATCAGCTCCGTCTCAGCTGGAGCGTCCTGTGGCTCACCACCGTCTGGCTCCTGTGAAACCACAGGCACAGCAGCGGCATCCACACACCTGGAAGCACGCGCAACATGCTCATCTCTGCGGCAAGCTGTTGATGATTTTATCACCCAGAGACTACCATCGGTTCCCAAGCAGAAAGAAACAGTCCTGACGCTGCGTGTGAGGAAACAGTGGTTTATAATGCTCCTCTCTATAACAGACAACACACTCCTGAGAATGTGGATTCAAATCTTGGCATATTTTGGGACGGCTGATGGAAAACATGCCGTTTCTGTGTAACATTCAAATATATTTTTGACCTTTCATCTGTGTTGTCTTTAAACATGGTATGAGGTAACAACAAACACATCCCTGCATGTCATCACACTTCATGTCATCACCTCAGAGACGCAATCGCGTCACAAGCATATAAAAAAGAACATGGCAAGCGGAAGCTGTGCAAGTCTTAAAGGTCCTGTGTCAGAGGGTGAGCAAGTTTTGTTGCAAGCGTTCCACAAATAACAATAATGAACTACATATGTTCAGAAACAGCCTGAATCAGTCACAGCAGCTCAGAAACTGGAAGCTCAGGAGTGCAGAGTGTTGTTAAATTCTGGAACGGCAGCGACAGGAGCTCTGTAAAACTGCCTGCTCATCAGGTCAGATGTATCTGCAGACTCCCAACAGCACGCAAAGAGCAAAGCCAACTACACGTGACAGAGGTACAACGGTACACTTGGAAGTGGTGTAACGTGTTTAGTTGTTTAGAGTTTTATCAAAGCAGGCCAGAGCCAGTGGCAGCCAGGCTGGTATAACATTGATGAGGAGATTACAGAACGCCTCACTCACAGGCTTCTGACCTCACATGTCCGGTCCTTGCCCTATTTTCTTCTGTCACAGATGCAAGGCTGGCTGCTGTAAAATTATGCCCTCTTAGAAAGCTAAAAACAGCCGGTGAGGGGAAACGGTCTCGACTGAAACCGGGAGAGAAATCCAGGTAGAGCTCCTGTGGGAAGATTCAATTATACTGTGTAATAGATCTGAGATGTGGGCCCACAAACAAGACAGGAAAATAAATCTTATCTTTGTCTACGCTGGTGTGTAACAAAGTAGAACAGATCCCTGTTAGTGCAGACAGATTTAAATGCAGTGTGAAAACAACATGGTGTTTGTTACCTGGGTGTAATAGGGACTGTGGCCTCTATGGACTGAGAGGGGCTCTGATGTTCAGAGTCAATGACAGTAGCCAGAACCACAGAGGCCTCCAGGACCATGTTCTCCATGAAGAAACGCACAGGCCTGCAAAGAACATCAACATCACACTGATACATATATGACAGTAGGAGAAGCATGATGAATAACCAGGATGTTTCACTGTTTTATCAGTCAGAAGAGACAATCTCAGCAGAACTGGTCATTTGGTAAAAGGGTCAGTAACACCACACTGATGTTCCACAGACAAACCAGTCACTTCATGTTGAGGCTGTCTGGTGTTAATTACGCACTCAGAGCTCGGAGTGCCTGTGGTGCACAGACTGACGTTAGTCTCTGTAACTCGAGATACACGATGGCAAACACACTTACTTTCCTGCAGTGCCGAAGTGAACCGACACTGGGAGAGAATGTGACTCTGCAAATGACAGAAAACCCTGAAAAACAGAAGATCATCTGTGTCACAACTTGGAACAGTTTAATAACTGAGTAATGCGTTGTGCCTTGTTTACAATGACAAAGCTAAAAAAAAAAAAAAAAAAAAAAAAAAACATCAATGCTTGAACAAACTGACTAAAACTTAAAAGGCTGGTTTCTAATCTACACAAACCACATTTTCCAAAAGTGACAGGATCAGGACTAATGAGGAGCATCACAGCGGGACGTCCAGAGACATTCCAAGACGTCAAAGAGACAAAGAGCTGCGTGTTAATGCAGGTCAAGTCTCATTAACTGGACTAAAGACTGTTTAGCCAAATTTCCAAACGACAAACCAAGTTCTTGCTTTGCTTTCTTAAGCTGAGACGGAAAACAGCTACTAAAATTAGACTGTCGTCTAGATACTATGATTCTGCTTCTTAAACATCCAATGTTTTGCTGATATATATAATAGGTATATATATATATAATATATAAACAGGTTAAGATCGACTTCATCCCTTTAAGTGACAAAGATTTTCATTTAAATGAGTCACAAAGTCACAATCTATCACTGATGACTGAGCTCATGTTTCACTGGTGAAAGTATTGCAATATTCATATATCTGCGGTATGAATTGTGTGATCTGTTGCTGCTATTGTTCATCGCAAATGTGTCATCGCAAATTGTACAAAGCAAGAGATCAGTCATCTTATTTTTTTTTTTTTTTGCAGCATGAGTTTGAAATATTGCAGGGAGTAATGGAACAGGAAGGATCAGCCACACTGAGCTGCAGGCAACACCCTGAACACGACCAGCTATAACTCTGTTCACTCCGCTCTGCTTATCACAGGACTGAAGACGACCAGTTCAAATAAAAACCTCCATATTCCTCCACGGTTTGAAACTTACACATTCACACATAATCAACAAAGTAAAAATATATAATCTATGGCACTCATAACGTCAATGATCATTTCTCTGTAGCAGCTTAACATGTGTCACTTAGATCACAGGGCTATAAAGATGAGTCACTGGGTTGAGGGGAACGTTCACATGAAAACGATTCAGAGAATCAGGGCTCTGTATCCGGACTACAGGACCAGAAATATGACCTGTTAGATGTGAAATACTCCTGGTGACCCCGTCACACACATGCTCTCGGCATACACACACATAATAGTCTCATGTGTCGGGATAAGGGGAACCTCCAAAAATAACCTCCTTACCCTAATCTCCTTCAGACAGAAGGTTAAGTCTGAGTCCACCCCAACCTGAAAGTGGTCAAACTCATCTGGGTGTAGGGATACCTCGGTGTGCATCATCTTCATGTAATCTGTGCCAGACGTTAATCCAAGTCAAATAGTATCTACACAACAGTTGCAGTGTTTGTTCAGCTGCGGTTAGAGAATCAAATGTGTCGTATTTGCATTTCCCAGTTAAACAAATTGTTCTTTTTTAAAAGTGGTGCAGCACAGAACCTGAGCCACAATGTAACATTAGTTCACCTTTTCCCATCACATGGTTATTTCTCATCCTGACTCTCAGAGGATTCACAGACAGAGTGATTTCCTCCTGCGACAGTGAGAAATGCATCACCATGTCACCAAAAAGCCTGCAGAGGTAGAGAGGAAAATAAATGAAAACACTCACAGAATCAAACCAGGAGTGAGAACACAGCCTTGGTTTAATGCTGTGTTACTGATTGATGATGGTATTGAAAAGACAATACACTTTAACATACACATTAACATACATATATCCTTGTCATTCTGGTTAATTAGGCTGAGTTGCACTGAACAGCAAGTGTATGTGTGTTTCAGGAGACCCGTTTGACTGAACAGAGTGCACCAGGCACTGGGAACATCCATTCTCTCTCCATAGTCTGACCTCCTGAATAGAGCTGGCTGCTGCTGAGATTCTGTTTGCATAAAAGGGTAGCTACTAAATCACAAGGATGTGCTTTTAAAATATAAAGTGCTGAGTTTGTAATAGAACGTACAGGTTAGAACTTGATAAGTGAATAATGAGGCTCTGACCTGGCAGGTGCTTTCAGCAGACTGGGACAGAGGTGTGAGGAAAACACTGCCTCCAGAGCCTCGCTCTCCTGGAAACAAAGGTTGTGGGTCTTGGTAATGCCTGGCACAGAAGCAGACAGACAGGATATTTGCAGCACACTGCCACCATGTGTTGATAAAACGCAATACAACATCTGCAGCGCAGTGATAAAAAGAGGTCAGGGCTGACAACAGCTCAACATTTACAGGAAAAAAGTTTAATACAGCGATTACCTACCGTGTCTGCAGAAAAACTGGATTATCACTCGGTCAGTGGCAGAGCTGAGTGATATCTGACATCTCTCCACTTTACGCTCAACAGAGGTCAAACACCGGAAAAGTGGGAGCACATACTTGAAAACAGACAAATCAACTTCAGTCATCACAGTTGTAACGTTGTAATAAAAGATAATAAATATCCCTGTTCAGTGAGCTGTGACGTCACATGCATCAATAACAAATACGACACTATACCTTCATGATCAGTTTACATTTGATGGCTGTGTTGTCCTGCTCTGACTCTGATCCCAGGCTGTAGTGTTGAAAGAACAGTGGTGAGAAGAGGAAGCAGGTGTACGCAGAGTGAGTGTTGTTCACTGATCTTAGCGCCAGCTGCAACACACAGGATCCAGGTTAGAGGATGTTGGCTCGGAGCACAGAGCTGTGACACGGGTCCAACATAACACGATTCCTTCATAATGGACAGAAG
Organism: Polydactylus sextarius; assembly: GCA_016801845.1. Lineage (NCBI taxonomy): Eukaryota > Metazoa > Chordata > Actinopteri > Polynemidae > Polydactylus > Polydactylus sextarius. The sequence continues at coordinate 2,035,804 of CM028915.1, forward strand.
TCAGAACAGTTGGTGTTTCTTACCCCGTTAACAGTGGGATCCAACCACAGTTCGTCTCCGATCCGGGACATGGCGTGAAGCGCCTGACCAAACGCTGCAACGCAACGAGCCGCCGCTCAAGTTCAACATGAAAAACATACAACTACTGACATGTGTTACAACTTTTGCTCCAGTTTTTTTTTTTTAACATAGGGTGGGTCTAATACCAGGACACAGTGTCTAAAAAAATATGTTAAAAATCAGTAAAATAAATAATATTAGCATTTAGCTAGTGCGACTAGCATTTAGCTAGTGGAACTAGCATTAGCCAAGTTTTTCTTCCTTTTCTTTACTTTATCTTTTTTTTTTTTTTTTTTTACATATATATTTTTATAAACCTCACCGGTTAAACAATTCTAATTAAACATAGTTTTATCATATTTCATTTTGTCTTTACCTTTCACATTATTTCCTTCCAGGACACAGTTCATCTTCGCTGTTTGCTACACAGGAGGAAGCAGGTGCTAACACTAACCCATTAATATGCTAACTAGCTTAGCTAAATAAATACAGTGATGCTGACTGGCTAATTTGACTCAGTTCATCACTAGTTCATCACTTTTAAACAGTTGGACCTGGATAGATGTGGCACCAAATATAATATGAATAAGTGATCAACAGAGCAATAAAAATAAAGTAAAATGTTGCACTGTGTAATAATATTTGGATAAATTATTATTTGATGTAACTCAAATAAAACCGGTGTCAATGGACAGTTAATAAATTCTGACTGATTGAGCTCAGGGACAACAGATTAACCATTATTACAATCCCATATTTATTATGTCTGAATCCACTTAATGACAATTATTACAACTAGACATCCAACAAACACAAACAGTGTAAATGCAGAGGTGTTTCTAACTTAACTACACTCTTGTTGAGGGACATTAAAGGTTATAACAAAACAAGATCAACATCAATTCTCGGTTTAAGCTCGTTAAACCCTCAAAATGGTGAAATAATTTGCTTTGATATCCATCATCTGTTGACTATTTTTGGAAATATAACATTAGAATGAGCTGTGTTGCTGCTCTCTCTCTTCTGTCCTTGTGGTTTTGTCTTTGCCTCCGCATGTTTCTCTACATCCTTCCTCAAACTGCTTTTTTCTCCACGTTGAGGATCCCCATACCTCCTTGCGAATGTGGGATTGTGACCACCTGAGACACAAAACACAACATGAAATGGTCATGACACAACCACTGTCGTGTTGTGTCATGTTTAAGTGTGATGCCGTTTAGATACACACCTGATTGAACACATGTGTGCAGCAGGTTTAGATAGTGCTGCTTCATCTGTCGTCTCATGTGCTCTGTACTGTAAACATTTCCTATACTGCACAGGTAGCGTCTCTGTCCAGCTGTAAGGGCAGGGTGCTGGAGTATAGACAGGAATGGCACATTGACAGGAAGCATGTTACGTTAAAAATAACAAAAAGCAAAATCATCTGAGCAGCTGCTGCAGCTTAATGCGTCCCAGACCCTACCTGTAAAAAGGGGGCAGCCATCATTGATTTGGGAATGTGTATGTTCTTCATGTGCTGGCTGCCTGCAGACACACTAATGTGAGCTCCTCTGTAGAAGTTATTTAAGCAGCACATTTCAAGCACAACATTCTGCCTGTGTTTTACATTTCTGATGTAGATAATAACATACTTATCTGAAGAAGACTAAATCAGCTTTTACTCCTAATAACTAACAGATATTTTTCAACTATTGTTACTGTAATTAAAATTTTAAATGCGGCACTTCTACCTGTAATAAAAACAGTGGTTTCAAACTAATGTTAGTCCTTTAACTTGGAGATCTGACAACACCTGCAGTTATATTTCCATTCAAAGCTTCAATTTTCTAAGTAAAAATGAAAACAAATGTATTTACATGAATAGAATTAACTGACTCACCATTCATACAACTCTTGTTAGACTCTGTAGACCTAAAAAAAAAAAAAAAAATCAACAATTTCAGGCTGAAAAAAAGAAATCTATCAGATTACATTCGTCCATTGGTTTTCTGACTCACCCCATTCCAACACGACCCCTTTCATTCTTCAACAAGTTTTCTTTTCTAAGGCTTTCAACAAATGTAACCTGCTTTCTCATTGTGACAATCAGAATATTTCTTGTCGATACGTCAGATACATTGCACCTTCACGAGCCCAGCATGTGTTGCAGCCAGCAGACTGTTGGTGTGAAGTAAAGCCAACCCTGAAACGTGACACTATTACCAAGGCTCCAGTTACACACCAGGGGTCTAATATACTTGAACCCTCAGTGTGTTCTCATCTAAAATGTAAAACACAAACAAAATTACAAGCCACTCTGTTTACACACTTTATTGAGCATCATGTCAAATATACATTGCATTGACACAAAATGGGAAAAAAAAAAAACCCAGAAACAAATAATGGCGTTAGGGTGGATAACCTGGACACAACATTTTCAGAGCGTATTGCTTAATGACATTTCAAACGCACCGAATCTGTGCAAATACAGTGAACACCGGTCAGAGGAGGTCATGGTAGGTTAGAAAATTCTGACTTAAAAAGGTAATGTCAACAGCAGTTATGTGATCATCAAGTCTACAGAAATCTACTAACTGTACAGATCACATTCACCCAGAATGGACTATCAATGGTTTTCTATTTAAACATACCCAACTCCTTCAAACCTGATTGCATGCGCCAAAACATGGTTAGCTATTTTTCAATGTCAATCACAGATAATGTCATCATGTATAACATCAGTGGGAGCAGATGTTATCATGGCTTAATAGTCAGTAACGCCATCAATGAAAGTCAACAAAAGCCAATGGTTTCCAGACTCCACCCGAACACAACTGTGGATATTCTTCAAAAAATAAAACCTATTGTGTTCATTTGCCATCACAACACTTATTTATACTTTACTAAGTGGTGAGTTATCTTCTTCGAATCTCTATCAAGAGTTACAGCCCAAACTCAACGACAAAAGTAAAGGTGATCGATCTTATCTAAGTTTGCACCAATCAAAACTCCAGATGTTGATGTAATTAAAGATCATTACTCAACAACCGAATGTCCTCAGAGTCTAAACCCACGAGTGAATGTGACTTACACATCATCATGTACCCACACATTGATCAAAAGCCAAATTTGCCACGACAAAGAAAGTAAGAACAACTAGCCTAATTCTACTATGGAGCCCCTAAAATCGCCCATGTTAATAGAATAATATTGTTATCCTTTCAAATTGAGGTAACCTCAGATGCCAGTTAACCAGTATACACGTGGAACAATCACAGCTTCGATTATTTTCACAGACTGTTTTTGGTTGAACATGATTCATAACATTGTCAAAACATATTAGATGAAGTGATAGTTAATAGACATCATCACTGATGATGCCGGTCACGTGTTAAGGGAAGTTGTCAGCAATATTTGAGGTTTGTTTTACTAACAGCTAATCGAAACCCTAATAAAGTTTGATCCTGAGAAGTTGGTGTGAGCCTTCTGTTAGCATTAGCTACATTTGTGGGAGTTTTAAAGAAATTATAGAACAATAACTCTCAAATCGGGAGTGAGCTGAGTGAGTCCTGGAATTCATCAAGACGTTACTTTTACATTTACCACCCAACTAAACATTGTTGTCAGCCCAACACATTTCTCAAAGGCAATGACACTCACTGGTCTTCTTCAGCAGGACAATGGGCTTCGTCACACCAACACTGATGTGATGATGACTCGGTGAACATGACAAAAAACCCAAGGTGTTGACTGTGACTCCAAGATCCCAATCTGACTGAACATCGGTGGGATCCATCTCAACATGGCAGGTCCATGGAGACCCCGCCTCAACGCATAGAGGGTTACAAAAATCTCCCACCGGTGTCACAGTACTGGACACCACAGGACACCACCAGAGGCTCCGTACCCCTGACAGGCCTGAGGTGCTTTGGTGAAGTGAGGTGAAGGTGTTTTTGCCGATTGGAACTACACGACATTAAGCAGGTGGTTTTGATGCTGTGGCTGATGGATGTGTAAGTCCCCAGCTGACAGTAACAGATAACGGAGCTGTTTCAGTGGATCACACAGATTTGAGAGTTATAGATTTATGCCACTCAAGACAAAAACTAGCATAAGGAGAAAATGCTAACAGGAGACATTTCTCAGAAAAATCGACTATGAAAATTCTTGAAAAGTCCATCTAAAGGTTCTCAACCCGTCCCTCTAAACAACAAGCAAACTGTGAGGAAGTGAAGCCAACGAAAGGCAACAGTGATTCAATGACAGTGTTGAAAATAATCACATCTATCGACAGATATTTGCTGGGCCGACAATAATCTGGTGGTTAAGTGTGCAGCAGGGAGGACAAGAGATGACCTAATGGTAACGGGCTTTCGTTTTGTTTTACACAATCTTGACCACTAAATTGCATAAGAAACCTGGTATAAAGTAGAAACTGTTCAGCAGCAGATAAAAAAGCAAGTTAATTTACAGTAGTGACATATCTTACATCATTAATTTTTCAAAATAAATAAAATTAAATATACAATTCCAGGTAGGAAACAGGTTAATTTTGCTGGTAGGGTTCTCAAATTGGCTCATCTTGCGGAAAATGACAACTGTTCAAAGAAACGTGGTTGAAGCCAACCAATTCCTTTGACTGGCAAAACAAGGGGTGCAAAAGCCTCTGCTGAAATTTTCCCTCTGAAGGCATTTCCTTTAACTGAAAGAAACAAACAAACAAAAAAACATTTTTAGTATCATTACCCTCACAAGTTTATATACAAATATTGGCAGAAACTTGTCAATATATTTACCCTGGAATTCACAATTGACTCCTAATCAAATGCCATCTCTTGACTTTTTCTTACACAGCGAGCCACCTTCCTCTTGAATTCACCGTTAGGATCCTCCCTCCATTCTTTCTGCAGGAGCAACAGCAAACTCTTTTAATGACACATCATCAGTTTACTCGAAATGCCAAGATCACAAAAAGAGATTTCTAGTGGAACAGCAAAAAGTATAAGAAATGTAACTCACTGCAGCGTCCACATTAGCTGGCGAATCACTGTTGGGGTCTGCTAACATGGAGATAACACTAATCATGATTGTCTCTACTGTGTGGATTGGAAGCCAGCGCTCCTCAGGCTTTTCATAACCAAACTTGTCTTCTCCTGGCTCGTGCAGAATTGAGATGCAAACATCCCCGTTCTTTGCAACTGTTAAGAATCAGAACATGAATGAGTCAAGATAACGTTGCTGCTCTGTTAAATTCTTTTTCAAAAGGAGAGAAAATGACTGAACGTGAAATGGATTCGAAACGAGTGAACGTCGGGACAGTGTGATGAACATGTTTACCATTTGGGTGCCAGATTTCAGTGATGAACTTCATTTTTGGAGGCCGTAGAGGATAATCATAAGGAAAGGTTAGGTATGCTTTGAAAAACCCTCCTTCACTGCAAGAGAGACAAAGAACATGTAAAATAAATATATATATATATATATATATATATATGTATTAAATAATATAGACTTAGACTTCTAAATCTGAGGCATTGTTGTCTAAATATTTTCTCACTTACAAAAGGGTATCTTGTGGACCAATGATCACAACTTCCCATTTGTAAATATCATCATCATCTATCAGACCAGCTGAAAAACCCTCCACGGGATTCTTGTTGAGCTCTGAGAAAAGAGGAAAAGAGGATTTAACACAGGATTGACACTGGCAGACGCACACGTTAGAACCCAGGACAGATCAGCAGTCGATCAGTGCACTTGGGAGAAGTTATCATCCAAATATGTTTATAGTTATGTTGAAAATTTGACTATCTTGCCAAGCACAGAAATATCAGACAATGACATTTGACAAAACAGTCATTTGCAGCCAATCTGTAGAGGGTTAAAATGGATCTAACAGTACATTTGATGAATGTTAGAACAAGACACTTGGCATTAAAAGACAACCAAGGTTAAAAAAGAAACACAAAATACAGAATTGAGATTTGATCTGATTAGAAAATAGGCCACAACAGTGCAACACCAGAGGAAAAAAAGAACAGCTGCTGCAGAGTAACCACTTACAGGAGATCGTTGTGAAAACCCAGCACAGCTTTAATGAATTTACACTGGAGCCAATGACATTAATGAATGATGTATTATTGGAGATATAAGTAAATATAGAGTGGCTGTTGTTTCTAAGCTGTTTATATGGGTTATGAAAAGGAGTATTTCACAAAATGGATGCTCTACAGCAATCAGTTTTAGGTTCCATGTTTGGTGTCTAGATTTCAGTAAATCTATCTGTTACTGTGAAGATAAAGTCTGGATAATGTTAAATCGAATCAAATCGTGATTTCCAAAAATAATGATCCCTGTTTAAGTGAATCATCAACTTGAAAAACTGAATCCAGTCAACCACTATAAAGTCAGTGATTCACATGATTCCCACACAGAGAAACCAAAATTAGCATAATGTACAATCAGTGCAAAATGTTAAATCAGTCATAGTGTGGGTTATTGGCCTGGATGATTTCTCTAAATCTGTGGTAGAAGGGCTGCTGTCGTTTCAGGACCACGGGAAAACACTGAGGCCACAGTGAGTGGTGACAAGCAGCTGCAGTAAAATCACCACAGGAGATCTAATTGATCAAAACAGGACACTTGTACAGCTGGAAGAAATGAAACAGATTAATACAGTGATGTGACTGTGCATTGTGTGGACTCATCATCCTATGTTTAGAAATTGATTTAATCCTAATCTTGAAGGCTGTATTTGTTTTTCAGATTATTTATATATATATATATATATATATATATATTATTTATAAGACAAATGATATCCACTCAGACCATTGACTCGACTTGTTGTGTGACAACACTTATGGTCTTAAACATAAAACCTCGTCTCGTCCACATGAAGATGTTGAATCACAAACTTATTGATTCACAGTCTCTGTTAATCACATGTCAATGTCAAGATCCATGTGTCAGAAAATAAAACCCTCACAGCTGCCATCGGTAATAACTATAATGATGGTGATGATAATAATGATTCTCAAACTGAGATAAAAAGAGAGAGAGATGAGTTTGAACACTGAGGGTTGGATCACTGCATCCTCTCTAAAAGCCGCTAAACTAACCAGCCTCACAGCCTCAGCCCGATCTGACACCATTAACGTTAGATTTAATCTTATACAACCAGGTGGTGGCTTAGATTTATAATCAGTAAATACAGATATAGTAGCATATTCGTCTATGAAATGCATGTCTTTGGTACGAGTATCATTAGCAGAGATAAAGTGATCAGAGCAGATGAGTCCCCGGCTTGATAATTCCTTTGTTCCGTCTGCTAACTAATGTCGAACTTGCTAGCCCGTTAGCAGGGCTGGCGATGCGACTCATTTGTTGGTTCATATTAAATAATCTTATCTCAACAACATACGCAACCAAATGTATGGCTTTATTTCCACCAGAGCTCGGCTAATCACGGCAGCTTAGCCACACACTGGACTGTAGAGATGAAGGAGCCCGTTGTGCTGCTGGTTAGCTCTCAGAGCTTACTCCTATGGCGTAAACATAGCTTTGCGTAGCTAGAAAAAAGCTAACGTTAGCTCCTCGGTAGGTGGCCATTACATAGACAATATACTGCTTACAGTTTTATATTCACGTTACCTGCCAGTTGTTTTCGAAGAAGAAGTGCTGATTGTTCGGTCATGGTACGCGGACGTTAATGAAAAACACTTTGCGTCGATAAATACTTAGTGAATAATAGAGGTAAGGCTGTGGAGGAGATGTTGCACTGCCTGCTGCTGCTTCCCTCTGTGTTTTGACACAAGGTTCAGCTGCTGGATGGGGATGTGCGCATGCGCGTCCGCAGCTGCCTCTGTTTATGTGTCCGTGTTTTCGAGGCGACGTTTCCCCACAAATCAACAGGCACTAACCTGGAAAACACTCTGAGCGTCCTCCATAACCCAAACGAGTTATGACTGATATGCGCTACATTTCAGCGCCGTTAGTTCCAAGATAAGGTCATGATTTAATCTGAGACATCAGCACTGAACCGTGGGTCTCAAGTCTCAGGAAAGAGATCATCTGACATCTGTGCTTTGTTGTCATCTGAGAATACTTGACCACTTGATGTTTATGATGATGATGATGACACTGCCTTGTTTACTTTCAGTTATTTTATTGTTGTTATTATGGTGTGATTTGTTGTTGTCTGATCGCTTTCATCTGAAATATTTATCTCAGACAAGCAGATGTATGCAACCAGTCCACATACATTTTTTTTTTATTTCATTTTTTAAAATCTAAATCTAAATACGTTATGGTTGACAATTATTTTATTCTTTGGAGAAGCCTCATATAGGGAAGCATGCACCAATGGCATAAATCACATTTGCACAAATAAGACACATTCAAATATTTTCAAAAGGTTGTGCTTTGTGGTTTTAATATTCAAGCAGACACGGTAACAGATTTATTGAGTGTTTATGTGAAATCTTGTAGACTCACATTAATGTACAAAATCAAAAATATTGGTGCAGGAAAGAAAAGGAGATGTGTTCTAATCTATGGGAAATTGCAATTTTCAGATTTTGACGTAATTTATTGAGGAGGGGAATATGTTAATATCGCTTGTTATTTTATTTAAATTTATCATTTAAATAAACTAAGTCAATGAAATACTTTGAATTTATTGACCAAACCAACGGATTACCTGAAGATAGCATATGTACGAGCAGGGTGTTAAGAATTACAACTTTTTAAGTGCACCTAAACGCAACTCTATGCGGAAGGAAGACGGTTGGGCGCCATATTTAATACAACAGTAGCTAGCTGCCGTTAGCTGTTTACAAGACACAACTTTTAACAAGGGACTGAAATCTAAAGCAAGCCCTCAACCCAACCCAAAATGAATGTAATAGACCATGTACGGGATATGGCTGCCGCCGGCCTTCACTCTAACGTCCGGATAGTGACCAGTTTGTTGCTGACCATGAGTAATAACAATCCGTAAGTAATGTCAGTGCGGGGTCCGTCTATTTCCTGAAGGGTGCTTTTTACTCCACTAGCATGTTACATTGTCTGACCGTGACAGTCATAAACTCAAAGCTAACAACAACTAACATTAACAGTATTTAAACGTAACGCAGAGCTGACGCCTGGAAAACGCGCAGATCAAAACGTTACCGTAGCGTTTCTTTCATAACATTGGGCGGACATAGCGTAGATTCTTTTCCAGGAAATAATCATATGCACAATCTGTTTGAGTTAATGGTGCCTGGTATTAGCAACTAGCTTGATTTATTGTTATATCTACCGATCAGGTGAGTGTTGTAGGTGGAAATGATGCACATTTTGATTATTTTTTGCTTTGTTCTTCCTTCACACTCTTTGTAGTGTGAATGATAAAAACTAGCGGCTCTAATGACATTAAACAGCTGGAGCCGGATGCCTTCAGTCTTTATATAAACACCTCAGGTTACATTATACCCCTTGTACTTTTGATCAAGTGTCACTCTTACTTTGTTGTTTGTAGAGAGGATATTCATTGTTGATTTAGTTTGGTGTGGACGACTTTATGAAACAGTGTCTGTTGTTTTGGACCTGTACTTTTCTCTCTCTACTCTGTATCTCAACCGTGATTTAGGTTTACATGCTGTTAAGATTTCTGACACTTTGTTATTCACATGTGATGCACAGAGACAAGTGTCTGCTTGCATCTGCGATCACTCGATTATTTGTATTTCTGTATTTCCAGAGAGCTGTTCTCACCAGCTCAGAAGTACCAGTTGTTGGTTTACCATGCTGATGCCATCTTCCATGACAAGGAGTATCGTAATGCTGCCTGCAAGTACAGTATGGCTCTGCAGCAGAAGAAGGTGCTCAGCAAAACATCCAAAGTTCGTACTTCTACTGGCGGAGCAGCATCCAACATACAGGCACAGGTGTGTTTACTTTAAATTGTGAACTAATCTCATCTACATGTCATGTCCTTGTACTAAAATCAACACCACTGACTCCAGTTGATATGACTTGTAATAGAAAGATGTACTAATACGCTTGATGTTGTCCGTCAGAGTCTGCCTTCAGAAATTGAGGTCAAGTACAAGATAGCTGAATGCTACACCATCTTGAAACTGGACAAAGATGCCATTGCAGTGCTTGATGGGATCCCATCCAGACAGAGGACTCCAAAGGTTGGCTGTTACTCTTTGTAATTAATGTTTTATGCTTCATGTGCCTTTTTAATACAGATCAATCAGAGTAATGACAAGTAGTCATGTCTCTATCCAAGTGAAAACTCGGTGTGTGTTGCTGTACACAGAATTACTGCTGGATTAGACCTATCAATAATAATGAAGTAGTGATTAGTTATTATGTTAAAGTAGAAAAATAAAAGGGCACAGCTGCAGGAAGGCTCTCACTGGTACTACTAATTGTTAATGCTGCTAAATGATAAATTGCTCTATTTAGAATATGAAGTTAAACAATAATAAATCATTTTGCATAAATTCTGCACAACTTAAATCCATTAACCTTGTATAAAGTTTAGTGATAAAATGAGTGTTGTTGTTCTGTATTGTCTTAGATCAACATGATGTTAGCTAACCTGTATAGGAAAGCTGGTCAGGAGCGCTCTGCTGTCACCAGCTACAAAGAGGTTCTCAGACAGTGTCCCCTCGCTCTGGATGCAATCATTGGTATGTATGGTAACATGAACAGTTTATCTGCTTCAGTGTGTATGCTGCTTTCACGTGTCTTTAATGCATCATACAAGATTGTGAAGTGAAGTTTGTGAGGTGTTTACAATCAAATTCTGCTTTTTCCCCACTAGGTCTTCTGTCTCTGTCAGTCAAAGGAGCTGAGGTGGCGTCCATGACTATGGATGTGATCCAGAGTATCCCCAACCTGGACTGGCTGTCTGTTTGGATCAAAGCTTATGCATTCATACATGCAGGGGACAACCAGAGAGCCATCAACACTATCTGGTGAGCAGAGTACAATTTCCTTTAATATGATTTTTATGCAGGATGACATGGTAATGCCGTGGTTAGAGCCGTTGCCTCACAGCAAGAAGAGTTGAATCCCAGGGTCTTTCTGTGTGGAGTTTGTTCTCCATGTGTCTGTGTGGGTTTCCTCCCACAGCCCAAAAACATGCAATAGGTTAAATGATCGTGCTAAATTGCCTATAGGTGTAAATAGTTATCTGTCTTTTGTATTAGTAATAAACTGCCCACTCTAGGTTGTACCCTGCCTCTTGCTGAAATCAGCTGAGATCCAGCCCCCTGTGACCCTGAGTAGGATAACGTGGTAGAAAATGGATGGATGACTCTGATACAGCAGTCTGTTTATTTGATCCCTCTTTAATCCTCCCTCAGCTCCCTGGAGAAGAAGTCTCTTCTGCGGGACAACGTGGACCTCCTGGTGAGCCTGGCAGATGTCTACTTCAGGGCAGGAGACACCAAAAATGCCATCCTCAAATTCGAACAAGCACAGATGTTGGACCCATACCTCATCAAAGGTGTGCTGCAGGATGGGAGAATATTTATTAAGTATTGATGGATGTAGATCTGATGTAGACGGTTGAAATATATTTTGTAGTTTGTAGTGTTATGTTTTGATTGACAGTAATTATAAATGCTGTGGGCACAAGATGCTTGCACCCACTGTACATCAGTATAAATGACCCTTAAGGATTTTCTAGAGTCTGAGAAACTCATCATGTTTGCACTTGCAGGAATGGATGTCTATGGCTATCTGATGGCTCGGGAGGGACACCTGGAGGATGTTGAGGTCTTGGGAGGACGATTGTTTAATATTTCAGACCAGCATGCTGAACCTTGGGTTATCTCTGGGTGAGACTCTGATCTCCTTAATGCATAAAATGAAATGTGCTGAAGGTGTTTGTCAAGTTTTTGTAATCCTTTGCTTTTGTGTTGTTCAGTTGTCACAGCTTTTACAGCAAGCGCTACTCCAGAGCCCTCTACCTGGGAGCCAAGGCCATTCAGCTGAACAGCAACAGTGTGCAGGCTCTGCTCCTGAAGGGGGCAGCACTGAGGAACATGGGTCGTGTTCAGGAAGCCATCATTCATTTCAGAGAGGCCATGCGTTTGGCACCCTGTCGACTTGACTGCTACGAAGGCATGTTTGGATTTTTAAATATGTTTTTGCTCTGTCTCTGTCTTTTCACTTTTTCCTTGCATTAACACCACTGTCCTATTTCCAGGTCTGATTGACTGTTACTTGGCGTCCAATGGGATCAGAGAGGCGATGGGAATGGCTAATAACATCTATAAGACTCTAGGGGCCAACGCACAGACTCTGACCATCCTAGCCACTGTGTGTCTGGAGGACCCAGTGACTCAGGAGAAAGCCAAGACCCTGCTGGACAAGGCACTCGCCCAGAGGCCTGACTACACTAAAGCTGTGGTCAAAAAGGCTGAACTGCTGAGTACGTACAACTGCTGCACTGAGGTTTAATCTGATGTTTACAGCTGAATGTAGAGCAGGAAATGCAGTGTCTTATTTTTTTTTTTCCGTGAAGGTCGTGAACAGAAATACGAAGAAGGGATCGCTCTCCTCCGAAATGCCTTGGCCAATCAGAGTGACTGTGTCCTGCACAGAATGCTGGGAGATTTTCTGGTGGCCGTCAATGATTACCAAGAAGCCATGGATCAGTACAGCATAGCACTGAGGTAACATTTGATTTATATTTAATTTTGCTAAAAGTACGTCTAACATGCCCTCTAGTTATATTTTCAGCCACTTCAGTAACTGTCAGTGTGTGCACTTTCATTTTTTTTTCTTCTTAAGCCTGGATCCCAACGACCAGAAGTCTTTAGAGGGAATGCAGAAGATGGAGAAAGAGGAGAGTCCAACGGACGCCACGGTGGAGCTGGACGGTGACGACATGGAGGGCAGCGGAGAGGACGGAGACCTGGAGGGCAGCGACAGCGAAGCAGCCCAGTGGGCCGATCAGGAACAGTGGTTTGGCATGCAGTGACCTCGGACCACCGAGGGTGCTCAGTCAGTACGGCCCGATATCACACCGCAGCCTGTGGGAGGTCACACAGCGGCAGGGTGGCGTACTGCTCCGCACACCTCACATCAGCGGAGGTTAACACCAAGCGACTGATGTTGCCAACTCTCCAGACAATTCAACTTGCCGCACTGCTACACAAAGACGTTGGTGCTCTTATGGAAATGCAGCATGGTGCAGAACTCCAGCCATTTTTGATGTTATTTTCTCATCATCATGAATCTTAACAGCATCTTCAGTGTGGAGCTGCAGCTGTTCATACAGTCTGACAGGACCAGGAGAGACACCAGCCCAGCGCAGATGAATGTGTTAATAAACACATGAATAATTTGGTTTGTTCACGCTGCAGTAAGATGTTTACTCTGATTCTACTTCAGCTGTTCAACACTTTTCATCTCTTCTGCCAGTTTGTGGTTCTATGACTCAGCGTCTCACCGATCCAGTCCTACAGGTCTGAGAGCTTTTACAGACAGGAGGGATGCTGGGAAATTCACACTGAAGAAACCGTTACATCAAAGTGACGCCATGAGAAATTTAGTCGAGGTCAAAAATGGCTGGAGTTATCAATGACATGTTACAGAAAGGACTGGAAAAGATTCACATTTTTATTTTGTTTGAGCCTGACGAACTCACAGGTTTGCCTCAAAAGAACGAGGAGGTGTAGATATCAGTATCACTAGAAAAGCTACGAACACTTCAGGAGCCGGAGCGTCTCTGGCAGGCAAACGAGACTGATCTGTGAAGTGAAAATGTACCGTTTTCTGCCGCTCTAAAAAAAAAAAAAAAAAAAAAAAAATCTATCAACTTAAATTGTCATGACAATGACATGACATGCATATTTATGTGTGTTGCTTCTGCCTTTCTGTATCAATAACTCAAATGATTGACTCCTTAAGTGGAAGTGTTACTAAACCATTTCAAGACAAATGTTTATAGTATTTTGTACATATTTTTAAAATGTATAATAAAATGATTGAACACTCACTTGACATGAACGTAGTACTGTTTAAATGACACCAGGAAAAACATTGAGTAAACTCATAATGTATGACAGTTTTATTTACCTGAAACCAAAGGTCATGTGATACATTGTACATCTCTGAAAATACAGTACAGCAGTTTGGCACAAAATGCCAGTGGAGGGACTGCCTGCCGTTCTCATAGTAAAACGTATGCATCACTGCGCCGCTGCACATCTGCCTTCCCAGATATGGCAAAATCTGCTCCAAACATGTTGCACATCTCAGTGCAAAGCAAAAAAAAAATAAAATAAAATAAAAAAAATAATAATCGGTTTGGTTTTTAAATATCCCATAAAAGTATTTCCTTAGGAAAGATGAACTGTGTTTTTGAGCTTATTTAACATTTGTACTATCTGACGAAGGTCTATTCTATTTACCAATACTATACATTGTCTTTTACACAAGTCTGGTAAAACAGATGGCTGACTGAGCGAACATGCACCATGGAATAATGTACAATTAACTGTACACAGTACTAAGATACTAGGCTAAAAGGGTGGCATGAGAATTGTATCATAATCTAAGGCTCTTCATGCAGGAGAATGGAAGGACTGATGATGGGACAGGCTAGTTGTCATCAGTTATGGCCATTCTATAAAAAACATGGATGAACTTTATGAGCCCCCGTCTTCGAATCGCCTAACTGACATGCAGCTCTTGTAAGATGTGCGGCCCAAAAAACACATGCACAACACAAAACAAAACCAAAGTTTTTCTGGAAGTAATTTAGAGGAGAGGTGGGCTTACTTTCCCCTGGCTGAAAAGAAAAAGAAGAGAGAGGGAGAATCAAAGTCAGTGGATGCGAGAATCACAGGCCAAAGTCAAAACATCTGAGCACGAATGATTTAAATGAACCAGTGAAGGCTGCGTTGTGGTTAAGCAGATAAGATCAGGAAAAAACGACAAATGGGATTTAAAAAACAAAACAAAAAGTGTAACGGTGTGGGGGCGCTGTAATGTCACTGTCTGTCGTTTGCCTAAACGTGCTGCTGATCTACAATCAACTACACAACCAGCACACTGCCGGTTCAAAATGTAAGAGGCTCATATTTCTACTCAGCACGTGTCTGGCACTTAGTGACACTGAAGGCATTTCAACACAAACTCCTACACCTACATTCTCTTCTCTTTTGTACCATTTAAGTTGTGTGTTTAAAAACAAAACAAACAAAAATAAATCGAAAAACAAATACAAAACGGCAAAGGTCTAAAAGTTCCATCAAAAACACGAGGAGCTGTTACTGACGTCATGTTCGTTTGAGCAACGACAGACTGCAGCACGTACGTGTGTGTGTGTGTGTGTGTGTGTGTGTGCGCGATCACATAAAGACAAGAGCGCTAGTCGTTGACATGCAAGTGTGCTCACTCTGCAGCTAAACAAGGGAAGGAGTTGGGAGAAACAAACGTTAGCTTTTAAACTCAAAACAGTAAATGAAATAAAACACTTGCAGGCGTGGCGTTATCGGAGCTGGCATGCAGGAAGACCACACTTAGGTAAACTAATGTGAACGTATGGAGTATTTTGACAGCAACAATAACAAACAAAAACTTGTACTTTTGTACTCTGTGTGCTATGTACAGATATACAGACTCTTCCACTGACCAGTCACTTCAGAGGTTTCAGTCCCTGTTAAACTGTCCTTGTTGTGCTCAGCTGATAGGACTCGCGTCTAACAGCTCCTTGGTGCCATTTTACATATTCAGGTACAGTATGTGCACATTTTACATACATTATAAAGATTACCGTCATTAAAATGCAAAAATTAAGACTGAAAGTTGAGACTCTATTTCAAAAAATGAAACTTAAAATAGAAAAAGACAAGACAAATGTGTTTTCTTCAAGTAAACAAATTTAACAATAGGCTGTATCAAAACAATAGCTCTGAATTACATAGGTAACATATCTTTGCCCGCTCTCCACCCCAATAACAGAGAAAAGAAAAAAAAACATGTTAAATATTAAAATGTGTGTGAGGGTTTTGTCTCTAATGCAAAACAAATTGGTGCCTACCTCAACACTTGAACTGATAATCTATAAAATGGTTGTTCAGACAGATGGGTAGTCATAGTTACATTAACAGCGTTGAGGTAGCTGTGCTCTGCCTAATGCAGAAAATAATGAATGAACACAGAGCTCAAAAATAACTATAGAGATTTTTGCCGAGGCCAATATACTCAAGTCTTTGCCCCAGAATTAGTATTATACTATAGGGTCCCCGCTGTTACATCCTCTCCACACCCAGCGTTCTTGTCCCAGCAGCCCCTCCCAAAAATTACAAAATATTCATCATTATAAAATAGTGTAAATTCTCTGTACAGCTCAACACACAGCTCCAACACGGTGGGCATCTCTAACTGTTCAAAACAGGGGATAAAAGAGAGAAAAGCGTGATGGTAAAATAAAAATAAAACACATGGTTGTGATGTCAGTCAAAGTCATTAAAGTACGACTAACCCCTCCCTCCCCCCGCCCCAAAAAAAAAAAGATGTGGTGACAATGTCCTAAATACAAAAAAGTCTGACAGCAGACAGGCCGTCAGAGCAGTGTTGACTGTACGTTGTTCAAAGTTAATGTAACTATGTTAAATGTGCGTGTTAATGTCCACTTCACACTGGTGCACGGGTGGGGGTGGTCAGTCAGGGCCACAACATGGCGGACACATTAGTGTCGGTGCTGTAGATCCACAGCACCAGAGGCAGGGAGATGGCAACAAAGGGCCAGGAGATGCCGTCCGCGCATGCAGACAGAGAACAGCCTTTGCTGGACGGCTTCTCCAACTGTTTACCAAAGTCCAAGTGGTTCCTGGCCATAGACTTTAGCAGCTCGTCCAGCAGGATGACCGGCAGAGAGATCTTCAGCACCATCATCCACTGGGTCGTATCCAGAGGGGTTATCTGGAAGATGACCTGGGAGAGACACGGCAACTGTTACTGAAAACTACGGATACTTTTTTTATTTGATAGTATATATGCTGTCTGTTGCGTCATATTAACTGTTTATGCACAGGAGTGATAGTGGTATTCAGCATGAAAGCAAACAAAACATTTCCCCAAATGTCCAAATGGTCCTATCTGCTGTCTTTACCACATACTGTGATCTGAGACATTTGTGTCTCTGTCATCATTTCCTTTCACTACCGTGACCTGTCTATTGAGGCAAAGGCCTTAATAATCTTCAGGTAAATGGTATTCAAACAAGGAAGATGATGAACTGATAATTATTCAGTTTGCAAGTGGTGAATTTGTGAGTCATCTGCAGTAACATCTTACAGCCACAAGGTGGCAGAAAGAACCATTTAACTACTAAGACAAGGTTCTGGCAGCAGGACCACCAGCAGCCGGCTCTTAACGTGTTTGTTACAGTCACAGTTCTAATCAATAAACTCACAGGCAGAGGTTCCACGTAGAGGATGAGGAAGTGGAGGGACATGGAGAGACAGATGGCCCCGAGCAGCCAGATGTTCTCCCAGGGAGGCATCCTCAGCAGGGACTGGTTCTCTGACAGACTGGACACAGAGACATTCAGTTCTACAGTTTGTTCTCCATCCTTCCTGAGAGCTTCTCCAGCGTGACAGGCAGTTACCTGTTCAGAGCGTTGCACATCTCGATGGTGACCAGCACAGATAGGGCCATGGTCATGGGGTACGGTGACTCGAACACGTGGCAGTCCAGGCCCTCGAACTCAGGGTTGTCTGGGTTGCACTGGAGGAAGTGGCTCTGTGGGGAGGAAGACGGGAGAGTGAGGGGGAGGCAGAGAGAACTGAGGGGAGGTGAAAGCAGGATTCTCACAGAGGAAGACTCACCAGCTGGTACAGAGTAACTTGAGGTCCATCATCAGAGACTGTAAACCACCAGGCAGCAGCTCCCACTGTGGCTGCACCCACATAGCCTGGAAGCACAGAGACCAGAATAACAGCATCAGCAAAAGCAGATCACCTCAGTAATGGCTTCATTTATTAAACTAGATGAAGGAAGATTAAAGACTCTTCTGAAGTTACAACCAACCTCCGATGGCTAGGTATCTAAAGAAGAGCCAGCCAGAGATGAGGGGCTCCTTAGCATTGCGGGGCGGTTTCTCCATGATGTCCAGGTCTGGGGGGTTGAAGCCGAGGGCGGTGGCAGGGAGGCCGTCTGTCACCAGGTTGACCCACAGCAGCTGAACTGGGATCAGAGCCTCAGGGAAACCCAGCGCAGCAGTTAGAAAAATGCTTTTGGGAGAAAGTACAGAGACTCAAATTAGGAAATGTACTGATGAGCTGTAACGATTCATCCAGTCAATTTATGATGATTCCATCCTCCTGAATGAGAAACACCAACATTAAGATATCTGCTCCAGAGGAGACTCACCACACGACCTCTCCAACGTTGGAGGAGATGAGGTATCTGATGAACTGCTTCATGTTGTTGTAAATAGCTCTTCCTTCTTCAACAGCAGCCACGATGGAAGAGAAGTTGTCATCGGCGAGGACCATCTCAGAGGCTGACTTGGCCACAGCAGTGCCAGAGCCCATGGCGATGCCGATCTCCGCCTTCTTCAGAGCGGGAGCGTCGTTCACGCCATCACCTGTCTGCAGACAAACCATTTGTTAAAGGAAGCGCAGCCCTTTTCTTCTTTAACACTGTTAAAAAAAAGCGTAAGAAAAACTTGTCAGAATCAGCTTTTAGATGTCATACCATAGCAGTGATCTCGTCAAATCCTTGCAGGAACTCAACGATCTTGGACTTGTGAGAGGGCTCCACTCGGGCGAAACAGCGAGCGTGAGTCACCGCGTCCCGCTGGGCGCTCGGCGTGAGTTCGTCAAACTCCCGACCGGTGAAGGCCATGCGCTCGATGTCGTCCTCCTCGGTCAGGATGCCGATGCGGCGGCAGATAGCCACAGCCGTGCCCTTGTTGTCCCCGGTGATCATGATGACGCGGATGCCGGCCTGGCGGCACAGCATGATGGAGGCAGCCACTTCCTGCCTGGGAGGGTCCAGCATGCCGACACAGCCGACGAAGGTCAGGTCAGACTGGACAAGTGAGACAAAGAGGTGAATAAATGTTCTGGTACAGAAAAGAGAACTGTACAAGTGGTAAAATAAGTAAAAAGCACCCAAACGATTACAAAAATTCACCTCATACTGTGAGAACTTGGCCGTGTCCGACAGTATCATGTCCTCCATTTTGGGTGGGCTGTCTCGTGTTGCCAGAGCCAGACACCTCAGGGTGTCAGAACCTGTCCCATAGTCGCGGATCACTGACAAGATCTTTTCTTTGATACCTTTGCTGAGGGGAACTTTGCTGTTTCCAACTCTGACATGAGTGCATCTATCAATGACTCCCTCCGGGGCCCCCTGAGGTGTAGAGCAGACGAACGAAAGATTCATAACAACGCTGCTCAGCAACAAAACAAAGCTATCAACAAGCTGAATGGTTCTTTCAGAATACCTTGACAAACATTTTTCCGATAGAGGAGCGAGACTTGTTGGGGGTACAGTAGACGGACATGGACTTCCTGTCTCTGGAGAACTCCAGGGTGAACTCCTTCCTCATCAGCTGTTTGATCACCTGATAAGAGAAAAAGAGCGACAGTGAATGAAGCTGCTGAGTGGAGGCGGTGGAAATGTGCAGTCTGAGCAGTGCGGGGGATCAGTGTCACTCACTGAGTTGCATGCGTTGGCTCTGTCGATCTTAGACAGACTGTGGACTTCGGTGTCAAAGACGTTCATCTTCTCCACCAGACAGGTCAGCGCCGTCTCAGTGGCCTCACCGACCTTCTCATACACTCCCTTCACCTGAGACAACAACAATCATCTAATTCATTATTCACATTTCTTCTCTTCAGACAGAATCACACAGATCGATGTCCTAAAACCACATGTTAGACCTCTGAGGTAGGCATCATTAGAACATTTCTGAAAACGAAGCCAAATTTTTGCACATTCTTTTCACAGCGTGCCTTTCCTTGTGCATCTGTGCCCTTTGGTTCACCCCCGTGTTTCATGTTTTGTTTTCATGTTGAAAAGGCTGGAGAACAAGACGTGGCCAATGTTCTTTGATACGCGTGGGTGGAACTGTCCGTTTGTTTCTCGGATTTTTCCTCCAATTCTTTGACGCGCTTGCCGCGTCTGGATTTGCATGTGTTGAAGTGTTTTTTCATTCATAAATATTTATGGGCATATGTGTTTATCTGGATATGTAAATTCAGATGGAAATGTTTGAGAGGAAGTGTTTATTTGTATCAGCATATCTGAATCATGTATAAGATGACTAAACTGATTTAATACACCTCCATGTACCATCACCCCCTGAGAGATTAGTGCAATATGTTTCACTATTGATATATTTTGATCCATATAATTGTATTGTACTTATCTTTATTATTTTGTTCGATTTTGTTGAAACTATTTCATCGCATTTGGTTGAATCTACTTAATTAACTCTCATTTACAGCTTGTATTGAAGTGATGTAATGTTATGTAAAGTCCTGCTTCTATTGGCCAACAGGTCACAGTCCACTTGTCATGTGAAGTTAGAAAATTACAGACTCTGACCTCATTGAAGTCCAGGGACGAGTCATTGCACAAGGCACAGATGGTGGCCAGTTCAACCAGGGCATCATACTGGGAACTTTTCACTTGTTTACCATCGTGGTACCTGAGGGTCAACACAGCGTTAGTACATTTGATGTAACAACAGAATCATTTTCCAAATCATAATAGTTAAAGGTTTAAACATCATCTTTAAGCTCATATTTTCCCTTTCACAAACAATTCCACAGTAATTAGTCAGGTGTACTGTGGTACTCACACTTCTCCCTCTGGTGCGTAGGTAGAACCTGTGATGGTGAACTCTGACAGAGAGCAGCTGTCCTCCTCAGCTTTATTGATAACAAACATCTGCAGATGGACAAAAACAAGCGAGTGAGTGTTTTTCAAAGCCGACATTAAATGTCGGCGTTGTCACTTTCTTTCGTCTACGCAGCAGATGGCAGCAGAAACCACAGAAATCCCATGTGGAGCTCAGGTGTGACATCTCTTTTTTGACAGTAGCCCGCAGTATAACAGACTGTGTCTCTAGCCTCTGTGTTGCACCTTTATTCCACCTAACTCTTCTGCATACAACGTATGACGATGGACTGGAGGGACACGGTTGCTCCACCTTACGGCCGGCAGCAGAGCTGAGTCAACGTCTGAATAAAGAGCGACAGCAGGTGGGACTGAGCTCCACTAATGCTGACACTGCTGTCACTCCTCCGATGCTGGACGGGCAGCGAGCTGTCGAAGAATCGCACGTTGCGATGACCTTGCACTCGCTTTGTTTGGCTCAGTGTAAAAAAGCAAGGGAGGCATAGTGAAGGGTCTTCTTAACAACGATATAGCTGGATCTCTGTGTAAAAAGGGGGCTACTGTGAGGGCCTGGCTGGGTGGCCCGCTGCTTAATGTGAGAGAACGTTGTTGCTCTACATGAGTAAACACAGACACTGCCAGGGAGCCTTAGCAGAGAGAAGCAGCTCCCAAAAGAAAGAAGCTGCGATGGCAGGCCTGTCCCCACAGGAAACTGTGCTCCTCACCAGAGTGGGATTTCCTTTTGAATTATTTCAGGAATAACAAGTCTGACTGAACACTGATCAGTGGGTCAGGTAGTAAAGAATGAATGTGACTCATAGTTTGACATCAGAAGGTTTATGTATGGAAGCCAAAATGGGTTTTAGCACCTTAAGTGTTATATACACATGAGGTCAGTTGGGTTTTATGTTTTTTTTTTTTTTTTTTTCAAACAACTTCTAATAAACAGATCAGAAAGAAAAGAAAAAAAAATCAGAGGCCTTGCCCATTGTGCTACAGAGCCAGATAAATAAGACCACTCCTTTATAAATAAGAGTGATGTGTAGTTTATTTAATGCCTGGCTGACTCTGAAGGCAAAACCAGGCAATATGTGAACCATTTGATGTTCCATGGCTCTGTGCGAGAGGGCGAAGTTTAATAAGTACACGTCCGTGGTGTCTGCAGCTGTCTGTGTACGCATCAGCAAGTGTAACAGTTTTATTGAGGCGTAAGTGAAAATGCTGAACAGGCAGCAAAAGAGGATTAAACTTTAATAAACATTTAAATGTCTTCTTAATGTTGGGCCAAGCAGCACCGAGGTGCCACTCACAGAGACAGAGGATGAGAGAGAGGAAGGCTGCTTTGCAGTTTGGTGACGCAAGGTCAGTTATGCAACAGCAGCACTGCAAGTCATCCAACAGCTCCGTGTAGATTAGAGGTATGGCTGCTTTCTTGTTTGATAACGTGGATATGCGATCAAGAAGAACACTCCACTCCCTGTGTTTGCTCAGGCAGGATTAGCATTTTAGCTGACAAATGTATTGAGAGAGACTTACGCAGCCACAGTCTCTTTTACTGCTGTCACCTTATACAAACAGCAGGCAGCGACAACAAAGATGACAAAGCACTGACTAGCAAACAGCTCAGCAGTGCACCAAGAGTTAGTGTGTGACTCACTCTGCAGACAGACATCTGGTTGGTGGTCAGGGTTCCCGTCTTGTCGGAGCAGATGACAGAGGTGCAGCCCAGGGTCTCTACAGATGGCAGGCTACGGACGATGGCGTTCTTCTTGGCCATGCGGCGCGTGCCCAGGGCCAGGCAGGTGGTGATGACGGCAGGAAGACCCTCGGGGATGGCGGCCACGGCCAGCGCCACGGCGATCTTGAAGTAGTAGACCGCCCCGCGGATCCAGGAGCCTCCGTGGACCGGGTCGTTGAAGTGTCCGATGTTGATGACCCAGACGGCGATGCAGATGAGGGAGATGACCTTAGACAGCTGCTCGCCAAACTCGTCCAGCTTCTGCTGCAGGGGCGTCTTCTCCTGCTCGGTTGCTACCATCTCATCACGGATCTTACCGATCTCTGTGTTAACGCCGGTGGCCACAACCACACCCACGGCCTTCCCGGCTGCAATGTTGGTACCCTGAAATAAGAAGCATACACACATGTTGACTCAAGTCAATCTGGTTAGATCTCACATCTTCAAATAATAAAGGAAAAAGATTCCCCAGGAAGTTGACAGAAACCAAATAAACAAAAAAAAGACATCAACAGGATGTGTGATAACATGTGCCGAGCTGAGCTTACAGAGAAGAGCATGTTCTTCTTGTCCTGATTGACGGCACGAGGGTCGGGCACAGGGTCAGTGTGTTTGATGACAGACACAGATTCACCTACAAACACAACACACAGTCTCAGGTTAAATCGGCTGCTTTGAGAACAGAGATCTATGCTGGTCAACATTCAGGCTGCTTCATTGATGTTTCACACACTCATGAACGTTTCCATTCATGACACAACTCTAGACTCGTTCTGCAGCCAGTTCAAATCGTCATCGTCACATCATCATGTCATCCTGGATTTATCTGTTAATCTAGGATAAAATTATCTTAGATAACGGTTTGCTCATATTTGATATAATACTTTATCATTAAGCGAGTTAAAAGCTCAGTAATTTTTTTTTTGTCAAAAATATATCCTACTATATATCGAAATAAAATTGTATTGAAGAAAAAGCATTAAAAACGAGTGTACGCTAAGAATAATCCTTAACAAAATTCTAATTGTGCTCTTACATCACAGTCGTAAAAAACAAAAATATGTGAGGTTTGATAAAATGTTTAGTTTTTAAAAAGAGACTGGGAAGGGAATAAATAGAAATGAGGAAATGTCTTACCGGTCAGAATGGACTGGTCTACCCTCAGGGTTGTTGATTTGATGGAACAGATACGGATGTCAGCAGGAACCTTGTCTCCAACTACGATCAAGCAGAAAAACAATTTGAGATAAAAACACGTCAAATAAAAAAGTCAAAACAGCCACAACACAAAATCGATCAGAAACGCAAAACTATTGTGGTCTTTTACTTCACATGCCTTACACTTGAGGTCTGATACCAGCTGTGTAGTGTATTGTCACAGTGCTGTGTGTGTGTGTGTGTGTGTGTGACTAAATGAAGATTTAACATGCAAGACATTTGCTATTTTCTGCAGGCAGTAAGTCAGCGTTAGAGTAAACTAAACTGTTGAAGCACAGCTCATTACGAGGTGGTTGCTGTGCCACACAACAGCAGAGCGGCGCTGCCAGTGTTGTCGACAGAGAGACGGTGAGCCAAGAAAGAGGAGGAAATGAAGGACTTGTGAGCCATAAAAGACTTGTCTCAAAGGAAAAGGCCAATTTGGGTACATCGAAATTGCAGTGACCCAATTCGGCTTCCTAATGGTACATAAAGACGATGGAAACTGGGGAAATGGTTCAGGCTATGGCACAGTTCCGTAGGCGTAATCTACATATAGGCCTACTTAGTCCAAAATGCAAATTGTGTCGGATCGTTACAAAAGACTTCAACTAAGACCATAGAGTAGTTAGACTCTGTTCCCACACAACCTCAAAATATCTGAGAATGTAACAAAACATGGGAACGCAGTTGAAGTGAAAACACAAACTGTGATTTAAAAGATTTGATCAAACATGCCAGTGTCAAGGTTCCCATTTGAGGGAACACGTACGGTAATACAAAACCCCCCATGCCCTTGAGAGAAGGGAGGAGAAAATAGCAATGGGACCAACAACACATGCAGCCAAAAATGGGAAAAGCATTTCATTATGTTCCCTGAAGCGCTGATCAGGTTTAAATGTGGCTGTATGATGGCAGCACCTTCCTCATCACTGCCACAACACGGGACAAGGACTCCACGTCAAGTCTTGACACTTGGAATATGAGTCATCAAAATAGTCTTACTTTACTATTCTGCTAGATGTTTTCATCACTGTCACACGCGTCCATGTTAATGTACAACCTTGTTACAGGCTGCATTTAAACATTCTTGCTCTGCAAGTGTTGACTTCTCACCATGATACACGACCCTCTGAGTAGTTGGAAGACTTTCAGCTCATTTCATGTCCTGGATGTGGTGCCAGAGACTCTGATCTGTCGACAGGCACTGGCCCGGCAAGGCGCACGCGCACACATGCACGCGCACACGCACATTTAAACCATCTGAACATAGAACAACAGGTACATAGGAGATTTACTTCTGAGAAGGTCACACAATCCCGCTCACAAAAGGAGCAATTCAGGCAAAAGTTAATTTACATACTCTACAGTAACCCCGTTTCATAGCAACGCTTCACTTTCTTATGGAAAACAATCTCATCCCTTTGAGAGATTAAAAGGATTAACCCTAGCTGTGCCTGCAGGAACAAAAAAAAGTGAAATGTTTCCTTTAAGTGCCAGACACTTTACAATTACATCCTGGTTGTGTGGTTGTGTAATACTTCCTGTCATTATATTTAAAGTGACAAAGCTTCTAAAAGAGGGCTAAGCCAGAAACCAACACTAGAAGGATACAGTTTTAAACGATGGTGCTTGCTGATATTTTCATCTAAAGACACCAGTGCTTCGTGTTAAAGTGACAAAGTGAAACAGTGGAGTTGTCCCGAGGCCGAGTTACACTGCAGATCTGCTCTGATGAAGTGTGTGTATATCATCTGTCCCTTTGTGTCAACATCCTACTTGGTAGTGGTCCAACTGTCTCCTCAGGCATGACCACTTTTTCACCTTAGCGCTTGCCAACAGGTCATACAGTTTTACAGTGACAAGAGCTCGGCCCTTGTGATACATTGCACCCAATATGACTCCCAGAGGTGCCTTATAAACAGACCTTTCAACAGCAGGCGAGGCAGCGACTCGACTGAAGCGGTCAGCTTTGACTGGCACCTGCCTCAGCCGTGTGGCCCGGCGGGGGCCAGGCTTCCTCAGAGCCAGCCAGGAGGATACATGTGCTGGTGGCAGCCAGACAAAAGACTGAGCTGTCATGTCGAGAGGGCCATTTCAGAGCGGTCAACAGGTGAAGCATGCAGCAGCTTTCCATTGCAGCTCCTACTGATTCACTCACCAGCTGCATTTACATGTGCACAATAAAAAACAAACAAACAAACAAACAACAAAACAGGAACATTTCTTACTCTCTCTTCCCTCTGTTTACTGATGTTTTTCCTTCTAACCACTGGCAACCATGTGCACTCAAAAAGCTGCTACCATGACTCAGCACAATCAATACAGAAATAAAACTATTATCTTGTTTAAGCAAATACGTCTTTTACAGGGGTGCAACCTTTCGCTTTCTTATCTGTGTTGCAGGTTAACACTGATACCGCCCGGGGCCTGATCACTGTGTTTAAATGTCCCACGTCATTAGCCAGTTTCACTGTTTTATTAGCAAACAAGAGCAGTTAAATAATGTTTAGTTTAGCTTTCGGCCGGCTGAGAGAAACAAACCGATGTTTACCGTCAGCTGACCAGTTTCTCGACTTCCTGCGGCTGTGAACACATCAGCTGATCCTCACCTACGACCTCGCTAATGTAAGCACAATGTCCACAAAGTCCCCCTGAGATCTCTGCTTTGCCTTTGTGTGTCAGGAATCTTAAACAGGAGCGAGATGGGCCTCCACGTAGCTTGCAACTGTTTCTGTTGCCATAGTCACAAAACCTGTCCCGAGACTACTGAAACCCAAACCTCCGTCAAAATCAACTGGGGGTTTGAATCAACTGGAGTAGGAAAAAAAAAAAAAAAAAAAATGAGGAGGTTAAGTTAAGCTCAACACAGTCAACAGTGTCACAGTCAATATCAAGATTCCAACCACTACTCTGACATTTTAAAGGAGCTTCACCACAGCACACACACACACACACACACACATATATATATATATATATATATATATATATATATATATATATATATATATATATATATATATATATATATATATATATATATATATATATATATATATGCTGGAAACACATTACATAGCATCTGAACTTTGGACTTGTGACTTTCTGATGCTGCAGCGTGATACAGAGCAAACACATTGTGAATGCAAGGGGCAATGTAGAAAAATATAGAAAATAATATAGAAAATATTGTATGCAAGTTGTTTTTGCAGCCCAACATCAAAACACTCTATGAAAACTAATGACCAGCTCAAGTATAGAAGTTTATATCTTGGTTTAATAAAATAGGAGACTGCAAACAACAGGACGGAGGTGCACATGCTTGTCATGTCTTAAGGTCAACACTTTCAACAGTGATCCCTCATTAAATCCTTTCTTAGGTTAAAGTCTGACCTCTCACCATCCCAGCTATGACCAGACAGCATAGCATGGATTCCCAGCAGTCAGTGGACTACACGACACGCGGTTAATAAGACGGGTACAGGCCGTCTGTGTGTTTACAGATATCCTTTACGCAGAACCTTCCAAAGATAATTCTCCAGCTCACCGCTCAGCACCTTCAACCCTCTGCTGCTGGCAGCCGGTCGGGATGTAAACCTCTCTGCCCTTCTGCAGGACTTCACCACATATGAGGTTTTTGCGTTTCTAAAGGCCGATTCCCTTGTTGGCAAGATGAGACCATTTCTCTCCATCTTGCTGACAAGTCAGGAACCTTTGCCAAAAGACAGTCTCTCGGTGACAACGGATGCTTGCCAGACCACATTAAATGCCACATGCTATCCCTGGTGTCTGGAATCTTAGTGGCGGGCGCGGGCGCTGATGGGTAGGGTCGCTGTGCATTGAACTCTGTGGGGTGGGACAGTTATCCACAAAGCGCTTCCCTATAAGGTCATCTCTCTCCAACACTATGAGAGCAGATGAGAGATCCTCCCCCGTGTACCGGCCCCCACACGAGCCCCCGTCACTACCAGACTCCACAACTTCACAGGCAGCAGAGAACAAACCCACTGCGCTCTGCTGCTCTGAGAAAAGGCCAACATCCAAATCTGCAAGCTCTCAACATTTAGCTGTAAACTGGCAGCACACGCTGAGTGCTGTCTCATGACAAGGCCTTAAAACTCTCAGCATCTGAAGGAGCCAGTAATATCCATCAGTTAACATTGTTTTATTGCCTAATTAAATGGGGAAAGATAATATCTTAATCAGATTTTGACTGTTGGTACTTGCCTAATTATGGTAAAAAAAAAAAAAAACCCGGTAAATAATTACTGTTGATTCCAGAAATCCAAACTTTTCTGGTAAACTTAATGTCACTGCTTGAAGAGGTTTATTTTGGAACTAATGATTTGGCTGACATCATTTCTGAGCAGTCAGAGGCTGCTCAAAAAAAAAAAAAAAAAAACACACATTCAATTATTTTGTTTAGATAAAAATCTAAGAGATGCATGACACACAGCGCTATTTCCATGACGTTAAACAAATTTCAGTGAGCGTGAGACTGTGAGGCTGATAATTAATGAGGTGTGAGTGGGAGGCAGCGTTCAGAGCCACAGCGACGGCGAGAGGCACAGATCGGCTGCAGGCTATTCTTCTCGTGGTTGAAGCAGCCACAGTGGACTCATCCCTGTGTCCTCTATCAGGGCTTAGCAGCCGGCCGGCCGGCATCTGCGTCATCACACTCCTCCTCCTCTGTGTGGCAGGGGTCACTTTGGAGCTTCAGGAAAATATTATTCATAAAAACGCAAGCTTGACAGGAGCCATTGTAAAAGATATTCTGAGGATTTGGGAGGTAAGTTGAAGCTTAAGAGCTTCTCCTGGCAGCAGGATAAAATGTCCAGTTTAGCCGCCTACTAATAGCAAAGACCCCCGCTACCTTCATTAGGTTTTTATTTATTTTTTTTTTTTAAATAACTGCTACTCTAATATGCAGGAGGAGAGTGTATCTGATTTAAGTTTCTCTTTAAACCTCGGCCAAATAATTACACTCTCCACGCTTAGGTTCTTTTGCAACTCGTCATCAAATTGTCAAGATTAGCCCTGTCGACCAGAAACTAATTATACACAGTATATGAGCACATCAAAACAGCAAAAAAATAGTAGAGTTTAAATCCCTGTGTAGTCCTGCTTCATTTGCCCTTGTCAAGGTGACAGAGGAGTCCTGCTGAACACCGTCCCACGTCAGCCACTGTAGCAATGTTTCCGCGAGCAGGAGTGGAAGGGCACGCAGGGGGTGGGACCAGACACCTGTCATCTTCACGACTGTCACTGGCTCTATAAATACTGCGTTCCATAATCTAAATGTCCAATGACAGCTAAAAATAAAACCCACCACTATGTACAGAAAAACTATGCATCACTTCAGTGGCTCAGGGTTAAACAGAGGATCGAGATAACGCTGGTGTTTAAAAGACTGCGGCATTCCACAACTCCTCCATCTCTGTTCATCCCTGTTCACAATCATACACACCGCACGTGAGGGAAACGGGATTCTAAAAAAAAAAAAAAAAAAAAAAAGAACAAAGCTGAATATTGTCAGGATTTCAGCAGCTGAAATAAGCTGACTGGACTTCAACAGCGTGAAAATGTTGAGCCGGGACGAACTGTTTGGATGCAGCGCGTTAACTCCAGTGAGCTCAGGCTCGGTTTGTGTCGACAAACACACACAATTATCTTGTCAAAGGTCACTTTACGTCAACTCACAGTCATTACTTGGAGACATACACAAACTCTGACTGTTAGCCAACCATAAAATACACAACTCAACTCATCTCTAGCGTGAAATTTGTGGCGCACACACACAGACACACACAGAGTAAATTGGGCCTTAACAGCATTCGTGCTCACCCTTTGCGACACTGGGTTAATAAGAATATCTCAAAATACATCATTCTTGCAGAGCGTGTGTCCTCTGCAGCGACACTTGGGGATGGGGGAGGTTTCAAATGGAGTTGGTGCTAAATGTGTTCCATGACCATACCTGGACTCATTTGATCTGTCAACAGCAGCTTAATCTGACGCTCGGTCACACACGGGCCACAAACTATCATGAACACCTGATCTCTTCTCAGATGTCCAAACAAACGCATATGAAGTGATCATTTTTATTTCACAGCATTCAAACAGATTCTTGACAGAAACTGTGATGGCATTAAATAGCCAATTATCCATGATTTTTAAGTTTGCTCCAATCTGCTTCATGTGATATCCACATATTTACTTTACCAGGAGAACAACATCCAGATTGTCTCATATTTCATGTAGATGATGGAATAATAATAGTAACACAGTAACAGTAAAACAGCAGAATAAAGTCAAAACAATAATAGCAACAAGACAGCAGGTCAACCTACCAGCGACCTCTACGATGTCACCAGGGACGATGTCTCTGGCCTTGATCCTCTGCACAGTTTTCCTGTCCTGCCGGTACACTTTCCCCATCTCAGGCTCATACTCTTTAAGTGCCTCAATGGCATCCTCAGCATTGCGTTCCTGGTGGAGTGAAAATGAGATTTAGTGTCATTGTTTCGGAGTCGCTCTGCGATGGGCTGATAATATCAAATAAACTAATGCATATCTGCTCTCGCTTCTGCAAGACTAAACAGAACGGGAGCATTTTTGTTCAAAGACCTGCTGACTATTCCAAGTACAACGTTTCTTTAATCAAGTTTGGGTTGGGGACATTTAGGTGTAGGAAGATAAATCTCCTTCCTTTTGAGGTTTTTCCAGTTTTTCCTTTACCGACATCTTTATCCGCAAGAACAAAGAGCAGACTGCCTGCACGTTTAAAAAATAAGTAAATACAATGGCCTCACACGTGAGCGGGAACAGAATAACAACTGAGGAACTGTTCCTTTTCCACAGAAAGCTGTCAATGGGACAGAGTGTAGCCTATAATAATTTAAGTAGACAGTGTTTATCTACAATGCCACTGAAATATAAGCTATGTTGTTATATTTCACTGTCGATACATGTGCCACCAACACACTGATCTTCCTGCCAAATGGTACAGTAAAAAAAAAATCCTAAAAACTGGGATTTAAATACAGTGGATATCAAAGGGCATGAAAGTTTCTCACCTGCCACACACCGACGATGGCATTGGCTATAAGAATGAGTAAGATTACAAACGGCTCCACAAAGGCTGTGATAGTTTCTTCCCCCTCTTCAAACCAGGCCAGGACCTGAAAACAGTGAGAGAAACAAACCATTAGCTGCTGAGATTTGACAGAGCGAGCAGGTGTCAGCCAACTATGATGAGAACAAAAATCACGAAAGGACTAAACAGACAAACTGAAACTGTGGTGAGAGTTGACATTCAAATTACTCTCCAGTAGACTTCTTTATGACTGAAGGAACGAAGGAACGAAGGAACTCAGGTCAACCAATCAGACCTCTCATATGTGCAACTGTTTAAACCTTCTTTCCTTTTCTGGCAACAATAAACTGACTTCCTGATAAACACTGGTCTCACCTCACCGCCAGCAAAAAAAAAAAGATTCTATTTTGATCTGGCTTCTCATTTATCTTGTTTTTTTCCTGTGCAATTTCTTCTAAAATGACTCACTCTGTCACAAGCAATTAGTTTATGTCCCATAATGTAATAAAACTCAACCTCAGTAAGACCAAGTATCTGGTTGTGTTGGATTCCAAAGACTTTCTCTGTGACATAACTAAAATGGCAGGCATAACTTTCAACAGCGGAGTCAGTGAGCCCCTTGTATGTCGTAACTCAATATAGAGATCAACATCTTGTGTCTTTACTGGAGCTACAAATGACGGTTTTCTTTCTTTCTTTTTTTTTTTTTAAATATCTAATAACAAAGCAGTAAAAAAATGTGCAGACTTTCTCCGACTCCACAGTGACCAACAGTCCAAAACTAAAAAGACATTTAGTTTAAATTGATATTGAAAACACACAATTGTGAAATTGTGAGAAGCTGGAGCAAGAGGATGACATTTTACGAAACATTTTAAACATGTAACCTCATCAAATGCTGCATTTTAAAACAGATTATTTCTCTTTTCAACACAAACTTCAGTCGTTCAAACACAACTAAAGCAAATTTGGAATCGACATCAGTATTAAGTCGACGGTTTGTCTTTTCTGATTTAATCTGCCTCCATGTTCATTGGAAATATGTGTATATTTAAGCATGGGATGTAACATAAATTGACACGGAGGTGGGTGTGCACACTGGTCTGATCGGACCTCCCACAGGGGGGTGTGGGCCCAAATTTGGTCTTGAGTGGTGCTGTGTTCCCCTATCAGACAGCAGCCACTAACACCTCTGTATCACCTGACTGGGCACTGTACACGACATACCAACACACACACACAGACACAGTTATCTAACTATACTTCAGACATCTGTTCATGAAGAGTGCGTTTCATTCACAGAACATGACAAAACGAGTTAAAGTTTTACTTCACTCTTTGATTCATCGGTGAAAAATAAACAACATGTGACTTCAAATTTCTAAACCATTACATTACAACAATTTTGGTGTGAAAATGAAATGATCACTTGATTTAGATTTAACTGTTAACTGTTGCTATATTACAGCTGTCTGATGTTTTTATCTTTTAACCATCTAGAACCTAAAGTCAGTGCCTGAGACGTCCGATCAGAGGAGTCATTACGCAGCAGCCATGCTTGACATCTCCAATGTCTTAGTTGGCACATGGTGATAGAAACTCAATGCTGCTACTGCTGTTGTCACCATTCCTCAGAAGGGTCGCTTGCCTTCACAGCTGTTTATCCTCTTAATATACGAGTGCAACTTCGGACGGGTCACATAAACTGAAGACGTTCACACTTCAGCACTATGCTATACATAAATTGTCCCCTGCCTCTCATCACACAGGGCTTAACAATAATCCCATCTGCAATTCTGACTTCATGTAAACACTCTTCCAGTCAGAGGTGAGGAGAGAAATCTATTTGTAGCATGCACCAACTTGTCCCGAGATTCCCTTTAGTTTCTGCATCACATATACGTCATCCCTTTCATTCCTTTCAATGGGTTGAAAATGAAACAGCAGAATACAAGACCACGTGTTGTAAAATAAAACAATAAAACCTGCGTTCTCATAATAAATCTAGAGGTATACTTACAAAGGATATACATGCAGCCAGCAGGAGAATTCGAACGAGTAAATCTTCAAACTGTTCAACGACAAGTTCCCATAAAGATTTCCCTGCAGAGAGAAGAGTTGGTTAAAAAAAAAAAATCCATCACAGAAACTTATCATAAAAAGACAGTAACAATTGTAATCATTACCTTCTTCAGCTGGTAACTCTGCACATGAGTTAAAAGGATGAGTAGAGAATCAGCCCACGGATGGTACAGGAAATAGATGAAGGGGGGGAAATAAAACAGAAGAAAAGGAGGGTAAGTGGTGTGTAAATACTTTACATTTCTAGCCAGATGGATATATAACTCTAACTTCCTGTTTCTTCATGGGGAACCGATTCCAAGTACAAGAGAAGTTTCATTATGTTCTGTGACTGAGAACCACATCTCAGTACAAAACCACCCAACTATCCCCAGTGTCAATTTAGATTTTTGGTAAATGATCACACAGTCATACAGAGCGGATAATGAAGGATGTTGGATCTTTATTCTTGTGGTGATATAATAGAGCTGTGTGTGCATCATAGTGCAATAATGAAACGGATGTCAGCCTTTCAGCTGTGACACACGAAATCATTCTTTAAAGATTCATTACACAACAGGACAAGTTACAATCAGTGTAAAGGTCAAAGTGATTTAAGTGGGGGGAGGGGAGGGGGTACCCTCCATGACCTCCCAGGAGATATTAATATAAAACAGCTGTTAAGGCTTGGGACAACAAAGATTAACTTTGTCAGATAGTGTTACTCCAGTGAACCTGTGGCCACTGTTCAGTGTCAGATATGTGCTGGTTGTCCAGACACTTGGACCGATGTGTTCAACAATGTCACAGTGATGTTATGTTTAACATTGTTACACGTCTTTACAGCAGCTAACACGTTCAGTAAAGACACTTCGTCCGATTATTAATCATTAATCTGTTACTATGTCACAGATGGGAAACCCTCGCGGTCACCAGTGATGACGTCAGCCGTATCACCGGCCGGCTCACGATGTTCATGACTTTTAACCCATAAACTGCAAAACTGTGTCCGCACCGCCGCTGTTAACAATGACAAGACATTTTTGCGCCGTGTCTCATTGACAGCGGCGGCAGCAGCGTTGGCTGTGGTGGTCTGTGGTGTGAGCTGTCGTACCGTTTAGGCCCCATTTCTCCTTCTGTCGTTTCACCTCGTCCAGGGAAAGTCCTGTGCTTTCATTGACGCAGAAATAACTGTAAACTTCTTCCACACTCTTCGTGTGAGCGTTCTCCATGGCGGACAGACGGCTCCTTCCCGCAAAGCTTTACCCCCAAAAAAAAAAAAAAAAAAGAAAAAAACAACAACAACAACACTACCGTGTGGTACCTGGTGGCACTTTAACCTGTCAACACTTCTAGAGGAGCCGAGATATGACCAGCTGAGCAGCGGTGCCTTCACTATCGACAGCTACTGACCGCGGTCTAACGCGTCCTCCTGGACACTTCAGTCTTCAAGAGAATTACGAGGGGGGAAAAAAATGTTGGGGAGACAAATTCCTCCTCCCTGTCTGAGTGAAGATTACTCTGAACGTACTCCTACATCCGAGAAGGAAAAGAGTGTGCAGCACAGTCCAGTGTGAAGGACTGCATTCAGCCGGTAAGTCCTCCTGTGTGTTACCGTGCCGTGTCCTGCCTCACCGTGGCGCAGCTCTCTGTGGCTCCGCTCGCTGCTGACTCTCTGCTTTTATTAAAGCGCCTCGCTGCTGCCCCTCTTCCCTGCGCTGCATGTGGACTCACGCCATTGGACGAGCGGTGTCAGCTACGTTCAAACCAGGGAGACGTGAAAAAACACAGGAAGTGAGGAGGAACTGAAGAGCCGGAGAGAGAGCGCGCACGTGCACGCGCGCACACACACACACACACACACACACACATTGGTATCCAAGATACATAAAACCCTGCGGTTTGTCTTATGTAAACTAAGACACAACGGTCACTTTGCATTCAGTTTAATGTTTCCTATTGCATGTTGTATTTGATGTGACCACTGTGGTCTGTGACTGGTGTTACTGTCATCTATCATAGGCTTTATTATTTATTTAAAAACTGAGTATGGACACTGACAGTAAGAAATAACACTAGACATATACGGAATAGTGTAACCTGCTACTTTACATTGTTCCCTCACATTATGTATCCTATTAGAGAAGTCCCATGTTTTACCATTAAACTATTTCCTCATTCACATTTAATTAGCGGCTCTTGATTTTCTTAGAGACTAAAAAGGTGGGTCATATAAATATTTCAGGCAACTCACATAAAAGACACATAAGGACCTCATTATTTAAAAATCTACACCAATAAAGCTAGACTATAACTGATTTAAATACATCTTCATTATAACTGTAAAGACAGCCAATTTGACATAAATGTGTGTGACCACTAGGTTAAACCTGCCACCCTCCTTGTATTCTTCAGGGGGTATCATAGTCAGCTGTTTTAATGGACTGGCATGTATTATCTGTTAACACGTCTTAATAAGGCCCCAAGAAGCACAAAGTGTTGTAGCAATAATGACACAGCGGTGCCCAGTTGGACACCAAGCTGCCTTTTACAATGCACACTTGATCCGTTTGGCACAAGAGCCACCAATACTGGCTGTCAACGGCAGATTAAGTTTCTGTCACAGCAACAGTAGGTTCCTGAAAAAACCAAGAAGACATGTGTTGGCAACAATACACTGCACGCAATGCACGCAAACCATGACCAAAAACGTGTATGCCACTGTTTGAGGGAAAGGTGATGATACTTTTATACAGAAAACGCATAAAACGTTTTCTGTCTCAAATGTAGTTTGAAATTCATTCACACATGAATAATATTTACCACTAAAATATCATACAGCTCCAGAAAATACAAGGATGTTAATGTCAAACGTGTCACCTTGTTGCTATAAATACATTGTTCTATCAATGGTTGAACAACAGATACTCATTTAGACTGAAATAATAAATGAATTGTATTTTGGATGATTCTTATAATGAAACTTTAGTCAAAATGATACAAAATACATTTAATAAATTTAATAAATGCATACACAACCAAAATTTCTTAAATGTCACAGGTCATCATAAAAATGAGGATCTATTATATAAAATAATGTATCTTATTTTAAAACAGAAAAATATGACTATTTCGTCTGCACAGTCCAAAGCAACGGTGGTCCCAGTGAATCCCACAGTCGGTGAGACACTATGTCCAAGGTCATGGTTGTCGTTGCCAAAAAGGCTGACTGGAGGCTATTTTTGGCAAACAAAGTGCACCACTTTGTTTGCTAGTATCTTTGGACAAAAGTGTTATTCATAAAGATGTGTGAAACAGGAGTCTCCAGTGAGCCCCAGAAAGTGAAAACGCAAGATCGACTATCAACTGAAGCTCAACGACTAACAGACACACTGGGAAAAAATGAACACAATAAAACAAACCTTATGTTATGTAAATGCTATTTCAATGTCCAGTGACAGTTTACATCTTATATTGTGAAACATTTTTCAACAGAAATGCGTAGAATATTAAGTTGAATTCTGAAGTGAATGTACTATAGGTGACCTGTGTTTGACCCCGCTTACACACGCTCTCATAACACCAGCCTATCTCCTCCTCCCTCCTGGATGACTTGACCTACTGATGCCCGACTCTGAGCTCGTATGAAGCACTGCTTCTTGACCTCCATGAGCTGCTCCAGGTCCTGCCACATCTTCATCTGCTCCATGTTGGCGCTGTGGCTCTCCCTCACTATCTTCTGCTGCTCACGTAACTTCTAGACTCCGCACAGGAAAGCAGTGGTTAGTACGTCAAAGAAAAAACAGCACTAATCTGGTCCCTGTTTAGAGCCTCACAGATCATACTGAAAGGACAGACTACAGACATGTTAGCAGGTATTCACCAATGGCATCTGTGGGTCAGGTCACATTTCTCTCACCTTGCCAAGTAGCTCCTGTTCTGAAATGTTCTTCATGTACACCTCCCTATAAAAGAAGCAGACAAGTATAAATCAAATCGAAACCTATCATAATCTCACACGTTGATCTCATACAGTGTTTTTAGAGCGTATCTTGATATCACGAGGTGTGGTAATGAGTTTCTCTGCTGTGTGCAAGAATAAAGTGGCAGCAGCTTAACAAACTGTGGTGTAATAGGAGCTTTCTGAGGTGAAAAGCTGCTCATCTTTCTACAGCAGCTGGCTGGCCTGGCCCAGCGTGCTCACCTCATGGCCTTCTTCCTCTCTTGTGGATCAGAGGACACGTAGGCCTTCATCTCTTCAGCCGCCCGCTGGATTTGCATCTCAATGATCTGTGGAGGACAGACACAGATGGGGGTTTATTGTCACAGTGGGTGTTTGGGAGCAGGTCACTTACAAAGGGCTGTGATATTTTATCCACTTCTGGAGCAACAGCGTGGGTTGCAAGTTACTATTCATAGGATTTATTCTAATTTAATGTTACAGCGCTGATGATGTGGCTAAAAGATGAAATATTTTTCTCTGCTTTTAGCAACTATTTTTTAAACACATGCCTGTGACATGGCGTTAATATGATGATAGTGGTTTTCCTCCCGTGCCGTCTCCTCTCTCAGAGCTTTCACCTCCTGAAAAAAAAAAACAAAAAGAGAAAACAAACTTGTGGTCTACTGCACTGGAAAAATATATAGGTTAGTAGTACACAGGCGTATAATGGATAAACATGTATACATTTATCTAATGCAGGATAATAAGGTTACCTGCTCCAGTTTAGATCTGTTGCTCTCCAGACCAGCAGCACAACTCTCATATTGTCCCTTCTTCTCCTCATATTCCTGGCTCAGCTCCTGTTATGATCAAAATCCAAACAGTCACACACAGGAACTGAGAGACAAACGATTTCATGTACTATGAGCTGAATAAGAGCTGAGACACATACATTGAAAATACATTTCAAACACTCTGTCATGCTCACGGCACTGTTTCACATCAACATCAGATCACAGCTGGTATTTTAGCAGTTTAACTTACAACAGACTCTTCCAGTTTATTTATGTCTTCCTGTTGCAGCTCGTCATTAGCAGACATTAGCCAGTAAGATGGAAGGATGATTTTGGGAACACATGTAGGCAAATTTAATCCTCCCCTTTAGTTCAGCGATGTGGGGGGGGATTTCCCATCATATATTTTATTTATGGACTATGTAAATTATTCTTTATGGACCCAGTCCAACATAACAAACAAACAAACATGATACAAGTTCTTTCTTACTGGCCTGCAGGCACACAGTACAGATCCCACCGCTTGTACTTAAGTTTAGATTCTTAGTTTCGAATGTTTCTCTCAAGAAAATTCGAATGTTTCTGTTTTGGTTTCCAGGGGAGAACATGTTGTTTGCGATGTGACACTGTAGTTTGCATCCTGCTGTATGTTAAAATAACATTTTGGAATATGAACTAATCATATGCAGTTCAGATCAGATTAGGGATCAACCCCATAAGAATGACTGGGCTGAGAAATTTGCTTCAACTTCTTGGTGGGATTTTCTTTTTTTAAGGTCTTGTATTGTGTGTGAAACAACCACAAAGCCTTGTTGTTCCATCTGAATGGCCTTATTCAAATGACCTCATTTAAATAGGCGGTCAAGTTTCTATACAAACACTAATTAACACGGTGTGAAGATTCTTTGAAGTAGAGGTTTCTATAATTCAACGCTCACCTGACACCGTTGTCTCAGTGACCTCAGCTCTTTTATAATTGGAGCTAGAGCCGACTTCTTCTCCACTATCATAGAGTTTAATTTCTTCACCTGTAAAAAAACATGAATGATAAATTTAACTTAAATTGTTAAATAGCAGGTAATGTGACTAGATTGTATTTGTTCTGAAAAATGTCATTAGGCGGATTTATCAACCAGACAGGTCCAACACTACTTGGTAAAAAAGACTAGAAAGTGACTAGATTCAGGGTAAATATGCAGTTTTAGTGCTTCAACCATGACTCACAATAAAGGTTATATGACAATATTCAATGACAGTTTGGGATATCGTCATTATAAATGACAGATTTCAGTGGACTTCCAAGTTCCTGTGTAAAGGTTTACTTTCAGCTCGGGGCCAGCGATGGTTGACCCGCTCATTAGGCGTGGTCTGCAGTTTGCCAGTACAACCTGCTGCCAAAGTGATCAACCAACTCACTAGAGCTTGGAGCATGGCCTACTCATCTCTAACTGGCTCTGTCTGGGTCAGGATGACAGCGTGATGAGCACAATTACATATATTATCATAGTAGTAAAAACAAAGGTCATGCCAACTATGTTACTAATGGCTCAGTTTAATTTAAGTACTCCATTAAGCCAATAAGGCAATACATGCACATTAATATCCAATATGACAACATTCAGAATTTGTTACTGAATGTGTTATATTTACAGTATATTCAGTTTGGATATTATAAATTTGACCTCATTAGGGTGTTGACTGGACTGTATACAGCACATTCAGATTATGTGTCAATTAAAGTTTTTATGGCAGTTTGCAACACTGTTTATGTCCTGCTGTTAGTGTTTTACACTAATCATCTCTGAGTCGCCATACACATAACCCTGAAACTGAAGCAGCTAACTGAAACTCACGTATTATGTTATTTACAACTGTGACTTGTCAAAATGTCTTTTGTGAAAATAAACAGCGTAAGATGTCACGTCAACCAAACGCAAGTACAGTTTTGCCAATTTTGCTGGTAATTACATTAGAATTTGTTTAGAACATCCTTGTGAAAAAAGCTTAATTTGAACGTGATCATTTATTTGATTATTCAATAGATATCTAAATGATCAGTTTTACTCTAACTACAACAGTGTCGTTGTGGTAATTTCCCCCACAGTATAGTTACCATGGCTGACATGTCATCCAACGTGCGGCCCTTCTTTTCATCTAACTCGCTCTTGATGGCAGACACTCTCTCCAGTTCCTCCTGAGTGTCACTGTAGCCAGATATTCCCTTCTCAGCTTCCACAGTTTGCTTTAAAACACAACAAAGACACATGGTAACTCATCCACACATGAAATCAAATCACATACAATTACAAGAATCACATGGAAAAACTTCAAAATCTTCATCAATATAAAGGATCAGTCAGCGTGCAAATCAGTGCATTCTTTTCTTTTTTGGTTAGCTTCCAAAACTTCACCATGAAAACTCTTTGAAATCTGATTCAAACACGAAGCGTTTAATGTTTTACAATACAGGCAACAGCACATGTCAGATGCAGTAACAAAGCCAAGCACATGAAGAGATGGCAGACACGCTGCCAGCTAGACATGTGACCAGCAGGAAAACTTTCATTGCTTTAACAAATCATAGTGAGGGATGTAGACAGAGGAAGAGCAGCAGATGCAGCCATCAGAAATAGCAGCCCTGCCTGCGTCAGACAGCCTATCAACCACAAAGAGGTGTGAAGCCATTTCCAGGAAACTTCTGCCTCTTCACCGTTAATACAAACTGCGTAAATGGTGAGATCAATTGAAAACAGCACATGTGGAATGGCAGCTTGAGCGCCGGGAGAGGGCTGCAGGAGAGTCGGTATGAATGCCACAGGGCAGAGAGGGCATTAAAAGCAGTTAGGAGGATTGCTGTGGTTCATGTACAGTACGAAACATTGAAAATGATGATTACAGAGGCTCCATTTAATAAGACCATTCAAATGTTCTTGTTCAACTTAATGGACTCAAATGGTCTAACGGAGCCAACAAATAATAGATGGAAAAATGCACATCTCATTATAGTTCTATGTGAAATCAATAAACCAGTTTTCTTAGCTTTGTTTTGCTGTTACAACATATTTATTTAGTCTGATTATTTTACAATTAAAGTTAAAAAACAGTTAAAAAATAGAGTTACCAGTTTCTGTTGAACCGTCTCATGTCTCTGTTTGAGGATCTCTTCTGTTCGCTGCAGGACGCCGTATTCTGCTGTCAGCTCAGACATTTCTTGGCGTTTCTTCTTGCACATGGTTCCCTTGCTCCTCAGTTTCGACACCAAACGTTTCATCTTCGGAGAGCAAAGAAACAGAATTCAGTATCATCTTCAAATTAAATGAGCATTTGGTATTAGTAGTAAGCAAAGTGAATAGTCAACAATGGTTTCAGCTGAGATTGTCCATTTCTTTGCCACACCAAACCAAAGTAATCGTCAATAAAGCCAGTATCTTTCACATTAACGCTGGTCATTTTGTACAGTTTTTATTAAGGCAGCTTAAACAAAAATGAGAAGATGTTTTAACATAACTTGTTCAGTGACACTAATGCTTTTCTGCCTGCAACAAGCAAGAAAATATAGATGCTTCTTTGGAAAATTCAATAAAAGAGCCATAAATACAGTTAATATTTGTCGACCTGGTGTCCAGCACAGCTGAGATACTATGAAAGGCCACGGGAGAAGACAAGGGGCTGAGCCAGGGGAGGGAAGGGATTAGGAGACAGCAGTGACTGCAGCAGAGAGGCGTGGGGGCCATGCCACGATCTCAAACAGTCACTCGATCCTTTCAGGTTCACAGCCAGCTATGCGCAGCAAACAGCTTGATCTGGCAGGATAACTGCTTTAAGTGAACGTTCAGTCACTCCCCGCCCCGACTGTCTATTGGGACACAATGAAACTCCTCTACAATGAAGAGCAGCTATAAATGAACATGGACACGGGAGAACAGCCCCAGAAATCACAGAATGTGCTTCGCATCCTTTGGGGATCCATGAAGCTCGTGTGTGTGCGTGAGTGAGGGTGGGTGGGTGTGTGTTCTTTGTGTATTTTGGGACATCAAGGGCAGACATGGCTACGAGAGGAATTAGCGCAACAGAATAATACTGCATAGTGTTCCCAACATTGTGTCCGCAAAAACAACTGCGATCAATGTGGACGGCAGCTGAGTCACAACACTCTTGTCTCAGACATACATCGACACTGGCACCAACAAACACTTGCATTCAGACAAGTCAAGAGCAACATGAAAGGTGCGGCAGATACTACAAATAACTGCACGAGGGACATACTGTAGGAAAAAAT
Source organism: Polydactylus sextarius (assembly GCA_016801845.1). Taxonomy (NCBI): domain Eukaryota; kingdom Metazoa; phylum Chordata; class Actinopteri; family Polynemidae; genus Polydactylus; species Polydactylus sextarius. The sequence continues at coordinate 2,077,834 of CM028915.1, forward strand.
ATCCATTAAAAGTAAAATTTAGCAAGCTGCAACAAAAACTGTTACATTTTATAAAGAAAAAATGTATATGTTGTTCAGATCTGTGCCAGAATCTTGTCTGAAGTAAAGCTAAATTTAACCAGTGTGATGAGGGTGGTTGACAAAGAGGTTTTATGTTACTGGCCAACCATTGACAAGCAGATGTAGTCATCCCTCTCAGACAGACCCTGCAGTTGGTAGGTGGCATGTGATGACACATAACCAGCAGAATGGAAAATACCTGATAAAGTGATCATCTTCACCATGGCTGATGGCCCGAAATTACACAGGAGTCTGATAAGCTGTGTTTGACAAAACATTCCCCATTAACTTCATTTTTTATCCACTCAAGGTTCCTCTTTGTCTCTACAAACAGTCCCCTCTCATCATTTCAGTCAGACAGTCAGTCTCTAATTAATTCTAATACATTGGTGCAATTAATGTAGAACAGAGACAGTGGTTAAAATATTCATGAGCTTCTGTCCTATACAAGTGGTTTGCCAGTACTATTTTTATTCTAAATTATGAATTCACTCATATTATGTATTAAAAAAAAAGGTCTATGAAGATCAAATGATTGCTTTCTCGATGCGTCATGAAAAGTATAAACATGCTGCAAAAACAGTTTTTCACTTATATTTCACTGTCTCTAACATTTGCCAGAATTAAGGGAAACCTCTTGTGCATTGTGTGTTCATATCCTGTTTCCTCAACGTTCCCAATAAAAAAAGTCATGCACTGTGACCACAGTATAAACATGAAAATAATTAGTATATTAGTATAGTATAAAAGTATATTTTCACACAGGCCCCTTGAGCTGTGTAATTTGCATTTAATAGAAATACCAGAACCAGGGAACCTGGGATCCCTTGGTATCAGTCAATCTAACTCTGTAGCTGTGAGTGTGTTCCACTGTTATGATTATTTCATCTGATTAGATTGAACTGAAACTAAAATGATTCTTTTACTATTTTCAATTTTTTTGTTGTTGTTTTTTGTTCTCCCTCCCAATCAGTAAGCAGGTCAAAGGTCAGGGTCAGTGCCAGGACAACACACCGTCCACAGGGACTGACAGCAGCCCCACAGAACACAGGACAGAGGAGGGAGAAGCTGTTGCCGTTTTACATAAACTCTGACTCCAGCGTTCACCTCATGGATATCAACGTGTCAAACACCGGACAAGAACTGGAACCCATGTTGTGATGAGACCACACCAGCCATGACGCCCTTCAACATGTCAGTGTCCAGAACTGTGAGTGGCAGGTCATCACTACATAATTACACGAGCACTCACATGAGCAGCAAACATTAGATCATTACTTAGTAATAACAGGTCAGAATACACACATCTGTGGACTCGACTCTGCCCTCATTTTGATCTCGACTACACACCTGCAGGTTTCATGACTGTGTCTTGATAGCAGTGACACTATTGCGGTGACAAAATCTGCCCACAGAGAGACACAGACACATAAACACCTGCCAAAGTATTCAAAACTATTTCTGTGGTAGTTTCCACCACAGTGGGTGTCTCCAGGATCACATTTTGCCATGATGACACATGCACACACACAAAGACACTCTCACAAGGTGAAACAATACCAACCCCGCTGTCGTAAAGCTTGTAAAAATTCTCATCCACACATTGCAAACGGTCACAGCACAACTTCCATCTATCAACACCCCTCTGTTGCAGAGCTGTTTGTAGTCAACACTTTGCCTCAAGCTTAACATATGCATAACAAATAGAGAAAGACAGTGCCCTCAGAGGAGCTTCAGACTTATAGGAAACAATACTGTTACATTCTTTTTTTTTGTCTTCTAGTTCAGTCAACGTGACAGCTCAGAGTAGGAGCACAGGGGGGGAGTACATCCTCGTCATGGGATATAAATAAAGACAAAGGTTTTTATGCCCCAATGCTGTTTAACGTGTCCAGCTGACTTGAATTAGGAGATTGATTACACTAAAGATTAAGGAAAATGACAAATTTCAGCCCGTTTGTCCAGTTCAGTTCCTTGTTCTGGATATTCTCTGTTGTGTTCTATTTATGGCTCAGCCTGGGAATGTGAGGGAGAGTAGGGAAAAGGGATAAGTAACATTAGACAGTGAGCCCGTCTATGTTTGGATAAGAACAGAAATAGCCTCTTGTGTTTTCTGCGGTTTGCAGATCTACTTGTGCGCACTTAGATAAAGCTGGAGTATCTGTAGGTGATGTTAGCTGTTACCTCGCACCAAACAATCACTCGGAAAATATCTTTGTTCTTGTCTGCCGGCAGAAATCACTCTTATCAGAAAATACTTAGACGTTAGATCATGTATGTATCACATATTAATAACATTAACATGGCTCTAAAGTATTCAGACTTGTCTGGTATTTCATGAGTATTTTATGTTGTGAGTATAAGAAGCACCAGCAGTGTACCTCATCACCCCGGATGACCTCCTCTCCATCTGAGGTTTGAGCCTGACTGGTCCTCTGTCTCAGCTCCCTCTCTGCTGCAGCCAGCTCCTCCCTCACTTCCTGAAGCTCCTCGGCTTTTGCTTCCTTCCTTCGAATGATGATGGAGGCCTGCAAGGGTCATGTTACATTAAAGATATTGTGTAAACATGACAAGAGTTTGTGCTGACCGTCTTTTAACCCTAAAGAGACTGCAGCTGAGCAATGTTGAGGAATGTTATTAGAAATGAAAGAAAAAAGAAATACAAGAAATGGGAAAGAAACATCAGATTGTAAACAAGAGATACTTTTGACTGTTTTGTTTCCTGGCTGACCTGACACATGAACACATAAACCTCACAGCGCTGGTAGTTCATCATTAAGACCGTAACAGAAGTTTAAATACAAGAAAAAAAAACAACCAAAAATACTTTCATGGCATTAAAATGAAACCTAATTCAGTCACATCACATCACTCATCTACTATGGTGCCTTTGGTTTATCATGTCACTGTGCTGTTGCTCGGGTCTAACTGGCAGGTCACTTAAACTCAAAAACATGTTTTATACTTGTTACCTCCATTCACAGCCCCTCCTTATTTGGACAGTTACGCAGATTTTGTTCTTTAGGATCTAAACTTTAGCACATTCAGTTTTTTTTTTTTTTTTTTTTTTTTTATTTAAGTGTGTTCACGCTAACATTGAAAGAACTGTGTGTAAGGCATGGCACCTTTTACACACTTAACACTAGAAACATGTTGTCACATTCATCTTGCTGAGAAAACGTCTCTGTTGAAAAGAAATGGAAACTCAGTTACGTAACGTTTTTTTTCAGTGAGGGAGAGGAAGGAGATGTAAATATCTAAAACCTGACATTAGCTAGACAAGTAATGCTCCAAGTAATTTTATGTAACATATCGTGTCAGGTCCTCTCTAGAAAGGAGATGGGCAGCTACTAAACAGGATCCACGGGGTGACTTTGTGTACTGTCGTTGATAATAAAAATATATTTTTATAAAAATAAACACAACCTAATTTTAGGCTTTTCAATAAAGCACATGAGCAGAACTGATTCACAAGATGTGAAAGGAAGATTATCTGTCTGTCCACTATACACATTACATTCACTGATTTTCTCCTTATTAAAAAACCTTTGCGAGGCGCCTCATCCTTCAAGGTTTCCTGTGGAGGTTTTGATCTTTGGTAGCAACATGGAGCTGTTTTTGTATAATAAATACAACACGTGTTTTGGTAACACTGATAGGGAACAACTCCACAGGGCACATTTAATATCACATAGCGTCACAGTCGGCAGCCACAGCCACACCTGAGCTATCTCATGTGACAGAGCGCATATCATTAGATTGAGTCTTTGTCAAAGTGGCCTGCCCCTCTCTATCTCCTCTAACTGCACCATGGCTCATCCCTCTAAAGGCAAGACTATCTGAAACATAAGACAAAAACATAAGATCCAAACCTGTTGCCTGTAAAGGGTTAGTTTGTCGTCCATGGGGTCATTTCTCATCATCCTCTTCTCAATCAGCTGATTTATCTGATAATCAACTTCTTTAATCTGTTAAGGTTTGAATGAAAAATCAGTCAAAGACGGACACGTCAGTACTTTGTAATGTGTGAAGATATACAGACACTACAACAGCGTAATCTGTTCCTGACCTTGTCCTCCAGCTCCTGGACATCAGCCTGGCCCATGGCAGGCTCTGATGACACCTTCTGAAGGTACTGCACTGTGCGCCTCATACCCTCCAGCTCTTTGGGGAGTTTCTCAGACACCATGTAGGAATTGATCTTGATCTCCTCTTCCAGTCTCTTCATTAAGCCTGAAAGAAACAGAGTCTTAATTAAGAATTTTGAGCTTAATGTTATAGAAAGTTTATCGGCTCTGATTAATTAAGCCAAGCTGAATACAACTATGGAAAACACACAACTGCTATCTTATCTAAAATAAACTAATAAACTAATAAACATGAGTATTCTAGTGAGCGACAGCTGTATTCAAAGAACGTATTTGGACACACACATACAGTAACGCTGATAAGTGTCTAATTATGAAGCTCCAGCTCAGGCTGCATCCCACAGGTCAATTTAGAAACTGTAAATGTGTAAATCTCTGCTCTGACTGAAAAGGCCAATGCCAGATGAGAACAAAAGGAGACAATTTCAGCATGAGATAAGCTGTATTACAGCACTTCAAAGACCGGCGCAATTAGAGGGTCTCAACAAATGAAAGACTATTAGCTGTGAGACCCCCCTAACACTCCAATGTGTCCTTGAACTTTCCATCCAGCTGTGTCCTACAGAGGGAACAGCAGGCACAAGAGACATGCACTCAACTCTCTGGATTGGCATCTGCTGCTGCCTGTCTCAGATCCTTCAACTGCTGCTGCAATCGCTGCAGTCTCTGTTCTGCCTGGAACAGCTGCACAAAGACGATTAACAATGATTATCAGGTCAACATGGGAAAATTAGTAACATTAAAACATTAGTGGCACAGCAAACAACTATTTTAATTGTCAAATAAATAAATACTGAATGTCTTATGCCTATAGAACATTACAAAATAATGCATAATGGAATGAGCTTTAACCAGGGTCCAGGGTGACATCTTCAAACTGCTTATTTTGTCCATATTATATTTAAATCTCCTTTGGATCAATTGATTATCACTAACACTGTGAAGTAATTACTAATTGATTAATCATCAGACTAACTTTCAGCTTGCACAGTTGAGCTTACTCAATCAAGCAACAGTGTTTGAAACCTGCTTTAAATTTATAATTAACAAAACCTGATTGTTACTGTTGAATTTGCCAGAGGCCACAAATTAATTCTATAATTATTTCAAACTCCCAACTGTTGATGACTGCTTCAAATAGAGCTCGTTGTTCGTTTAATCTGCAGATTTAATCAAATAAGAGATTAGTCATTGTTTTATTAAATGTCATTACGACGTCTTAAATTAAGGCGATATCTGTAAAACGTCTTATTTTGTTTGATTACTTGTTTAAAACCCACAGATGTTCAATTTACAGAAAAACAAGAGAGAAAAGTAACAAAATCTGTCATTTAAACTACAGAATATTTGATGTGTGAAAAATTGTATTACTCTGATTAATCGATTAACAAAAGAACTGCCACTGAATTTTCTGTTGATCAGCTAAATTATCAGTGAAAGTTTTTGGTCTTAATATCAGTCGAATAATAAGTATCAAAAGTACTTAATACTGTGAGGTATTTAAAAAGCTTCGAGTAAGCCTATAAACCCGAGCAAAAAATCATCAGCTACAACACCTGAGATACATCAGGTTCATTTTTCTTTTCAGTTCTCCAAAGCCCAGCAGACAGCATATAGTTTGGTTGGTACATGATGTCCCTAAATAAAACCCAAACCATGCAAATGTGATGAAAAAGACACAATTAATCACAAGCATTTACTTGGTTCTTCTGTTCTTGTTTCTGGTGAGTCAGAGACTCTTCTCTCTCCTTCTCCACTCGCAGCTGTCTGGCTTGTTCCAGCATCCGCTGATGGTTGGACACTGACTCCACCTAGTGGAATAACAAGTTACTGTGGTGATGTCCAACTACAGGTTATCACATGGTCATCAGAAATAACCAAGCATGTCTAACAGAGTCAGGTTTCACCTTTTGGCAAGGCCTATAAGTAAGACCCATTAAATCAACACCTCATTATTTTACAGCCTTGTTAAGACAACCCTGTAACTTGTCAGGTCTGTTAGAGGAGCTGATAATTTATGCCTGAGGTCATGTTTTCATTCCTCAGTGAATCCTAAAGCCTTTCAAGCACTCAAAGAGTGGAGAGGCCCCCAGAACAATCTGACTTACCCTCTTCTTCAACCTCTCAACACGTTTGATTAGCTGATCTTTCTCTTCCTCCATTGCACCAATGTCCTGTTATCAAAGAGAAGATGGGTAATTTCAGAATACTGTACCTACTAAGAAAAGGAAAGGAAAATGTTTGATATCATAGCCATATTGGTTGTAATTATTGAACAAAATCATGTCAATCAGAGTTGCAACTACCAATAATTTGAAGCTACTATTTTTTTTTCCTTGCTGAAATAATTCATTGTTTTTGTTGAAAAACACAAATAGAACTTCTTAGTTAATTCTTTAGTGTAGTTTGACATATTCAGATTACTTGTTTATCAGATTAGTGGTCAAAAACCCAAAGATATTTACTTTTACATACTAGAGGACATAAATTAGCAAATATTCTAATTTGAGACCCTTGAACAAGTTATTTTTTTGGAATCTTTGGTGGAAAATGATAATTAATCAGAATCATTACACAGCTTGAATTAATAGTTTCACCACCAGTGTATGCCTGATCTACAAGGAGACAGTTTAAGATCAAGAGCAGGGATTGTAAAAGGTTACTGAGTGTTATATTTACCCTTCTGATTTCTGCTGTGGAGAAGCCTGACGTCCTCAGTTGTTCACATTCCTTGTGATAAGTCTTAAATCCCTCCACCAGCTCTTCATACTGTGAAGATAAAGCAGTAATGTATAGCCTCCATTGTGTTTTAGTTACAAAATTACATGGTGACTGTATTTGTGGTGCACTAACAAACCTGGTGATATGTGTCATTGATGACATCGTCCTGTAGAAACTCTGTAGGCACCTCAAGTTTGACTAGAAAGCGAGCCAGGTACGCTCTCTTCCTGAGCTCAGGGAGCCTCTGTAGCAGCCAGTGGAGGATGGGGTGGACCACAGGTTTGCTGCCAGTCACTAGACCCTGTCTGAAGGAGCTCCTGTGTGAGGTGATAAGAAGCAAAGCACGTGATGAAAATAAATACAGGGATTACTAATAACGACTGCTTCACTAAAATAAAATGTGTGGATTTGAATTGACAAAGGCTGCAGTCACTCACGCATCTGACAGGTTGCTGGGAGGCTTGTATTTCAACATCCCCAGCAGAGAAAACATCCTCTTCACAGTTTGTTCAGGCATTTCTTCACGTATATCTATACTTTGCTAAAAAACAAAACAAAACAAAACAAACAAACAAACAAACAAAAAAACAAGAATAACAGTGAAAGGTGTTAGCAATCAAAAATTGATTCATGATACACATGGATTCAATGGATACATAAACACAGACAACAAGCTAACACGACTACAGTAACTGAGCTCTCTGTGGTTCAAGTCGATGAAGTTAACTTTCCTCACCTTTGGGTCTATTTCAGCCATAACATCGTTTAAAATCTGGAGCAGCTGCATCGGTTCAAGGGAGTCAAACGTGATGAGGTTGAAGTTTTTCTTGAACGGGTCTCTGTTGAGTTGGTCAACGATGAATTTCAGCTGTTCACCCATCTTGAAATGTTGCTGCACCAGATCTCCGTCTCTACGTTTGTTGGATTAACCAGTGAGTTAGCTTTCTGTCGTCGACTAATTCAGCTTAAGAATCCCACCAAAGGCCACCCCACCTGACCGGACGGTAACGTTAACAAACAACCATTCACAAATGGTGAAGACGCATTTCTAAAATATTAGTTATGTCGCCTTTTCAATCTTTAGCTAGCTAGCTAGCTAGCTAACAGACAGAAGAGTAGGGGTTGTTGTCAACAGCCCCATGGAAACCACTCAGGCACCGCGGGCTGGTTGCTAACCGGAAGTAGTTTAGTGTCGCTGGTTAAAGGGAGTTTTATTGCGCTAAATGTGCGCAAATTGCCTTATAGTTATACAGACGTATTGTAGTCATTTAAAATTACCCTCACTTGCGTTCATAATCACGCCTTAACGAGTTAAAATAAAATAATATCGTGTCATTGTAGCATATTTTACAATAACTAGTACATTAATATGACATGGTCTAGATTACACTTTGTGCCTGTAAGTATTTTTTGCTTGAATCTGGAAATTTTAAAATTCCTATGCGTACCAGTCATATCAGAAAAAATGCTCACTGTTTGGCTGTTTAAGATAAAGTCAAACGCCAAAATAATTTGGTCTTTAACTGAAGACGACATATTTTAATTTCTCGACCTGTACTTGAACGCAGCACCGCGTATAGACTTTGGATCCGTCAGGTGGCGACAAACCTTCAAGTTAACCAAGTTAACCGACTCGCAGGTAGCGCCACCTGAGTTTATAGAGGAATTGAAAGGACATGTGTGTTGTTTTAAACGGAGGGAAGGGGTGGGCGATAAGGAAGAAAAAAAAATAGTTGATTTGTCACGTGAAGTAAAGGAAAATAGAGTTTAAACCAACAAGGAATAGGTGTTTTAGAAGTCGACATCGTGTTTTCCTGATCGCACCTGAACTGTACAAGCTTCAAAACCAGCACTTTCCTGCAAAAAGCGTCGTGGTCTCTGGACCTCTTCTGTCTTTTAAGTGTTTTGTCTCTTTTATTGGATCACATGTTTCATGTGTGTCGCGGCGTTTTTCAACATTTCTTCAAGAACATGATTTGGTGACTTTCTTCTTGTGATAATCAGCTCTATTCTGCAAATCTGTTTTTTTTTTTCTGCAAATACTTTAGTTTTGCTTTGCTTTGTTTTGTTTCTTTTTGTGTAGGGTGTAAGCTTAAAATCACACTGGTGAAGCCCCTCCTCTTTGTTGCTGACGGAGAGCCTGAACACACAGAGCAGCGAGTTTAGTCTGACACCAAACACTGAGGACCTCTAGAGAATAGACGAGCACAGAAAGAATCAAGTGCAGGAAGAAGAAGGATAAACTCTCGATCTCGCTTCTGTGGGATTTTATTCTCGTGTTTGTGAGTAAAGACTATGACAGCTTTCCTTCCTTTTCCTTGCTCACTGCGGAGATCACTGTTCCCCTCTGGACTGTAACACTATGGAGGCTGTAAGTTGTAAACAGTTTAGTCCAGTTCATGCTTTAGAAATGTATGTGTGTGTTGTTAGCTGATTTAGTAGTTTATGTCAGAGTTATAACAATGGTTGAACCAGTGGGGTTTGTGGAGGCTTGGAGAGCCCAGTTCCCTGAGTCTGATCCACCGTCTATGGAGCTGAACTCAATGGGAGACATTGAACAAGAGTTGGACAAATGTAAGACATCTATAAGAGAGCTGGAGATGGAGGTAAACAAGGAGCGCTTTCGGATGATCTACCTGCAGACTCTGCTTGCCAAAGAGAGGAAGTCTTACGATGGCCAGAGATGGGGATTTAAAAAGACAACCCAGTCCAGTCATGGTGAGCTGCCTAGTGGCCAAGACAGCCTAAGGTCTGTCACAGAGGAGGCACCAGTAGAGGAGCAGCAGCCGAGAGGATATATAAAGACAGTGAGGTGTAAACCACATCCAGAAGGAGAGGTGGATGGTGCATCACCAGCCAAACAGAAAGGTGGAGTGTCACCCGTCTGCCAAGAGCCAGAGATGCCCGACATCCCAGTGGGCTCAGGCTCGGTGGCAGCTCTCAGATCCAACTTTGAGCGCATCAGAAGAGCAAACTCCCACACGTCTGGAGAAAGCAGAGGGTTGTCAGTGACGGGCGGCCAGGAGAAACCATTCTATGTAAACATGGAGTACCATCACGAGCGAGGGCTGGTAAAAGTCAACGACAGAGAGGTTTCTGACAAGATCAGCACCTTGGGCAGCCAGGCCATGCAGATCGAGAGAAAAAGGTCATTGCACTCTCTTCCAGGAAACCTGTCGTCTGCCACAGGAGACATCAGCAGGGCTATTCAAAGAGGCAGGTCCACTGAGGGGAACTGCAGCTACAATGGGTCATATGACGACCCCGAGGTGAACCCACACTTCCTGAGAGAGCGGAAGTCTGAGCGGCAGCCAGCTGAGTGTCAGCCTTACACCAGTGTGTATGTTGGAGGGATGATGGCTGACGGGGACACGCAGGTCATCCAGATCAGAGACCGCAGCATAGAGGACGATGCTCATCTCACCTGGCCCAGACGCTCCTACTCTCCTGGCAGCTTTGAGGATGTTGGAGGAGGCTACACACCAGACTGCAGCTCCAATGAGAACTTAACGTCTAGCGAGGAGGACTTCTCTTCAGGCCATTCCAGCCACGTGTCTCCCAGTCCCACCACCTATCAGATGTACAGAGAGAAGAGCCGCTCGCCCTCTCAGCAGTCATTTGAGAGCAGCAGCCCCCCCACACCTCTGTCTCAGGAGCGATTGAAGCAGCAGGTGATGGTTTCTGAGGCCTCCATCATCGGGGTTCGTAAAGCAGGTCAGATTTGGCCCAGTGATGGGGACTCCACCACGTCCAGCAGGACCTCTCATGACAACAGTGTTCAAGGAGATCTGGGTAGGTCTGAAACACACACCGCACCACACAGATGTTCCTCAAGCCTTTCATTTTCAGGATTAAAACCAGAAAAAAGCTCTTCTGATGGGTGGAGATGATAAAGTAATAAAAAGCACATTAAAGGCCCACTTTAATCATCACACTCTGAAAATGTCTGTACTTGCCCTGTCTGGCCTTGATCCAGAGTAAGTCACTGATGTGTTCAGGCACCTGCAATCTCTTTAATGAAGTCCTAATGTGTTGACCCGATACACTAAATCCATCCAAAAAACATTTTCTGATGTCCAGATTATTCTGCACTTTATTTGTAATACGTTACATGGACATTTAGGAGTTTTTTTTTTTTTGGGTTGCAGCTGATTTACTTGTTGGGAAGTGAGCTGTTGTGATTGAGGTGGCCTACATTAAAAGAGGCCAGGTTTATTAAAATGTGTGTTCTTGTCCCGTTTATAAGAATTGTATTTTATTTCCTCGCAGGCATCATCCTTATTGAGTGTGTCAGGGAGGTTAACTTGTTCCATTTAAGTGTGATTAGGTTTCACAGAAGAAATTTAACAGGTTGTCACAATGTTGGAGCCTGCGAAAAATATATCTGCCATAAAGATGGGGCAAGTTTGTTCATATAGTACCTTTAAGATTTGAGGCTATTATATCTTTTGAGAAATAGATACATAAAAAACACGCCGATGGATACACAAGATCCACTTTACATACACTGATCCTTGCAGCAGTGGTTTTCTCCTCTTTCTACGCAGGCATGGCCTCTCTTTTTCCTCCCCTTCTGCTCTTTGCCCGCTGAGTGCTACAGTACTCTCACTCACAGAGATGCTCGGACCAAGACACCGACCGCCCCCGGGCTTCCCAGTCACTCGGCCCTGTCCACCCTGAGTGTTTTCGTGTCAGCACGCATCAGTGTTGTTGTCCTTGGTGCCGAGTAATTAACTTAAAGGGGTTTGTCTAGCGTGATAAATTTAGGGAGGCTCTTTGTTACGGGAGGCGGGTCGGAAAAAGCCCTGACAACGCACTCAAAAAAAGAGGATCAAGGGGGTTTAAAGTGTGTCACGCGGCTTCCAATCAAAACGCCTTCCATCACTGTTTCCTGTTGTTATGTATGAATACAATAGGAGAATCACTCATTGAGCATGAGAATTGACATGTTAACAATATAACAATGTTAAGTGGGATAAGGAGAGTGGTCTGGGCAACTTGGTTATGCCAAGGACAGAAGGAGAGTTGGGAGTGCGTGTTCCTCTGTGAGAACGTTTGTCAAAGTGAGTGACAAGCCAACACACGTATTGTTGCTGCTTGACACCAAATCTTCAGCAAAAAGGGATACAGAGCGCATGTATTAGGACCGGAGCTGGAAAATGATCTGCCTCTACCCCAAAAAACATGTTATTAACTGAGGCTCAGATTAAGCAGATGTGCAGAATAGTATGTTGTTATATAAGGTGATAAAGTCCAAAGCTCTCTGACACAAAGCATGTGACGAACGAGCAGATAGTCGGAGATGTAATCGGCATGAAGTGTAATCTAGCACGCTGCTCAGATGACTGAAATGTCTGAATCCATTCGATCTGGGTCTGCGTCATTCCCCTGCGCCATTTGTCACTCATTGCTGTACACATACTGTCAGGATGCTTGTGGTGTGTGTTTTTTTTTTTTTCACACTCATACTTTCATGCTCATTGCGGCGAAATTATACTTGGTAAATATACCAATGGACAAAATGTTTTTCATTCTGCAAATAAATGAATGGATTTATGAATAACTAGTTCACATGAACACGATGGAAACTTCAGGAATTTAGTTTTACGTGTCTAGACTTGAGGTCAGAGATTCAAGCAAGAATAGTCCAAATGGATGCAACGAAGGCCACGATCAGTTAACTGAAGATCCACCAGCTTTTATCCAAAGCTTTTAACTCCATTCCAAGAAATGTCTCAATTCTCATGGAGATAAAGGTTTTGAATTGTGGTCAAAAAGCTCTGAAAAAATTACACTATCAAGTAGACCTTGACTTATAAATGTCTTTTTGTCAAACTACTGTTTCCATGGTCAAGAATGGCCTGTGAGTAGTGCATCCCGTGACTAGGGAACTGACCTTTTTATGTGTAAAATCAGTGGAGTTTCCCGTTTAATGAAGGCTGTCCTGTTTGAAAAACTGTGTTCAAACAGCCGCTCTGCAGACGATGAGGTGCAGCTTTTTCTACACAACAGACTTGTTGCTGACATAATGGCACAGCTGCCTCATGTGGACCTTGCTTTGTGGATTACCAGAAGTCTGGATTTATTTTCTGATGTTGTAATAACATTACTGTGCACGTTGCTGGATTAGACCCGGGGCATGGAGCCGGTTTGAGGCAAGTTTTTGTAATAAAATGCTCTTTGTTGTGGCAAGTGATTTTTTAGGGAGCAGTTGGAAAGTTTTTTGTTGTTGCATTTATCATAAAGTGCTTTGGCGTACATTAAAATCTTTTCAATCAGCCCATTAAAGTCAACTTAATCTCAGTGTTGTAAAGACACTTTGTGTTCCACTTAACTACGGATTTGTGTAACTGTAAGACAAAGTTCAAACTCAACTCTACAATACAATACACATCTGTGGTTATATCTAAATGAGTCCTTCTTGACTGGAAGATTTGCTGCATATGTTTATGTGAGTGTTTTTAAGTCTGGCATGGTGGCAGTCTCTGCCTGGGAAAACTGACTTACACCGATTAACTGACACAAACACACCCATACATGTCCAGCTCATGTTCCACTGTGTTGCTGCATCTAAAAGTGACACATCTCAAGGGAGTTTTTTTTTTTCTGTGAATAGAAGAATAATGGTTGTCTCCTTGTTTCTGGTTATCTGGGCCGTTTGTCAAGCTTGGCTGTGAATAGAGCTGCTGATTAGCTGTGGGCCTTTAAGGAGGCCACCTCTCTGATGGGTCTATTTTGCCATAATTAATTATCATCATAACAGTTTTATGCCTATGGCCACAGCTTTGTTTTGTAGCTGAAGGAAGGCCTGGGTGTGTGGACTGTCCCATGGTTAATATATTACAGCGAAAGGGCATAGAGAAAGAGGTCAGTCAAAAGGGAAACAACAAATCTGCGATTAGTTTAATCATAATACCAGTGCAAACATCAGATGATTGTCCTTTAGTGTGTGTTTACCTGAACTTGGCATTGTCAGGATATGGCACAGCGTCTGTAGGTAGACAGACCTGTCTGGGCTGGATGTGACATTAATAGAAAGTGTCTGAATGTCTTGGGCTCAGTCCAGACGCAGGGTCGGCTCGCTGCCTCAGCAGAAGTCACACAGGTTCTGCTCCACACTGCTGGTTAATTGCAGACTCATGAATATTTGAGGTCCCTCTAGGAAGCACAGACAGGCCTATCATTGTACCTGAATATCAACATCTGAGGTTTTAGTGGGCAAGGAAGTTAAAGAATTCGGCCTCTCCCTTTCCTAGAGTAAATGTAGGCGTACCAGAGGAAGTGCTGTCAGCTCCTGAGGGCAGCCAAGTTTGGTTGCATGTGTGTTATGTGTGTGTGTGTGTGTTTGTGTGTGTGTGTGAGAAAGACACCTGTTCTTCTGTGCAGTGTCCTGGGTAAAGTGGTCAGAGGCTGGCAGCCCATCAGTACACCAGGCCAGGCATTGCCAGCTGCTCTCACAGTTTAAGCCATGAATAGCCTTTTTGTTCTGTCTTCATCAAAAAAAGGAACAGAACACTTGTTTAGAAACTAGTCTGGAGTGTTCACACTCCACTTTCCTATTAGCTTGTCTATTCATATACTAACATACATGTTTCCGTAGATAAACCATGATAGCAAAAAAGAAATCTTTGGCATGTTTATGAGCCTGCAGGCCTCCCTCAGCTCAGTGATCCTCCCTCGTGTTCGGCCTTAGCCCCTCTGGTCCTGCAGATCTCAGCTCCCCTCCCTGGTCCCACTCAAAGGGCTCTCTGTGCTGCTGGCTGGCAGGCCAAGTGTTTATGGAATGTCTCAGCTGCTTGTGGGGTGTGGGGGGAAACGGCTAATGAAATGTTAAGTGTTGTATGAGTTCACCTCTCTCACAACAGCCTGACCCATGGAGCTTGTTGTGTCACTGGGCAGCAGAGTTTGTTTTAGTCAAAATGTTCTCTGGCAAAGTCAGTGGATGAATCTCCCCACAACAAATGAATCTGAATACTGCACTCTCTTGTTTGTCTGTATTCAACCATTGTCCAGTGGTTTATTTTTGGATTCTCACGGTTATTTAGGTAGATTGAAAACAAATGGTCAAAACTGCAATTCAGTGGTTCCTCGTCTATCGCAGGGGTTAGGTTCCAGAACCCCCTGTGAAAGTGAAAATCCACATAGTGACCATATATTTATTTTATTTGTTAAGCCTTTATAAACCCTCCCCTCACTCTTATTAACCTTTCCCAAGCTTGTTATTTGTTTTCTCAGGCTAGAAATCGCTTATTTTACCATACAAATAGTTAAAATCTAAACAAATAAAATACCTGTAGGCCACAGAATCCTGAAGACTCCTGCAATATTAGTTTACATATACTAGCCACAAAAAAAACGCAATGTATCGAAGCCTGATATGGAGAGGGATCACTGTACTACCATTAGATGCTCATAGACTGGTAAATGATCATGTCTTTTCTTTCCATTTGAAATAGTTGAGGACTCACTTACTGTGATTTTAGACTAGTGGGGGATTATCACCCATCACAGGTGGGAAAAATCTGTCTCCATGCCCAAGCAAACATAACCCTGATGACAGGGATGGATTTCCTAACAACTGCGCTAGGATTCACCAGAACCAAAGAATAGATCTTAAAACAGGACAAAAGAGGCAGAAACTCAAGGTCTTGTTAATATGTAATACAACTGTGTTGTACACTGCCTGGCCAAAAAAAAAAGTTGCCACCAAAAAAAAGGTCACACACTCTAATATTTCATTGGGCCACCTCAAGCTTTGATTACAGCACACATTTGCTGTGGCATTGTTTCGATAAGTTTCTGCAGTGTCATAAGATGTATTTCTGTCCTGTGTTGCATTCATTTTCACCAAGATCTTGTATTGATGATGATGCACAAAATCTTCTCCAGCACATCCCAAAGATTCTCAGTGGGGTTAAGGTCTTGACTCTGTAGTGGCTGATCTATGTGTAAAAATGATGTCTCGTGCTCCCTGAACCAGTCTTTCACAATTTGAGCCTGATGAATCCTGGTATTGTGATCTTGGCATATGCTCGTGCCATCAGGGAAGAAAAAATCCATTGATGGAATAATTTGGTCATTCAGTATATTCAGTTAGTCAGCTGACCTCATACATAATGTTGCTGAACCCAGACCTGACCAACTGTAGCAACCCCAGATCATAGCACTGCCCCCACAGGCTTGTACAGTATCACTAGACATGATGAGAGCATCAGGTGGCGACTTTTTTTTTTCGGCCAGGCAGTGTATCTTGTCAGTGTCCAAGCCCAGATAACCATAATGACTTCATCAATTGTCATTTTCTCAGTCTTGATAAAATCTGCTCCAAATCCAAATGATTTCTTAAGTTATGATATTTTGATTCACTCTACTCTGAGTAGCTTTAACCAACAAGCATGTGCTGCAAATCCTGTGCTGCTGAGCAGATTACGGTTTTAACCAGACACATTGAAACACATCAGATGAGGACAAGTATTTCACCACAGGAAGTGAGTCTGAACACTGCCCTCCCGTATTTTGTCTGTATTCAACCAGGTAAAGGAGCAGTTCAGTGGTTTATTGTTAAGTTAGTTAAGACAGACTGTAATATTTACATTAGACCCTCATAGTTTTGAAAATGTCCGTGTCTTTTCTTCACCGTGATTAAGATTGGTGGGGGATTATCGTCCAACTCAGGTGGAAAAAAAAAAGTAAACATAACCCTGATAACATCAGTATGGATTCACAACTCCAAAGATTCATGATAATCAATGAATAGATCAGAAAACATGACCAAAAAAGGCAGCAACTCATTGTCTGCTCATGTCCTCATATACTCAGTGTCTAAATCCAGATAATCCTGGGTCATTTTTTCACACTTGACAAAGTTTGCTCCAAATCAAATGATTTCTAAATGGATGATGTTTTGATTCACTGTACTCTCAACTTTAACTACTAGACTGCTCAGGGTTTACAGCAAGATGTAAAACCTTGTGTTGCCAGGCAGATTACACTTTTAACCAGACACATTAAAACACATCAGATGAGAACGGTTCACAAATATTTAATTCTATTCAGACATGCGAATTAATATTTGATTACACCCAGAAGAGGCTGTGGCTATTTATGCGGCTTCCGCTTCTTAAGTGTGTTCATCATTTGCCTGTAATAAGCAGTGTCAGCAGTTATGTGCTCCAGTAGAGAGTGTGTGTATAAGTCTATTTGCTGGTGCATTTAATGCGTGCATGTGCTTCATTGTCTGTTTATTTTCACAGGCTGGACCAATTATTGGGCTTTGATTCTGTGTGTTATGCAGCACATTACAAGCAGTAGTCTGACCACCCTGAGCTATTTCAGCACACACTGATTAGTAGGTGTGCTGGGCTGGGCGGCCGGCTCTGACCTGCGCTGCTCAATGACTGGCACTAATTTAAGGCTGCCCTACAGCAGATCAGAGGCTGGTGCTGGTGGTCCTCACTGCCCTCATCAGCTCTGTGGTTTAAAGTGCCTCCCAGTCCACACTTCAGATGGACCAGTATGCGATGCTGATGATGTGTTGGCTAACATTTTTGCAGTTTGCCAAAACACACAGCCGGTGTCTATAATTGCCATAACAGATGCCCCAGTTACTTCATGAGGTTAAGGGGCACTTCACTGATTTTACATGTCAACATCAATTTAGTGCTCCTGGTGAGTTTTACACAGACTGGGAGTTTTTTTTTTTTCTGTGGCTCTGAAGGATCCTTGTGAAGTCTGAGAAAATTACTCAAGTAAAATGCGTGTAATCGCCGCCTGGCTCGGAGAAAACAGAGACCAACATGCTAATGTGGTGGATGAAGGTACTATAATTTTCAGTTTGACTTCAGCACTTTAGTCCCTAAAGGCGTTCACTATCCCCAGAGGATGAACCCTGGTGACTTGTTCTTTTTTCAAGTGCTGAAACATCATCTGTCTTAATAAGAAGAAAGAGGAAAGAAGAAAGTTCACATTGAGCCAGATGTTAATGTCTCCTTTAGAAAGGTTTTAATAGCTTCCTGAAAAAAAAAAAAAAATCATCATCTAATTCTTTGGTTCATTTACATCAGTCTCAGCTGTGTTTTATTTTTCAGAGTGAATTAGCAAACATTACAGCGAAATTAAGACTGTAAATATTGTGAACACATCTTTCAAACATTAGCATGCAAGGTGCAGAGCTGCTAGCATGGTAAATGGGAGTGGGATTATGGGAAATGTAGTAACCAGGTTTCTGACCCACACACTTCAGGGGATCATCTATTTGTACAATTCTTCTTTAAATCTGTAACTGTGTATCTGTGTAATGTTATTTTGTAAGAAATGTTTCATCCACTCGTGGTCCATCTGGACAGAGAGCTCCTGCTCTGTTGTGTTGCAGATTCACATAGTATATTTCTAAACCCAATGTCACTAAAGTGTCAGTGTCATTGTGAAATGCATTACAGATCAATGTATCATGATTTTTCCACTGTTACTCTACAAGGGTCACTGTACAGGGTCACTACATCTAGTGTCTGAAAAGCTGCGACCCAGCTCCCCCTCCGTTTGCCCTCCACTGCCACCGATGTTTCCCCAGTGACCGCACTGTCTGGAGGAGAATCCATTTGCTGGAGCCATAAAGTTGTGTTAGGCTTTTAACAACCTCTCACATTGGCATCTTCCGCTGCTGTTATTCCAAAGGTGCAACTTTCCTGTCCAGATCTATGCAGCCATTAGAGAGGCGACAGAAAGGCAGTCCTTCATTGTGCCTTTTTTGTTTCTCTGTTGTAAATTATAGACGCTTAAATCTCAATTCCAGCACTTTCTGTGCTGGATCGATCAGCACATTTGCGATGTGGTGTTTATTTTGAGAAGATGGGATTTAAATTCTATCCATCAGATGACAAATCTGTGTGTAGATGGTCAATATGCTCACAGTGGGCAGCGATAAGTGGACTCTGATTCGCTGTCTTTGTCAGAGCATTACAAACATGAGTCTATGCCCCTTGAGCTATTCAAACACACTGATCAGTGATCAGTCAATGTGTCATGCTGGGCAGCTCTGTGCCTCTTCCCACTGGGGAAAAGTGTAATTATGGATGCTGCTATTCTAGTTCTAGCTCTTTCTGGGATGAATCCATAGACCTCTTTGCTCTTTGATTTTTATTTTGGGAAATGCTGTCTTGATTCGTCCCTTCAGTTGAATACATTTTTTTTTTTTTTTATCTGTGGTGCATTTAACTGATAATTTAAATGGATCCATTTCTCTTTTTCAAGTTCCCACTGTTTGGTTGTTTCCAGAACCAACAGAAATCTCATAATCTCATAGAATTTAGAAGTCATGCGATGAAGTGCAGTCTTTTTTTTTTCTGTCCGTGCCACATGATGATGGCGTTTCAATTATAAACACAAGATTTCGGTCATAACATAAAGAGACATAAAAGCATCCTGAACTTTCTTGTTCATCTTGATTTTGTGAGCTGGCTTTGTAGAGAGAACTAAGACCGTGTGAGTATTTCTAGTGTGATGTTGTGACAGTGTCTTGGCTGCACATCTGTCACTCTCTCTCTCTTAGTTTATCGTAGTTCATCTCTAAGGATTAGGATTAGGGCCTTGAACGTGTCTTTGTTTTGTCGTCACTTTATTTAACCGCAGTGATTGTCTTGTGAGCGCGGTGCTTGCTCGCATGCTGCAGGAAGGAAATGTGTTTTATGATGACTGTCTATTCTCCAGAAGCACACAGGAGAGCTCACCGCCAGTTGTTTGGCCAGCTCCTTATATATCCTTGAGTGCTATTTTTAGTCTGTGTCCAGGGTGGTGAAATGGTGAAGCAAAGACACTGTGTGTATTGTGCTAAAAAATTGTGATTTCAACAGAAAAAAATGTGTTTTTTGATGATTTGCAGTAATTTCATGTCTTTGAAGCCCATGGTTATTGGAATACAACCAAATGAAATTCTTGAAAAACACTGGATTTACAGAGTTCAGAGACAGTCTAAAGTGAAATCAGCTTGTCTCTGATCAGCTCACCACTCCAACTGTTGGGCTCAGAAATCTTATGTAAGAGCATTAAGATGTATTTATTACAGCTCTATTGCAAAGTTTACACCATGTTAAGCTGCTACTAGTTGGGTTTGGGTTTGAGAGAAGGACAGGATGTAACAAAATTGCTTTTCCATCCTCCACAATGTGATAATTAGCATTTTCTAAATGATCATTTACGCTGGAACGGACACAGGAAACAAAACTGTCTTTTCACTAAGACTTTCTGTTCTGTAGCTCAGCCTCAACACCCCGTTGTCTGAGTGTCACTTCAACTCTTAAAAACTGAACAAAAAAGTGAAACCCAATGTTTTTACACAAGTCTGTAGTTGTCTGTGACACTGGTGTCATGGCTTCATGAATATTTCTTGAAATATGAAGAGTGTAATTATTCAATTACAAAAATATTACACATGTTGGTTTTTAAAAGATGATTTGACTTGGATGACATATTATGAACTCCAACCTCAGGAACTTCTAAAATACAAACTGTGACATCTGCTGACATAAATAATTTTTGGGGAAAAAAAATTACTGTAGCTTGTGTCTAAAAGACAGAAACAAAAGAGACCAAAGATGTCAATGCTGGGTATGTTAATATCTAAACTCTATGAATTCATCATTTTAATTAAACTTAATAAAACCTTCAAATTTTGTTGGCAGACAAAGTACCGACTAGTTTTAAAGAGGTCTTAAAACGTTACAGTTTCACAATCAGGGCAAACAAAGGACGTGAAAACAGGTTTTGCAGAGAAACGAGTGGGAAAGAGAAGTCAGTCAGAAAGAGATGAGGGTTAAAGGTAAACTACAGTTGTGTTTTGAGTTCCAGTAGTTTACACAAATGAGAAAAAACTTCCATTTCTTTGTAAATCCTGCTCTGTGAAGTCTGTAATTGTCAAAGGCGTAAGATTGAAATAGATGAACGTGTGTGTGTGTGTGTGTGTTAGAAGTAGGAGAAGAAGCTGTTTGTGAAAAGATGACCTTGTGCAGAAAGCCTGTTTCCGCTCTGAAGGAGATGAATTGCTGAATTTTCCGGAGAGACCTGCCTGGACACTTCCTCAGTCAGTGGTCCTTGTGATCGCCAGAACAACGGCACCCACTGAGGTCCTATTGTAATGTCCACTTTCTCACACTGCCACAGCCAAATGAGCTCTGTGCATTTAAAAATGTTGCTATAAAAGAAACGGCTCAGTAAGACAGCAGAATGCATTTTTAAACCCTTTTCTCGTCTCTAGTGTTTTTCTTACTGTTCCTTTTTCCCCTGGAAGGAGATAGTTTGTGGCTCTGAAGCCGCTGCCTGAGAGAGGATGTGTTATTCATCTGGTGCCGGCCCTGATGTATAATCTCAGTGGAGCACAGAGTGGCCTTTCACATGGACTTCCCCTGTGCTCTGGAGCTGTTTGGCTTGCAGTAGTCTCTGCCTCTGTACTGAGCCCAGTGTGTTTGTTTGGGTCTTTTGTCGTGGCCTGTGTGGATGTCATCCTGTCAGTCTGCCTGTCTTCCCGGCCTCTCTAGGGTGACTCGGCTTTCCCTCACTTGCCTTTCAGAATCCTCTCTTTCCTGTTTTGAACCAGTTTCGTAGCCTCTTAAATCACCTCGTATCACTGTTGTGTGAGATCTCTGTTTCGTATCTTCTGGCTGCCACATTTTTGACGGTGGTAATGATGATAATAGTGATGGTGAGTCAGGGGTGGCTGGCTGTAATTACAGGATACAGAGCCTGTTTATCTTCATCTTCGGGGTCTAAAAGTCTGAAATCACAGGGATGATGAGCACATATTTCTCACTTGTTATGCTTGTTTTTCCAGCACGTGTTCAGTGTCAGCGTGGTGTAACACGTAAGCTTCAAGTCCCCAGATGAACATTTTCGTACCTCTGTTAGTGATTAGCTGAGCTCTAATTAGGAAACACATGAAATGAACTTACATCAGGTTGAAGCACCAACTCTCAGATCCTGCGGTTTATGGAGTTTGATATGAAAACAAATGACATTATAATAATTGATGCTAGATGCTGTGTAAGGACAAACCAATGGCAACAGTTTTACAATCCAGTGTAATCCGGTTATGGCCAGATTAACACACCAGGGGTCCATGGACAAAAATGAAGCGATGGCTGCTGCTTATCCTTTTCTGGTAATTTGTTTAAGCACATCTGTGTTATACCAGGTCACAGTGTCAGGTAGTAATCACTGCTCTAAAACAATTGATTTTTGTTGTATTTGTTTGTTGTTTTGGCCACTTGCAGGCACAATGTGAACATATTTATGTTTCACACAGAAATCAGAGAACAGAAACACAATGACCTAGACATGATCATTCTGTGTTTGTTTGTCAGATGACACTGTAGTGAACTGTGAGGAGCGTTGGCATCTTAATAATCTTGTGATGTCAGTGACTGAGTATCATTATTGGTTCCACATAATTTAACCGCCCTCAACCCAATTTCTTTTTGCTGATGATGTTTCTCTGTGTTTCCTTCATGTCTAGACATTGAAATGACGCACCATGTGACTGTTTTCCTTTGTTTGACTGTTTCTCACAGAGGCTCCCTACAATGAGACCCCTCCCTCGTACGCATATGACCTGGAGCAGTCAGAAGAGCACCAGCCTCGCCACGACCCTCTGTCCTATACTGATTCTCCTTCCTATTCCCCACGGCTGCGCTCGAAGAGCCGGAGCAGCCGAGAAACTCAGTCCTCTGGCTCTCTGGAATCCACGCTGTCGGTAATGATACTGGGTCAACTCCCACCAACATGTCTGATACGTTGACTGTGTTTGTGAGCTCACAGCACCGCCGCCGCCGCTGCTGCTGCATTGTCCTTCCCTGCCCTCTCTCCGCTCACCATCCAACTGGTTCTGTGGCTTTTCGTTTTGTGCTGAGCAGATTATAGTGCCTGGCAACACTGCAACACTTCTTCTTCAGCACATCAATTCTGAACTGTTAAAAAATTCAGATTAATTTATTCAGGCCAAATTGTTTTTTCTATTCATTCAAAGTAATTACACTAACATTTCCTATAACCTCATGCCTCTCTTTACAGAGGATATTGGTAGTTGTATTTCTACTCCTGTGTGCTCCTGCTGCATTGGCATATAAACTATAAACACACTGGAAACTCCGTCATTTGTATTTTGTTAGTTTATACTGAAAGGACAGTTTCCCCTTCCCCCCAGCTTCATGTCTTGTTCTATTAAACAAACAATTAGTTTCAAACTATGATAATGATTAATCCCTGATTCCAGCAACGTTTTAGTCTTAGTATGTTTCATTAGATCGTCCTGATGATCCCAGTGACGTCATTAAGGTTTTGTTCAGAGCCACAGAAGACATTACACAACATTTTTACAGCCTTTGTGGCGCTGACTTCATGACGAGTAAACAGACGCTTGTGTGTAAAAGTAGTGGAGTGACAGAAGTAATGGCCTTAAGCAGCAGCTGCTCCAGCTGAGGCATCCAGAGGCCAACAATAAAACACAGAGTTCACCATACAGCTCCCAGATGGGAGTGTTTTTCAGTATGAATCAGGGCGTCGCTGAAAAAGACTGTATATGCTCAGCAAACATACTGTGGGCAAACAGATGTTAAAAAGAGAGCCAGCTCCCCTCCCCCTCTGCTGATCTTGTTCTATCTGTGGTATTTTCATCCTCAGATGTATACACTTGATGATCTTCAAAGACTAAATCATGGGGGAGGATTGGGGGTGGCTTCACTCAGCATTTTTTTGTCTTGCTAATATATGTATATAATGAAAGAGTTTGACATGGACCTCCTTGATGCTCCAGTGAGCGCCTTTACTGACATGATAGGCCACACCAGGATGACTGATGGATTTAACCTGCTTGAGACAACAATCCCCGGACTAGAAACACATTTGTCTTCCTTAACGTGCTAGGAGTCAGTCACGAAAGACCCTTGGAATCTTGAACTCCCACAGAGTTTAATCAAATCTAGCCTGGTCTGTCCTGATTCCTGTGGTCAGGCAGAGGTGTGTGAGTGGTTTATTAAAGATTAAAACATGTAGACAGATCACATATCATATGTCAACATGAGGAAAACATCTTTTCTCTTTGTGTTTGCCAATTGGTTTCTCTGTGATGTTTGTACCAGGTGGAGTTGGATCAGGAAAAGGGACTGGAGATGAGAAAGTGGGTTTTGTCAGGAATCCTGTCCAGTGAGGAGACATATCTCAGCCACCTGGAGGCTCTGCTCATAGTATGTATAACTCATAACACACACACACAATCATTGCATCAGTACATTCAACAACTGTTTTCCAATATGACCTGTGGTTACTTGTTCAGCCCATGAAGCCCCTGAGGGCTGCGGCCACAACCTCCCAACCCATGCTGACCATCCAGCAGATAGAGACCATCTTCTTCAAAGTCCCGGAGCTTCATGAGATCCACAAGGACTTCTATGATGCTCTGCTGCCCAGAGTCCAGGACTGGAGCCACCAGCAGTGTGTGGGCGACCTCTTCCAGAAACTGGTATAAATGCAATTTTTTTTTATTAAATTGGAAGCAAAAAATCTTCATGTTGTAACTGGAAGTTGAGTAGGTGAAGAGATGTTCTGTTAAGTGTGTCATCACAAGTGAACCAGATGAGCTGGTCATTTGTTAATATTTGAAATTGATTTCCTGTCATTTCAAGATAAATGAGGACAAAAACAAGTTGTGACAATGCTTCACATCTAAAGAAACAAAACCGGTTTTTCCTTCTTCCTTCTTTCAACATGAACACAGGATAAAAAAGTAAACTCAAGAGCTATGGAAGGTATCTGGAAGTATCTGGGATCAATGAGGGAAATATCACAGTAATACATTTTATTTTATGAGCGCCTTTCAAAAGACACTTGACAGACCCTTGAGACATTCAAATATGAAACTAGATCAAAACAACAGCAGCAACATACACATAAAAAGACTGAATACATAGTGAACATTTCAAAATGCTCCAGCAGAGACCAGTTAGATGGGAAAGTTTTAACTTTCACTGTGAGAATTATTTATATTTTTCTTATTTCTAAAGTTTTTACACTTGTTGAACTGTTTTAGAACAGTTAAGTGCAGTAAGGCAGCTGATTTAAATCCTCTTTTGGATAAGAAGACCAAGCATCATGTAAGATGAAACCTCACAGCAGCAAATTGTATGTTGGTTTTTGATCAAACGGACCAACATTTGTCAAGTCAGTAACTTTCAGCAACTAATTATAGCACTCCTTAAATGTCAGGCCTTGATCATTAATGGTCTTTAGAAGAGTGGAGACTTTCAGGATAAAAAAAGGTGTGGGAGTCTTTGGCTGTTAGTAATGCTCGGTGAGTCCTGCAGTGTACATGTGAGTAGACTGCCTGGAGTCATCTCCTGGCCAGATAAAAGCCTGAGTACACCACATGAGAAGCTGTAAAGGAGAACAAAACGCTCTATAGGAGGTCGCTGAATAAGTGCTACCTCAGTCTGCTGGATGAGGATGAAAACACTCGAATACATAGGTTTATATATAGACACTAGAGGCAGCGTTGGGTCTCACTGAGTTGTATTAATTCCGTCTGTATCACTAAAATGCCAAATCATGTCTGAGCACAGCATACGATGGTACCGCAACATACCACTGATGGTCATGCACTAATGAAATCTCCAAATCTCCACAGTTACTGAATGAATGCAACCGGTTCTCTACTTGTGCCCTGTAGGCCAGCCAGCTAGGAGTGTACCGGGCCTTTGTGGATAACTATAAGATCGCTGTGGAGACAGCGGACAAATGCTGCCAGGCAAACGCTCAGTTTGCACAGATATCTGAGGTATGTGATCACGCCACGCACAGCAGGACCGTGGTAGTAGTGTGTTTGATGTAGCACAGCTGCCCGGGACAAGTGATGACAGAGCAGTTTTCAGTCCTCACAGTGTAAAGAGCAGTGCAGCACTTTACAGCGGTGCTGATAGTTTTAATTGCACTGTGAGGCAGTTGCTCTGATTTAATGAGCTTATTTTTTTCTCACCAATCCCTCTGGTGTTATCTTCCTGCCAGAATCTCAAAGTCAAAAGCACAAAGGACTGCAAAGACCAGTCGGCTAAAAATTCACTGGAAAGTAAGTAGTGGGTGAAATGAATGGCCAGCCTCCACATTAATCAATATATGCTATAAGTAGTTGAGCTGTGACTGTTTGTTGATCTGACATCCTCCTCCTCCACAGCTCTTCTCTACAAACCTGTGGACAGAGTGACACGCAGCACACTTGTTTTACACGTAAGTCGACCTGACTTATAACAGTCTAGAACAGCATCTTGTCTGCATGAACGCCTGAGAGGTTAATTTGAATTTGAATTTCTTTCTTTCTATTGAAGGATCTCCTGAAGCACACGCCCTCCAGCCACCCAGACTATCCACTGTTACAAGACGCGCTGCGCATCTCCCAGAACTTCCTGTCCAGCATTAACGAAGAGATCACCCCACGTAGACAGTCCATGACAGTGAAGAAAGGAGAGGTCAGTGCATCATGCTGAGTCACTTCATCACCTCATCACCTCAGGGTTTCACTAATTCTAAATAAATATACTGAGGCCTGTTGAAAAACATGCACACAAACAAACTCTGAGACCAGATCTACTGGTTATTCACCACAGATAATTTCCTTTGTGATACTGAACTTATCTCTGACAGAGACAAAGTAACAGTAGAAGCAGCTCGTTCACTCTGTCATGAACAAATTCAGTAGTTTTAATTCAACAAAGGTTTGGCACCAACATATTTCCAACAGGAGTTCCTTCTGTTTTAGTGTGGTTTCATATTTGCCCAGTGTATGATTCACAAACTTCCACCCATTTTATGACCCTCTATGGATTTATGGAGCTGCCACATTGTTATATAATCCAGACAGTGTTCAGGAGAATGTTAGAGGCATAAAGGTCTTCAGTGAAATGACTGAAAGTACAAAATGTGACAGCCAGGAGTTTACAGCCACGCCATCAGCATTTGTATTTTTTCAGGTTTTTGGCTGAAATCTGATGGTGACATTAAATAAAATGCAAAGGGATGTTCGTAGTAATCATAAAATATTATGAAAGGTATATAAATGTCTGTAGCAGTTTTTATGGCAGTACTGTCAAACCCTAGAGATTAGATAGGTATGTTACTAATATTTTTACTTATAAGTTATCTATTGTCAGACTAATTAAATAAAATAACTGATCATTTGCAACTTCAGGTTTGCATTTTGTTCCAGAAATGAAACTATCATTCAGTATTTTACTCTTGGATTTATTTGATCCTCTCACTCTGACGCAGTAGTGTGACATTAAGGATTATGTCTGCCCCTGCAGTTCCTGTCATATCTCCACTACTGACAGTAAAAAGCCCTGAGCACAAGGTGTCTGGAATCTGCAATAAAGAAGTATGAGTCATGTTGTTGCTGACTCATCTGAGTCATCCGTGAAGGAAGTGGCGTGTTGAGGAAGCTCGTGACAAAGCACTGCAAGTACTGGAGATGAGGGCCGCCGCGTCGCAAACCAGGAAAACCAGTCGTTTACCTTTGAGCGCCCTCCCATCCTTCCCTGCCACAGCGTCAAACTCTGCTTCCCAGAAATGACCTGCAGCGCAGCTTATCAACTACCGTCTCACCAGCCTTTCACCATGGGCGTGTACTGACTTACCAATGCTTCCTGATCCGTCTGTTCCCCAACACCACGTATCTCAGGGCTCTGATTCAGTTGACCTGAATGAAAACTTCCTCTGTTTTTTCTGGGAACTTGCCTGGCCCACTAGGGTGGGATATTAAATCAAGGAAAGTTCTTGGGAACATTCTTCTGTATATTGTCCAGGAAGTCTGAAATCCCGCAGGAAGATTGACAGATAAGAAGCGAGCCCATGGCAATTGGTTTGAAATACGGGTTTGTTGTTGTATATGATCAGCTGTCGACTAAATTTGCACTCATTGTTGATGTTTTGCACCGTAGCCGCCTGTAATTATCACGACCATTTAAACCCACGAGTTTGTTTAGTTTCATCTCTTGTACATGTCTCAACGCTCACTGTCTCATTACGATGCATAAAAACAGATTCCAGTGTCAGGAGGGTGTGAGTGCTGTGCACTGACAGCTCTTGTTTTTCCATTGGATTATTGACTATTTGTGGTCGCGCTTGTGTTGCAAAATAATAAGCGAATGTAACCCTGCCACCTCTTTTTGAAACAAGGACAGTGCTGAACATCTTGCAACGTGCTTGTAATCAAGTAACACTGAACTGTAGAGACCAGCAGAGGAAAGCCATGCTGCAGTGATTTCCTTGTTTTCGTCAAACTGTGGTTGGTGTGGGATGGCACGGTCTCACATGGGCCATGTCACTGTAAACAGCCACAGCCCTGAGGTCAACAGGCAGAGGAGGAATTTGGATGTACGCAGCTACAGGAAGAGCTCGTGTCATCACGTCCAACTCTAATCTCAGGCTGCAGCGGTCAGCGAGCAATAGAGGAACCTCAAAATTACAATCCATCACTAAAAAAACACAGATCATCAGATCATCAGGGGAAGATAGTTTGAAAACACAAGTGGAAGCTCTGCTGGCTTTTGTTACCTCTGCATCATCTCAGGCAGTACAATAATTCCAAACCCATACGACCATTTTAAACTAATTAATGTCAAACTGAATTGAGAGATTACACCTGTTCGCATGTGTTGCAATAATACAGTGGCTGAAAGCAGCTTATTTCTCCACCCCTGTTCCATTAGTGAGCCTAATGGCATGATTTCTTGTTTCCTGTTGGCAGAACCGTCAGCTGCTGAGGGATCGTTTCATGGTGGAGTTAGTCGAAGGTTCCAGGAAACTCCGTCACGTCTTCCTCTTCACCGACCTGCTGCTCTGCACTAAGCTGAAGAAACAAGCTGCGGGGTGAGTCTGGGTCAGCGTCCAGCCGGATGTGTAGAGACGGAGGCTGTGACCCAGAGGATCCACTGGTTCAGATAGTTCTGTAGAGTGGAAAGAGAATGAAAATTACTCCACCCAAACAGATATTAAACTTGTTAATGTAAACTCTGTTGCTGAAAATAGAACAATGATCAGATGGTGGTGGTAGCGGCAGATAAACGTTTTAATAATTTCATCAGTCTTAAGTGTTTTAACAAGCTTGTACTGAGTTTGTACTGAATGTTAGTGAACTGCTTTTGATTTTAAAAAAAAATTAAAAACATGAAACTCATGTGTTAATCTCATCTACCAATAGGAAAGGGCAACAGTACGACTGTAAGTGGTACATCCCGCTGGCTGACCTGACCTTCCAGACCATTGAGGACAGTGAGTCCACCCCCATCCCTCTGGTGCAGGACGAAGAAATCGACGCCATGAAGATTAAAATCTCTCAGATCAAGAATGAGATCCAAAGAGAAAAGGTGAGAAACATAAATTCAAAAAACAAACAAACAAAAAAAAAAACATACAGACATTCAAACCACAAAAACACAAAACCCATGGAACACATGACAATATGTAACCAACTGTTCAACTTTAGTTTGATTAGTAATGTGCACAAACACCACATCACTGACCACTGTCTGCTTAAGTTTAAAGAAAAACTAAAATAAAACGGGGAAGTTGACAACACGTGAGTAGAACTGTGTAGGACTTTGATATGTAGGCATCAAGTCTTTTTACCATATGAAACCTGTGACTGTTTATCTGCAGAGAACCACAAAAGGACCAAAGGTGATCGAGCGTTTGAGGAAGAAATTATCAGAACAAGAGTCTCTGCTGCTTCTCATGTCTCCCAACATGGCGTTCAGAGTGGCCAACAGGAACGGGAAGGTGAGTCTCTATCAGATGATTATTGTGACATTTAGTTTGTATTATGGTGGAGAAAATTTAACCTGATCACATGTCACCTCATCTTGAATGTTCCATGCAAAATTTAGGGTTCACTTCAACAACCAACTTCTTTTTTTGGCTTTTATTGCCCTCTGCTGTTGACAACATGACATTACATCATGATAACAGTTAAATATTTTGTGTTCTGTTTATTTCTCTCAGGGTTTCACATTTTTGATCTCGTCTGACTATGAACGTGCTGAATGGAGGGAGATTATCCGTGAGCAGCAGAAGAAATGTGAGCTTCCTCTCTAACATTAAACAAATGAACATATGATGCCAGGATCAGTATTACAACAGTTGGCATGTTGCTTTTACTTTGCAGGTTTTAAAAGCTTCTCTCTGACGTCTCTGGAGCTGCAGATGCTCACTAACTCATGTGTGAAGCTACAGACTGTTCACACTATTCCAATGACCATGAATAAAGAAGGTACAACTCACTTTAATCTGCAGCTTTTTGGGATTTAATGTAGCTTTTAACATGCACTCAGTTTTGGATTTGATCTCAGCATGAACTCTTCTCTTCACAGATGATGAATCTCCAGGTTTATATGGTTTCCTGAATGTCATTGTCCACTCTGCTTCAGGGCTCAAACAGAGCCTAAGTAAGTGCTTTGTTCCTTCCTGGTTTGCACCAGAAATCATATCGCTGATATTTCTAGAGGTTGCAAGTGGTGACACATCATCCTGTATGCCCGGTCCAATCTCATCTGCTTTACCCTCCCTCTCCCTCTGAGTCTCTGGCTGTCAGCTGGGAGGGCAGCTGCAGGAGAACAAGTGGGATTAGCCAGGAACACTTTGTACAAGCTGACTCAAATATGTCTTTGGCTTTTCAAATCACTGCCTGTTTACACACCACTTTTTGCTTTCTGTCACAAAGGGTGGTCAGGGGGTAGTTGTTAGTTGTGAAGTTTACTTTCTTTGCTCCTCCATGATCCACTGAGACAGGATGAGAAAAGTTGTAATGAAAGCTTGTAATTCATGACTTAAAGGCATGAGGCCTTGAACAGTAGCTCATCTGGGTGTGTCTCAACCACATGACTAATGTAGATTCTTACGTTTATTTTCACTCTCTCACTCTCTTTTAAAATGACTTTCACTTCTTCCCACCAGACCTGTACTGCTCCCTGGAGGTGGATTCTTTCGGCTACTTTGTCAACAAAGCCAAAACACGAGTGTACAGAGACTCCACCGAGCCCAACTGGAACGAGGTGAGAGTGCAAACCAGAGTGGAGACCATGAATGAGTGAGGTCATATCTGTTTGTCTTTATGACCGACAATAGAGAACTGTGTTTTCTGAAACATAAATGTACAAAATGAAAACACATCTGTCTTGTAAAATGCCATGAATGTTCAGTAAATACAAGGTAAATGTACCATGTTGTGCATTGGACTGAAACCTTGTTTTGTTTCTGTGTAAGGAGTTTGAGATCGAACTGGAGGGCTCTCAAACTCTGAGGCTGCTCTGTTATGACAAGTGCTGCAATAAGACCAAGCAGAGCAAAGAGGACGGAGAGATCACAGACAAGATCATGGCCAAAGGACAGATCAAGGTACTGGACCAACGAGGGAAAATCGGGGTCGAATGTCACAGCACAAGTTATTTGTTTTGTTGTGACATGATTATATTTCTGACAACTAAATCCATACCATGAAATACCATTAATCCAATTGACTAACTAAAGTAAACAGAACTTTTAAACGTTTTCTAGACAGTTTTCTGGACTTTAGTCAGACTCAAAGTGACTTGTCTCCTACACATTGAGCCTCAGTGACTTGAAATAGTTGAGAAACACAAAAAGCTTTGGATATTTTTGAGAAAAGAGAAAAAAAAAAACAATAAAAACAATAAAATAGATAATATTAAATAATAATGTACCAATAGCTATTGATAAAAGAATAATAAATAGAATTAACAATACAGATAGAACTCATAGGATAGAATAAATACAAGTTAAGTACTAAATTGTTTAATTATATATAAAAAAAAAAAAAGTTCACTGAAATTTATAAGTTATTATTAGCGATTTAGATTTAATACCAGCTGGAAAAACTGACAGGTCTTCAACTGCTCTCAACGAAAAAAGAGGGAGGTTTTGTGTTGTCCATTCAACGAATATATTTTTTCATCTTTTGTTTTAAAGATTTGGATTTATGTGGCAAATTTCAATTCCATTAAACCTTGAAAGAAAAATAATAGAGAGGGTTTAGAAAAGACAGGACCTTAAAACCTGCAATCTGTTATTTAATAAAGTCTTTAAGAAAGGCCACAGTTTATATATGGTTTATATAATAGATTTGAACACTGAGTGTTATTTATGATATGTATGGATAGTGGTTTATTAGTCAGTAAGTCACTAGTACACATCAGTAATTGGATCTTGTTTATGCTACCTGAGCAGTAGAGATATCAGCCAGCTCTTCTCAGTGGCAGGCGTGAGCATGTTGGTAATGAGGGTAGGAGGGGATTCTCACTAGTTAATCCTCCAAATCCATCTGGGAAGTAGAACAACACAGAGGCAGCGTGGTCGGCAGACTGCGTGGCTTTGTTCTGTTCCTGACTCTCACCGGAGTGAAAAGACTTGGAGCCTAACAATGATGAGACACCAGGATGACAGAGAAGGTTTTGTAATATTTCAGCTGCGCTGCATCAGTGAAGGTCATCAACATTCTTCAGAGCAAACAACTGATAGTTTGTTGTTGCTGAGGGAAGAAGAACCTACTGCTCTTTCTTAGAGCTGAGGTCTAGAAAACCGTGATATCTGTGGAACTGTGCTGGTTTCTTTGTTAGTTTGCCTGCAGTAGATCAGTAAAAGTAAGATTTTCTAGTTAAGAGAGAATCATGCCACAGAGGATAAGTGAGAGTAATCCTGATGAGGTGAGTGTGGATCAGTTCAGCAGCAGCACAGAGGATGAGGGAGACACGACACCGAGGAAATCCCTGACTACAGGGGCCCGTCTTGGGACAGAGTGCGTAGCAGTCTGCTCAGACCGAAGGTAAACATGAGGACAGGGAGCTGTGGACTGGTCCACTCTCAGTGTTGTTGTTAAGTAAATACATGTGAGGACACTTCGGCTTTCTCTGATTCTTTTCTGTTGCTTAAAGTCTATTTGAGTCACTGTTATATTTCTTTTGGGATTCATCTCTTTTAAGATTTAGAAGCTGACAATGTAGCACCTGTCATTCTTTATCTTTTTCATTTAAAAAAAAAGAAAAAGAAAAAAGTATTATGTAAGAAAATAGATTCCCACTCAATAAAGGATTATCAGAATGAGATTTGATGGTTCCTTGGGTGAAAGAACATCTGCCATGTTGGACAGGGACTGTACTTAGCAGTGGGGACATGATGTTATCACGTTCCTCATGCCTAATCACTGTAAGGAAAGGCTGGCAGTTTGCTATAAGTCACGTGACTGAAATAGATCAGCGGCATGAGTTAACATTACCTCGCCATATGGTGTTTATTTTTATGTGAGTCTGAGTGAAGTAATTGAAGTGACACAATAAAAAACGTCTTTTATTTTGTTTCAGTTGGATCCTCAGACGTTGCAAAGTAAAGACTGGCAGAGGACGGTCATCGCCATGAATGGGGTTAGTATTTTCACCAACACAGTGAAACGAAACAAGACAAACAACAACGATAAAACTACTACACAGTTTCCAACTTTAAACAATTATTAAATAGGAAGTCATATTAACTTTGTGAAACTACTGTTTCAACAACTACACATGTAGCAAAACATACGTAGGCTTTAAGGTTTGTCATCCAGAGTGCTTTTCTTGTTTCAGATTGAGGTGAAGCTTTCTATGAAATTCGCCAGCAGAGAGTTCAGTTTGAAGAGGATGCCTTCACGGAAACAATCCGGCGTCTTTGGAGTGAAAATCAACGCCGTTACTAAGTGAGTGATTGACGTGTGTTTAAATACATGACATTATGGCTGTGACAATAAGACACTCCTCAAACTGATCACTAATGTTATTGTTTATTCTTCTACACTAATGTCATGGTCTCACGGTCCATGTCACCATTTTCCTCCATATGTATGATGTGTTTATTTGTATTCAGCCTCTTTGACACCTGTTTCTCTGTGACTGTGTCGTCACCAGGCGAGAGCGCTCCAAGGTTCCTCTCATTGTGAGACAGTGCGTGGAGGAGATTGAGCAACGAGGGATGGACGAGGTGGGAATCTACCGAGTGTCTGGCGTCGCCACTGACATCCAGGCGCTGAAGGCCGCGTTTGATTCGAGTGAGTTAAGTCTGAATGTGATAGGTGGCACAGAGATTATTGCTGAGCTTCTCCTCACAGTTGTTTGGTATTTACCGCCTCCTCTGCTGCACAGACAACAGGGACGTGTCCATCATGATGAGGGAGATGGATGTTAACGCCATTGCTGGAACACTGAAGCTGTATTTCCGCGAGCTGCCAGAGCCTCTTTTCACTGATGAGCTGTACCCCAACTTTGCTGGAGGCATCAGTCAGTCAACAGTGCTTTAGTTTTCTATCATTTTCATTGGTTAGGAAAACATAGATACAGTTGGGAGCTGTGACACCAGCACATTTATGTTCTCTTTCTTTATGCAGCTCTGTCTGACAGCGTGGCCAAGGAAAGCTGCATGTTGAACCTGCTGCTGTCTCTACCAGAACCCAACCTGGTCACCTTCCTCTTTGTGCTCGACCACCTCAAAAGGTAAACAACTTCATTTAGGACACATTGTTTTAACTATTGTGTATTTATCTGCTGCAATAGCGTGTTGTATGTTTACTGCTGATCCAGATTTCATTTGTCATTTCCCACATTGTTTTTACAGAGTGGCTGAAAATGAGAGCATCAACAAGATGTCTTTGCACAACCTGGCCACAGTTTTTGGTCCCACTTTGCTTCGACCGTCTGAAAAAGACAGCAAGATCTCTAACAGCTCGCAGCCAATCTCCATGAACGACAGCTGGTCTCTAGAGGTCATGGCTCAGGTACAACTTTCGTCCGTACGGTGACGCAGTGATAAATGTAAATCCCAGTGTAGTCTGATCTGATCACTTCTCATGTGTCTCCATAGGTTCAGGTCCTTCTCTACTTCCTTCAGCTGGACAGGATCCCGACACCTGACAGCAAACGTCAGAGCCTGTTGTTCTCTACTGAAGTATAACTGCAACATCACGCACTTGTCCAGAAATGCTTATCGAGGAGGATGCTGTTGCTGCTGCTGCTGCTGCTTCATTGAGAAGATGCTTTAGTTTCGCCAACAGGGGGCGCCATCCACACATTATAAAATGGAAACAAACTAAAGCCATTTCTGTTGGAGATGCAATGAGCGTGTTCACTTCCAAGCTTCCCTGCTGAGTCAGTAAAATACATGTCACACACATAATGGATAAAATATGCAATTTGTCTTTAATCTAACTTAAATTTCAAGGAACTTAATTGCTTTTCTTTATAATTGTCCCTCACCTCCTGTTCTGTCAGCCACATTAGCTCCTTATAGGGAGATTTCTGCTGTTTGATAGATTTCCGTGGAGGCTGATGGATGAATGGACATATGTTTTAAGTCTTTACATGTCTGACTTGGTTGTGAAAGCTCACCTGTGCCAATGTTCCCCTGCTGAGGACCAATAGAATATTTGAGTTATCCTAATGTTTACACGTTTAATTTTGTACAGAATTTAAAATAGTATGAGACTGAAACTGTAGTTATCACACAACAACATGCAGGCATGTTGATATAAACATTTAAGTTGTCTTTTTTTCTGTGTTATACAATTTCTGTCGTGTCCTTACGTGGATTGCAGGTTCCTCTGGTTGTGTCTGAGCCAGTTTGCTGTAGATATAAGTGATGTTTTACAGGTTATATCAAGGAGGGAAAAGTGAAACTTTCCACCAGGCGAGGCTGAAAACTTCCTCCCATGGAATGTCCACTGTGCTGTGTATAATTTTAATTTCACTGTCGTCTTTTGTCTATATTTCTTTTGTTTTGTGTCCATGTTGTTTTTAGACTGTCCTAGTTTGATCAGCTCAGGTCAGCTGGAGTTAATGAACAGTACAAGTGTTGCTCTCTGCATTCCTGCTTCCTTTTTTCAGACGAAACCACACTGCTTCAGAAAGGAGATTATCTCAAACACCAAATGTTCCCTAGTAGAAGCACAGTGATTCACTCGTATCCAAATCTCCTGACTTATTAACAGGTTTACCATCCCCACACGTAGTATTACTCTGTGAAAATATACTGTTTAACAGCAGTATGTTTTCGTTAATACCAGATTACCAGAAGTATACACCTGATAGCACAAAATATAACCGCCAGTGCTTGTGATTCATGTAAAAAACAAAAAAAGCAATACGTCTTAGTGAATCATAGGGTGAGCAATGACTAGTGTGTCATGTATGTATGATTTATGTAAATAAAAACATAATATCATCTTTGCATTGTGTCCTTCCTTGATATTAGACTAACATTCAGATATACATATTTCATCCTTCGACTCTTTTACATACATCTCACCAGGTTTAGTATGATGGATTATTTTTTTCTGCACAGATTTTGTGGTGAGCAAACTGCAACTATGTGCCTGAAACTGCTCAGTGGACTGATAGGGACACGGATGAGCATGTATATGATTTATTTTCTCCTGGCAGTGGCGTACTCACATAATAAATGATATACACCACAATTTAGGAGAAATATTAAAGTGAACCTTAAAGGGGACAAAAGGCACAATATTTGCTAATTTCCTCCTCTGTGATTGCGGGGATGAGTGAGATGCTGAGCTCCAGAGGTAATTGCAATAAAGCAGTAAATGATGAGTGTAAATGATATTGCCCCTGCTGGGGGCAGTAAATTGTCCGTCCAGTGCGGAGCCTGATGCTGAGGTGATGCAACCAGAGGAGGGGGCAGAGGATCATCCGGCTGCTGCCAACACAAACGAGCTGACGTCTGAAGCCGATGCTACCTGCTGCCGTCTCTAACTGTGGGATTAGTGAACCGCTAGCGACCGCAAATGGACGTTCATGGGACTTTTATCGACCTCTCTGAGATGAAACAGTAGCACAACCTCGGGTATGAATATTTGCTCAGTTTACTGACACAGCGCTGTGTCTTTGCCGGCTATGCTAACGCTGTTAGCCTAACGATAGCATTAGCTTTCTAACGGTTTGGTGTTGCTCTGTGACAGCGGAGATCCATTAACTGGGCAGGAAGAAACACACAAACACACGTTAGGGTTGACTTAATTGTGCTGTTTGCTTATATCGTCTGAAAAAGCATGTTCATTGTTGTTTTAACCCTCGAACCAGATTTAGTCCAGCGGTCAAGTTAGTGAAATTCAGTTGGACCTGTACTATGAATTATTTCAAAATAAGTTTTTACTACGCGTTTGTCATGATACTAAATAATTTAACGGGCGATAAAATAACTTGTTATTAAATTAGCTTCTTTTCCCATATGAAACTAATCACAAGAGTCCAAATATCTTTGGTGGATCTTCATTTAGGTTGATTGTAGTCATGTGGATATGAGAGTATCATTGTCACTGAACGGTCATGAAACCATAAGGTGACAATGTCGTGTGGTTAGGGTAATGGTCTGACCTGTTATTCTCCTGTAGGTATACATTATCTGTGTTTATCACAGTTTTGATTTACTAACTGTAGAAAATACTGCCGAAGTTGATGAAGGGCTGTGCCTACGTGTCTAGCTCGGTGCTTTTGTTTTGAAAGCTTTTAGAAAAACCGGAAGTTGAATGATTGGAATTCCCTGCGCGCCTGACTTGAAGCTAACAAGCTAGCTGGGTTAACGCCTTGGTTCAAAGTTCCCATTTGGTCTGTAGCATGATAGTAGTGATGGCTGCTCACCCCTCAGAGTCGGGGAGCCGTCTTTATCTTAATGTTTTGGTTGATAAAGTTTTTACTTTACAGTGTTAGAGCTAACGTGGTGCTGCTCATGTAGCCAAGAACAATGTACATTTGCCATCCCCCTGAGAAGAGTCAACACAGGAGTGATGGTGCAGCCTGTCACTGCCTTTTGGCTGAACCAAACAGTAACTATTGCACAGCTCAATCCTCATCTTTCTTTAACCAGAGGTGACCCCCAGATGTTCCCCCAGCAGTGGAAAAAGCAATATTTTATAGACCAGTCTTTAAATCACTGT
This sequence comes from Polydactylus sextarius, assembly GCA_016801845.1. Taxonomy (NCBI): domain Eukaryota; kingdom Metazoa; phylum Chordata; class Actinopteri; family Polynemidae; genus Polydactylus; species Polydactylus sextarius. Next base: position 2,115,772 of record CM028915.1, read on the forward strand.
CCAGGAGATATGACTTATGAGATCTTCTTACTTGGCCGTGCCTGATCGTTGCATTGCTTTTAGGAATATATCTGGCAAAACTGTGAAGTCTTGAAACTTTGCCCTAAAATAATATTTAACAAGGGGAAAGAAAGACCTGTTTCTGGTAGTATGTTTTGCACAATGTGTGAATTGATTAATGTGTGTGTGTGTGTTGATGCTGATGATGTGACATAGTGGGGCGTTTACATTTGACTTTCTTCATTTTGGATAGCTCTTAGTAGTATTGTTATACTGACATTTGTGATTAGCTTCAACTTGACTGCTGCATCATTAAAAATTTGCTGATTAATCATGTTCCAGGTTTTCCTTATTAAACAGCGAGGCATATTTTGGCGATTGAAATTCAAGGCTTGACAGTGTCTGCTCTGTCTCAGGCAGACTGGTGCCTGCCTGTCCTTGTGCACACAGTCACCCTTGTAGGGTTTACTTTTTTTGGAGACTACAGGAAGCTAATGTTATGGCAAGGAAGTGCCTTCCCACAGTTAAAGCATGAATAAGGAAGGAGAGTGGGGAGGGGGTATTTATGAGCTACTAGACCACTACCACCCCCACCTCTTTCTCCTCCTAGACTGTTTCTTCTTCGTCCTCTGTCTCGGTGGCATGCTTTTGTTCAGCTGTCTGTAAAGGAACACTGTGCACACTTGTTTCTTGGGTCAGCTTTGGATGGGATCCATTGCATTCATTAACACCGACATCAAATACTGTAGCTCTATTTAATCTGAATCAGGGCAAGTAGTATTGGCCTCCCGCCCGGTGGGGAGCAGCACGCATTTGAATTTATCGACTTTATTTCTACGTTGATGTTACACAGTGTTGTCATTTTTTGCGCATGTGAATTGTTCTGTTGACAGTCTTCTACCTCTGATGGCACAAATTCTTGCATCTTAAATAGAAAAAAAAAGTACACCACAAGAAAATGACTGCCAGTGTCAGACTAATCTCACAGACTGTGGCCTTTTCATTTCTGTGCCATTTATCCAAGATTGCGGCTATATTTAACCATGAATACATCTCAGTGTCATGAGAGGCCAGTCTAATGATGTAGAGTCACCAGGAAAATAGTTTCTCTGTATCACACAAACAGCATTGTTTTGATCCAGTGTGATTCCTCACAGATGTTGGTGTAAACTACTACTACTATAAGTACTATGAGAAGAGCAACTTCATTTCTCAAACTGAACCGACCAAGAGCGACAGGCCAGTGTGTATAAGTCTACACAGTATTTATATACATATATAACACCCACATATACACACACACAGTGGGGTCTCAGACTTTTGGACCCCACTGTATATATATTTAAGGAAATCCAAAATGTTACACACAGAAAACTGTTTGTTATAAGCTGTGTGGACGTACACGGTGAAACGCAGTCTGCTCTGCTGAGTGGGAGAGAACGAAGAGGCCGATGACACTGCCCCATTAAGCTGCTCTGTTGGTCCCCAGCCTACACTCCCATGTTTATTCAGATTCAATGAAAAGGACTGTGCTCAAGCTAGCTGCTCTCTTTTTTCAGACATCTGCTTTGACACACATTCAGCTATTCACAAACCTGGCTAGCTGCTGAGAGCACATGTCAGTGCTCAGAGAAAACGCCCTTCACAATTGGAGCATATGGATTATGGATAAGTGGATGGATTTAGAGGCACAAATACTAACCACAAGCAGTACATAGTTAGGTGTGTTAAGACAGATGAGATATAGATGTAATCTAAGAAGGCTTCTGGTGAGTTATGTTTCAAACCATGATATCATAAGCAGGAGTATTAAAAATAAGCCCATTAAAGCACAAAGCTGTAATGTGTGATATTTGTGGTATACCGTAGCAATCTGATCACATCCATTTTCTTATACAGTTTATAAAACCTGATTCAAGGAACTAATTACAATTAAGAAATGAGGGTCAGCCAGTGACTGAGTGGAGAAACGGTGCAGTAAACAATTTACTTCTTCACATAATGTGAATGTAAGAACTGAGTTTTTGTGTTGTAACCTTTGGCCAGTACAGGTCTGTCTGAGAAAATATAATATCCTTCTGCGCCACGGGAGCCACAGAGCTGCATAGTCTAAACAGCTGAGACACATTATTTGCCATTTCCTCCATAGGGAGCAGGAGGATTGTGTTTTTTTGTTTGCGCACAGCTCTTTGTAAACGTACACAGAACTGTCTACAGTCCGACGGTACGCGACACATGTTTTGTAGCTCTAAGAAGCGATTTTAAATTCAATTTTTACAAGTTTTTCCATTTTTTTATCGTTTCAGTCAAGATTTCAGATTTCAGATTAAATTCAACTTGGAGGGGAAAAACTCCTCACATTTCTATCTGTAAGTGTAATCAGACTCTTCACAACTCTTCCTAAAGTTGAAGGCTGTGTGTGCAAGGCTCTGTGGTCTGATTATTTGATGTAGGTGTAGCCAAACTCTCAGCATCAACGTCACAGGAGGCAAAGGTTAACCTGACTAAAATAGCTTGCCAAATAAACACAGTCTTGACAGAGAAAAATGTATTCGTTTGAAAGTCTGTGCGCATGAAGAGGATTTGGAGCATGTCAACAGATTTAAAGTAACACCTGTACCTAAGAAGCACATCTGAAATTAATAAGTAAAATATTTGTTTTTGAATAAAGTGCACTTGTGGTTTAGTAGCAGGATGAAGTATCAGTAGAGAGAAAGTACACAACATGTGACTCAGATAAGCTTTCTTGTTGAGTCATTTTCTTGTGTGCATTTATTTAGCTAAGATTCTGTGGAAGACTTCAGTCAGTGATTCGTCTTCATTATTCTCCGTTCGGCTTCTCACAGTGTTCTGTTTAAAGTCCCATTCACTGCTGATATCTGATGATATTTATCGTCACGTCCAAACAACAAACTTCTTTTGGAGAAAACAACAGAGCACTGACTCAGAGACAGATTGTTGCTGGGTTTCCTGTGTATAATAAATCACTTCAGTTCACTTTTTCCTCTTTGGAGAACTCTAAGTCTTCCAAGTCTGTGCTAAAGTACTTACTCTGTGTCTCCAGCTGTGTCCCAAATCTTTTCTTACTATCGTGGCATCAAATCGTTGTCTCTGAACATATGAACAATAGTGAACAATAGTGAATAATGCCTCCTGCGGTTTATGAAAGTTTTATTATTGAGCTAGAGCCAAGTTTCAACACCTTACCCTCTGCCAAATGAACACAGTTTATTGACAAATTTCATTCAGTACACATTTTGAATCATATGCTGCCAAGATTCAGCTTTCATTAAATTGTTATTAGGAGGCTTCTCTGGGTTGTCAGATTGTTTTAACAGTTGGCCGTTAACAGACTAACAGACTCACATTTTTGCCTCTCAAACTATGATGGCAGTTGTAATAGTCTTAGCTTTCACTTTGATGTGTGAGGCAGTCGACTTCTCCTTTTTTGGCTCTACTGATCAATCTGCACAACGCTAGAACAAAAAAACCCATTTGCTGACCATCATGCAATTTGTATCCCCACATTCTTCCCACAAATAAATAGATGTGGATCACAGCAACCACCCACATAGATTAAAGTAAGTCATTATCAGTGTCATCATTGTTATAGCCCGAGAGCTGCGAGGCTGCACTGTCTGAACTACCACTAACACACGAGAGCCATCTAGTGGAGACATTGGTTCTGGTCGGTGGGAGTCTCTCTCTCACTGTTTATCTTACATTCCTGTATGTGGGGTGGTCCTACAGCTGCCTCAACAAATACCAAATGTAACTGCAGAGAAGACAACTGCAAGTACCCGACAAGTGTCTAAGTATCATGATGTAAATGTTAATAATCAACATTTTAAATTACAATATATCTGCATAAGCTAATTGTTGTTTTGATCAGAAGTGAAGGCAGATTTTTCTCTTTTTAACTGCTCAAATGTCGACTATTGTGAATAAATGTGAAATCCCAGACAGAGGTTTCTAGAACTGCTCAGATATTCAATGCGGTCTTGGATTTTTCTAGTGTTTGGGGAACAGCCGCTGTGGAAAGAATTCCTCTTCCATGGAAAACTGGAGCTATCACTCTTCACGCTGACATACGTTACCTTTCTCCTCCCTCCTTTGTGCACAGATTGAGCTGTAAATGTATCGACATCAGAGAGCTCAGTATGAAAAAGTCGGTGCGGCCAGCGGTGAGTAAGGTGAGCGGGGACCGTGGGAAGGCTGAGGCCACGGCCGCCGCCGGCACTGGAAAACCTACAGCCAAGAGCAACACCACAGCACCTCTGTCAAAAGTAAGACTCTCCACTTGACAGATCACTCAGCAGCTGATACTCGATGCTGTTTTGCCATGCTTGAAGTTGGTTTTATTTTTCTTTTTTCATATGTTAAATGTGTGTTAAATGTTTGTGTTTTCAGGTGAAAAGCAACGATGATCTTTTAGCAGCGATGGCTGGAGGGAATCCTGCATCGAGTAGTGCTGTCACTAAGACCAAGAGGACCGCCTCCGTCGGGACCAACGCCAACAACCTGGACAGCAAACCAAAGACAACATCAGGTAAACCTAAAATGTAAAACCTAGATCACATTCTTTCATCTTCTGTAATGTTGTTTACTGGAAATGTAAAGATGACCTTTTACTTTCTTATCAGGTACTTCATCCAAGCGTCCAACATCATCGACTTCCAAAGAGCCAAATGCATCACGTGACCGTCTCCGGACATCCAGGACATCAGCTACTAAGAAGCAGTCAGTATCAGGGACCGTAGCAGGAGATGTGGCCTCAGGTAAACGCTCTCGCGGTCAGATCCCGACAGAGTCCGAGGGCCGCATGAGCAAGTCCAAATCAGATGGCCAGATCAGTGATAAGGTGGCCCTGGAGGCTAAAGTAAAAGACCTGGTGGGTTTGGCTAAAAGCAAAGATGTGGAGATCCTTCACCTGCGCAGTGAACTGAGGGACATGAGGGCGCAGCTTGGTTTGGAAGGGAAAGAAGAACCGCAACAGGAAGAGGCAGGGGAGGAAGAGAAGCCCCAGGTTTCTGCCATAACAGCTGCTGATGTGGAGTCCACTCTGATTCTCTTACAAGAACAGAACCAGGCCATCAGAGAGGAGCTCAACCTACTCAAGAGCGAGAACCGTATGCTGAAAGATCGGCTCAATGCTCTGGGCTTCTCTCTGGAGCAGCGGCTGGACAGCTCCGACAAGCTGTTCAGCTACGCCTCCCTGAGCCCAGACCTGGCAGCTGGCAGTGGGCAGAGTGATGGCGGAGGCACAGGGACGCTGACCTCCTCAGTGGAAGGCTCTGCCCCTGGCTCTTTGGAAGATCTGCTCACTGGACACCAGCATGGAGGCTCAGCCGACAACCTCGACAGTGAATCCAGCGAGGTCTACCAGGCTGTCACCTCCAGCGACGATGCTCTAGACGCCCCCTCGGGAGCCTCCTCTTCGTCTGAGTCGGAGTGCGCACCCAGCCGGGAGCGTTCACGCAGGGGCAGCAGCGGAAATGCCAGCGAAGTGTCTGTGGCCTGTCTGACGGAACGCATCCATCAGATGGAGGAGAACCAGCACAGCACCGCCGAGGAGCTCCAGGCCACACTACAGGAGCTTGCAGATCTTCAACAAATCACCCAAGAGCTGAATGGGGAGAACGAGCGACTCGGCGAGGAGAAGGTCATCCTCATGGACTCGTTGTGCCAGCAGAGCGACAAGCTGGAGCTCTATGGTCGCCAAATCGAGTACCTGCGCTCTCTGCTGGACGAGCATCATATATCTTATGTGCTTGAGGAGGACATCAAGAGCGGCCGCTACCTGGAGCTGGAGCAGCGCTACGCAGACCTGGCGGATAACGCCCGCTTTGAAAGAGAGCAGCTGCTGGGGGTGCAGCAGCACCTGTCCAACACGTTAAAGATGGCCGAACAGGACAACGCTGAGGCCCAGGAGATGATCGGAGCGCTGAAAGAGAGAAACCACCAGATGGAGCGCATCATGGAATCTGAGAGACAGGACCGGACCGCCATGGCAGCTGCTCTTGAGGAGTACAAGGCGGCGGTAAGCAACGACCAGGCGGAGCTGAGCCGCTGCAGGGCCCAGCTGGACCAGGAGAGACAGAGGGTGGCCGAGCTCTACTCGCTTCACACAGCGGGAGACAAGAATGACATCTGCCAGCTGCTGGAGGGCGTGCGGCTCGGCAAAGAAGAGGCTGAGGCCAAAGCTGCAAAGATGCAGGACGAGCTGGAACAAGCTCACGGTGAACTCAACAGGCTGCAGGAGGCCTTCAGTAAGGTTAGTCAACACCTCAGACCCTATTGAGGAAGCTAAATATAGGTTAAAGATGCTAAATAGATTTTGGGCCTAAAAGAAACATTTTAGGTAAACTGTGAAAATGACACAGATTTAGTTTGCACTTAAGCACCAAAGTCCTTGTTTGTCCTGCACCAACAGGACAGTAGAGAGACACACAGCAACACAGCTTTAAAATTAACAGACTCGTTGTACACAATCAGTCTCTTTTATCACAATATTGTGCACGTTGCATATTATGCACATTAGTCAGTTAATTACCTCATGGCTTGTTAATAATTAAATGAAGGATTCTCTGCTTCCTGTGTGTGCAGCTGGACAGGGAATACAGAGACTTCCAGGAGCAGGTGCAGCAGCAGATGGCCGAGCAGGAGAGAGCACTGGAGAGGCAGCGCGCGTGGAGCTTCAGGAGAAAGAGACGGAGATCGGTGACATGAAGGAAAACATCTTTGAGCTGGAGGATGAGGTGGAGCAACACCGAGCCCTTAAACTCCATGACAACCTCATCATCACAGACCTGGAGAGTAAGTGGGTTGGAGTAACTCTGTAACTAACCTCAGCTCTACAGGCCAAACTTTAACTGGCTAGTAGATTCTTATGTCAACATGAGCAGCAACAGATGAAACTAGGCTCATATTAATGGTTTGAATAAGCTGTTAAAGCTCTGTATGTATGAGCTGTCGGAAGTGAGAACCACATATGTGGTAAAGGGTGTTACATGCTTAAAAAACATTTGAATGCGTCGTATTTCTTTAAGCTTGTGAGGAAAAATGTCAAAATATCAACCTTGTTTTAATGTCCTCAGATACATGGTGGTCCCGTGGCATTGATAACAAACACAATGCATCTGCTTCTTTTCTCAGACTCTGTGAAGAAGCTGCAGGATCAGAAGCATGACATGGAAAGAGAGATAAAGATTCTTCACCGCAGACTGAGGGTAAGCTTTGTGTGACTGCAACGTTGTGTGAGGTCTGAGGTCAAAATGTATTTGTGAAATCCAACGATAAGAAGTATTTGTAGATACTGCATTCACAGGAAGTAGTTGATCTTAATAATCAGATGCGTGTTTGAGCTGAAGCCATGCATGTGCTGTGTGTGTGTCTGTCTACAGGAGGAGTCAATGGAGTGGCGTCAGTTCCAGGCTGATCTGCAGACGGCTGTTGTCATTGCTAATGACATCAAGTCGGAAGCACAGGAGGAGATTGGAGACTTGCGGCGCCGACTGCAGGAAGCGCAGGAGAAGAACGAGAAGCTGAGCAAAGAGCTGGATGAGGTCAAGAGCCGCAAGTAAGAGCAACAGGAAGACGTTTGAAACGGCTCGAGTGGTCACGCCAGCGTCGTCAATCTTGTGTTTCCAAACAAGAAGCAGCAGAGACGTATCTGTTTACTCGATTGTGATGCTAGATGCACATTAGCAATGTTTACATTCATTCATTTACCGCTGAAAAATTTCCAGTATACACAGAATTATAAATAATATATTTTGATGACTACTTCACCATAATTCTCCCTCAAAACATGCATGTTTCTGAAGACCGCTTGTTCCCATAGTGTGTAAATTTCCTTTATATATCCTTATATATAAGTGTGTTTGATATGGTGCGTTTCCCAGGCAGGAGGAGGAGAGAGGCAGAGTGTATAACTACATGAATGCAGTGGAGAGAGACCTCGCTGCTCTCAGACAAGGGATGGGTCTCAGCCGGCGTTCCTCCACCTCATCAGAGCCGTCGCCCACGGTCAAAACACTCATCAAGAGTTTCGACAGTGCCTCACAAGGTACCGCATAATGTGGAGATGTCCTGCTCGCCTTACTTTTATATTATTATCAGTTTTAATATATAAATGGATATATATTCTGTGTGTTAATTTAGGTCCACCCTCCAATGGTGCCGCTGTGGCTCCAACAGCCACTGCTGCTCCGCTACCACGAACCCCCCTCAGCCCCAGTCCCATGAAGACGCCTCCAGCAGCTGCTGTTTCTCCAATACAGGTACAGGATGGGTTGTAACACACAGATACCGATATTAGTTGTCAAAAGCAACTTCTATTTGACAGACTGTAACCAGTATTTGGTGTTTTTGCTTTAAGATTAAGTCAAACTATTAATCAGTTAATTGAAATATTTGCTAATTAAGTTTTTGTCAGATGACTGATTCATTCATTGAGTAATTGTAGATCTTATCTACAAAACAACATCTAGAATTATTTATGTACAATATTCTTCTTATATACTATGTACCCTTGAGGTACCGCAAATGCAGAGGTCAAATTTCATTGTGTGCATGGTGTGTGTGTGCTTAATGACAAAACTAATCTTTCTTCTTGTGTTTTATTGCTGTTTCAGAGACACTCCATAACTGGGACTATGTCAGCAGCCAAGCCTCTGTCCTCACTGAGTGATAAGAGGCCCAGCTACACAGACATCACCATGTCAGGTGAGATGATCATGTGAATGGTTCAAATATCCCTTCACACACACACACACACAACTAATAATTACAGTTTGTTTTTTTTTTTTTATTCCAGAGCTGTATCTCTAAAACATTTCAGTATAAAAAACATGCTCAGCCAGAATATTGTATTCTTTAGTATGGGTATCATTCACAAGTCCTTCATCTCTTCTATGCCATAACTCTGTTAGTAATCATAACAGTCAATGGGGATGTCTGTCCTCGTCTCATGTGAAATAAAGAACAAGGGTTTCCCCAGAGGCCTGAGGAGCCAGGAGGTTTACTCTATGTGGGCGTACTCTTTTTTTTAAATCATTAAAACACTAGAGTGGACGATAAGAGGGATAAGAGATAACGATGAGCCGCCACATTCTGTAGAATTAATGAGTTCAAGTATCTTATGTGAACGTGCAGACATAGCAGTAGCCTCCCAAGTTCCATTTATTTTCCTCTGACTTATTGTTTCCTTGCTGAGTGCTCCTTAGTTGGTATTCCCTGAAGTCTTAGGGTGTTTTCACACTTTGTCCCCTTTAAATGAACTGAACTCAGTCCCCTAAAAGTGGGAAAAAAGCAGACCAGCAGAAAACAGATTCAGTTCTGTTTGTGTTCACATTGTGACAGAGGACTGGGTTCTTCTTTCTGGTTCACTTAAGCCGTGATAGTTTCTCAGTCCTCTTTCCTGTCACACTTGTCTCTGTAGAGATCTCAGACATTTCCTGCTTGGCATTCTGGGTAGTTTTTTCATCCTGGTCATAAAACCAGGGGAGGCCACAGAACCATATCAGATCCGTTTGGTAGAGTTTTTTTTCTGCTTTTTATCACACAGCCCTGGAAAAATTAATTGTGACATTATAGGCTTGGATTATGAATGAAGTCCCCGCTGCTGCAAATGGGCATTAGAAAACCAATCAGAGCACATGTTATAAAAAACAATGGCCCACCTCAGAAACTGTGCAAAAAAGGAGAAGAGGACTCAGAGCACTTTGTGTACACACTGTGCAGTTTAGGCAAACCATACCGCGGACTTAAAGCGAACTAAAGGGTCTGAGAGCACTTAGAGTCTTCACATATGGCCAGAGAAGCTCACTTATTGATCTGAGTTCGCTTTAAAGGCTGAAGGGGACCAACACCCTTAGAGAAGAATGTGGATCTTCTCTGACTCCCACTGTGTCTGATGTAAATACTGTGATGTCTCCACAGGTGAGCACCTTCTCCGAGGAACCTCAGCTGGTCGAACCCCACCTGTCCTTCAGAGGGTTTCTAACATGGACACCACCAAGGCAATCTCAGGTTAGAGATGCCAGTTGATTTATTAACAATAACAAGTCTCTAATTTTAGTTTTAGAAACCCAGTCTATAATTGTCTCCTCTGTTGTGATCAGTGTCCCGCAGGAGCAGTGAGGAGATAAAGAGGGACATGTCAGCTCCAGATGGGTCCTCCTCATCCTCCCTCATGGCTATGAGCGCAGCCTCGTCTCCGCTCTCTCTGTCCTCCTCCTCTCCCACAGCCTCCATCACCCCCACAGCACGCAGCCGTCTAAGGTACTTCCTCTTAAAACACTGCAGCACCCACACAATTGATGTTGTTGGTTTCCTGTAAACACCATCAGTGTCTATCACCCTTGGGGTGAATTTAATCTGACACTTTTGTGACATCTCTACTTACTGTGGTTGATTACTGACAAAACATATATCCCACATGACCTCAGCGCTCTTGCTCGCTGAGCACACATGCTTGTCATGAAATGTGTTTGCCTCTCTGACATAGTAAATCTGTTTATCTGTGCTGGAGCGTTTGCTTAATGTGTTTCTTCTGTCCGTCTACGACAGAGAAGAGAGAAAAGATCCGTTGTCAGCGCTGGCCAGAGAATATGGAGGCTCCAAGAGAAATGCTTTGCTAAAGTGGTGCCAGAAGAAGACTGAAGGCTACCAGGTAGGTCAACATCCCGTCACTGGTTGGTAACATCTGACTCAAAGGGTCCATAACTCTTCCTCGAGGGCTCAGACAGAAACAGACAATAAATGACAAACATGACTCATAAGGACTGCCACGCAAAGGTTGTTCATAGGACCGTGTTTTATTCTGAAAGTTGAAATATACAAGTTTAAAAAATGAAGAAAAATCAAATTAAAAATGAGTGATTTTACAAACCTCTGTAGCCTGGTTCTCTGTGTTTCAGCACCTTGAGACTATCACACCCAAATCTCCACCCAAACTGTCTGTTATAATGGACGGGGTAGGACTGGGCGATACGGCAAAAAAAAAAAAAGATCACGATATATTTTTTCTATTTATCTTGTTTTATTTATCTCGATTACTATCATGATTTTTTCGATTGGTTCTAAACTGCTGCTTTTAAAGCGTCTGTACTGAAAACTAAAGAAAGCGTACGAAGTAAATAGCAAAGCGAATTAAATAAGATGAACATAGAAAAATAGAAAAACAATTTTTACTCAACAGTACAACAAATGTAGAAAAAATATATAAATGAACTAGTTTACAGTCCTGAGTGTTTTTGCAACATATTGCCCGCTCGGGGTTAATAAAGATGCCTTAAAATGTAAACATTATCATTTTCACTACATACTACATACACTGTTAACATCATTGCTACTTGGAAATGTGCATCATCTTTAATAACAATACAGATTAGCTAGGTTCAAGTTAAAATATAACACAATTGAGGCGTTTCCACCGCAGGAACCAGGGTAGTATTATGGGATAATATTACGGGAACTCAGCCTGAGGGGAAAAATTTAGGAACCTATACGGGGCCGGAAAAAAAGTCCCTGCCCAGGGTTAGGTACTCTGTTAGGGGCCCAAAAAGTTCTTGGGCTTTAGGTTGACTCAGTGGTGATTGGTTGATGCAGCCAACAAAGAACCGTTTTTAAAACTTAGCGGCAGAAGCGTATCAATAAATAGTTCCTATAAATAGAATCGAAGAAGCCAAGAAAGTGACACGGTTGAAACCGTCATTAATGATCACAGGCTTTCACATTTAACGATCAATGTGTGGTGGCAGCCACAGAATCAACACTGGCCACTATGGTTTCCATAGCTCTGTATTTCTCACATATGCCTGTCAATCAGATATTTCTGTCACTGTCATGAGCAAAAGGTTACAAAAGGTAATTCTCCATCTAAGGGTAAAGGCTGGCATTAAGTAGAGAGAGAGGACCGTGATGAATGGACGTTGGCCAGTTCCTGTCAAAAGCAACAAGATGACTCCATGTTTTGTAGAGGCAGAGATAACGAAAGAAAACAGTGTCTGGAAAGTTACAAAAACAGTGGGCAGCACAGAGCGACGGCAGCGCTCTCTCCTCCACCGGCTCACAGATTCATGACTAAACTATTCATTTTCTAGTTCACAGTTGTAATTGATGTTTAGGTCAGTTAGGGACTCGGTTAAATTGAAGAAATTATGCAAACTATGACATTTCCTTTCATGGTTAGAACATTAGAACAGATTGTAACTACTAATGCTATTTGACCATTATGTATTGTTAAGAAGCTGAGAAGTGAACGATTGAATCCTGCCAATGCAACTGCTGAGTGTGAGTCAGCTTCCTGAGCTGTGGTTGTGTCTTGGTGGTGTGTGTAGATTTTGTTGTTGTATTTAAAAAAAAAAAAAAAACATACGACAGAAGAGCAACTGATGTGTCCTCTTTCAGTGCAGCTGAACAAACTGCTGTTGTTTTAAGAAAGACGTCAGTCAATAATCAGCTTTTTTCCACCATGTCATGAGCAACTGTGACCTGATTTCTTAATACACACGGCCTGAGTAGTTTTCCATATAACTTCAGGGTGTGGTGCAGCTCGTAACCTGCAGCTCCTCACCTTCCCGCTAACTGTGGCTGCTCCTTGTTGTTTGCTGCTCCTCCAGCTGTTTTTAAAACTGATCCACTTCCCAAAAAGAAGCTAAAAATGACTCAGACTTGTGTTGTCGATGAATTTTGTTTAGATGAATGCGTAATTTAATTTGAGGGTAGGAAATGTTGGGTTTGCATTAGCAGTAACTTAATACAGCTGTGACGCAGCATTAGGGGAGTAAACAGTAAACAGTGAGGCTGATATCAATGAGATCAAATTAAGAACAGCCAGATTACACACATCATTTCCTTGCACATAGATGATCCTACAAAAAACATTGACTCGAAATAAACATTCTTCTGAAGCAAACATTGAGACATGTAGATATTGTCTTTATCACTCCGTGTAACCACAGTTCAGTTTCACCCCGGTACAACTTGTTGCATAGTTTTTTTTTTCTTCCGGCATCTGTTCTCAGCTGCACTGTGCAGAAGCTTCACTGAAACGCTTTATATCGAAGAACGTCTTTGTGTCCGTGAAGCAGGGATAATAAACATCTGAGCACTGACCCTGAAATGACTTAAATGACAATCAGCAGGTTTGTCAAGAGTCACTCGCCACATTGAAAAGATGTTTATCCCCGCAAATTGATGTAGGTTATGGTTACCATGGCACCTTAAACCCTCTCCAGGAAGTGTGCAACATTTAACTCATTCTGTAGTGACCTACCTGACAGAAACACGAGGCCTTCTCTGAATCACTCTGCTCTTGGTGGATTACAGTTGTGACACTGAGGAGACTTGAGCATCTAGTTAAATATAACCTCAGTGATTGTTTGCAAGGGGCTGTAAATCTTTTAAAGGTCGGTCATGACAGCTGATTGTGGAAAAGATGATAACTATAATCGTGATGAGTAATACCGATACTTAAAACTCATGAGATCGAGCTGCTGCTCTTTGTGGTTAAATCACTTTAAATAGTTCCATGGAAACTGAATTTATAGTGACCATAATATTTTTGGAAGCATTGTTGAGAGGCTGTGATACACTGAGTCTGGCAGTGACAGTCATGACCTCAGTTAAAATGTTGTACCCTTGTAGTTCAGATAAGGATCAGAAATTGGTTTTCTATTGATTTTTGTCCCGGAGTGTAAATGTGCTGTCAGTTTAAATCAAAGTGTAACTGGATCGTCGCTGTGTTTTTCAGAACATTGACATCACAAACTTTAGCAGCAGCTGGAACGATGGTCTGGCCTTCTGCGCCGTGCTCCACACATACCTGCCTGCGCACATCCCGTACCAGGAGCTCACCAGCCAGGAGAAGGCAAGAGGAGACGAGGAGTTATCAACACGTTGATTTTATTGGTCGTTTCACTGGTTGTTGTTTGACTAAACTCTCTTCTTTTCTCAGAGGAGAAACTTCACCTTGGCTTTCCAGGCTGCAGAGAGTGTGGGCATCAAATGCACTTTGGTAAGCTTCATATTATTGTGAAATAATAATAATAATAATAATAATATAGATGAATATTGGATCAATTATGCTTCTAGATTAAAACAACTTGGAGGCCTATTTGAAATACCTTCATTTGAACATGTACACTGAGGAATGTGTACAGAAACATGAACGCAGCAGATTTTTAACACATTATCTTTGACTTATATTTGTGCGTGACTTCTTTGTTTTTTCAGTCTTAATCTATGTGCCTTACACTTCTCCAGATACTTCATTTGAAATATTTTTTGATCTCAAAGTTTAGCAATCCCACAACCTTCTTTAAACAGAGCATTGATGTGTTTTGTGTCCTCGAGTTTTCTCATCTATCGTGGAGCTTGTTTTATTTACTTGTTTCCACATACACAGAACAGATGAATTGCCAATGATCTTGTTGAGTAACGGGTGGTGAAATCATTATTTTATTTTGTTTCGCGGTACTTTTTCCTTCATAACTGTATTTTCTTTTTTTTCTTTTTTTTTTCCACCCCAGGACATAAATGAGATGGTGCACACAGAGCGGCCCGACTGGCAGAGCGTCATGACTTATGTCACAGCCATCTACAAGTACTTTGAGACCTGACTTCATCGTCTCAGCCGCCCTGCTCCTGCGGCGCAGGCAGAGCCTCGCCAGCTCTCCCGAGCTCTCAGCAACCTTTCAACGCCACAGTCAACTGTTATACCTCACTGACCCTCACCCCCACACCACAGCACCACCCAGTCAAGCTGCATGCCAGTCCTCAGTATTTAGCAACACTAAAGGCAGACCAGAACGCCACTGGACACAACAGCTACCCCCTCCTCCCACTGCAGCATAGGAGGTGCTTTGTGTAGAGTTATAGTCCAAGGGCTTGCCTGTACGTCTACTGTTACACTAGTAAGTCATTAGCACAGACTCTGGTGACAACGTGTGTGTGAACCGAGTGTGAACTGACCAGCGATGAATCCTGGAGATCGTCTTTACCCTCGGTTCCCGTCTGAAGGAGCCGCATGGAAAACAAACAGAGTCTCAGTGCCTTCTACCTGGCTCTTCCTCACTAATATTCCTCCGCACTCAACCCAGTTTCTAGTCCGTTAAAGGGGAATCACTGCAAAGCTGACGAGAGGAGAAGTTTTTATAAATAGTCAGTATTTTTCCTTTTGTTTAATTGTGAATATTTTGTGGAAACACGTGCTCCTCCAGAACAAGAAACCAAAAGTTAGCGTTGTCGGAATTCCCCCCCCCCCGCAACTTGCAAAAATTTCCTCTCTTGAAAGGAAATCAGACAGATGCAGCCTTTTTGCACCAAATCTTCCAGATGTTACAGTACGATACAGATGCCTCTCTTTCGACGGATAAAGTGCCTGTGTTAGCTGTGATGCAGCAGAGCGGAGGCCGAGCTCTGCACAGGCAGCGGGGAAGTGTCTTTCACTACAGTCTGTTAAGCTGAAGATAAGAGGAGTTGTTGCCAAATACTGTACGTTTAAGAGCCTTTCAGTCGTTGGTTTCTGGTTTCTTTTTGGTCGCCAGGACAGACTGATGCTGCAGACAGCGACTACAGCAGCATCCGATCACGAGTGACTGATACTCAAGCACAGAAAGATGCTACATGCTACAACATTACTTCACCCAGCAGCTTTGAACAGCTTCACTCATAGACTCATGAAGGTGGACTAATCGTCATTTGACATGTATGGAGTTCTCAACACTAAACTTACAACTTTATAATGTGAGAGTTTGTATTTTGTAGGTCTGCATTCGCCACCCTGCACTTAGACTTCTTTAGGCACATACAAAACACAGCATCAGTTCATCATTACCAAAACATGACTGAGTAGAATAGAGTTTTTATTTTCATATAATGTGGTTTGATTTCGTTTGACGAGATTAATTCTGTTTAGATTAGAGAGCCTTCATTTTAAAGAATAACGGCCTCTCACACTGAGGCTTCTAGTTGGGAATATGTGCTTTAGTTTTTTGGAAACAAGCAGAGACAGATTCATAGATGACGACTCGCGTTTGTAGGTCAACGCGGTGTCTTGTTAAATCATAGTTTAGTTTATTGTGAAATTGCTATCTTTTTTTCTAGAGAGATGAGATGATTGATAGAACTTTCACGGCTGGTCAGCACAGTTTAGTATGAACACAGGATACAGCTTGACTGGCTCTGTCCAAAAGTAATAAAATCATCCTGCCATCGCTCCAAAGTTCTGTAATCACACTTTAAGACAAAAATTTTTTGTCTCCTCTGGTGACTGCTCCTCACAAAGAAAAAGTCTGACACATAATCGCTCATGGAACGGCAACGTGATGTTCATCAGAGCCAGGCTAACCAGCCGCTGTTTGTAGCATCTTATCATAACCTTATCATCAGTCATCTCATCTATCTCGCCTCAAGAAAGCAACATTATTTCACAACCTGTCATTTATTTTGCACATGAATGACAAAATATGCCCAAGTGATTTCAGAATACTTGTGTCATTAACTTCCTCTGTGTGTTCAGGCTGATGCTGTGTAAGGTACTTTTTCTTCTATTTTTTAGTTTGAGCATCACCACAGAGAATATGTAGCTGAGAGAAGCATTGAATTTGTTGATTGATTGATTGATTGATTGATTGAGTCAGTGGTGTTACTGTAATGCTGCTGACTGCTGTGGGTCCATTGTGCCTCAACGTACCAAGTTCACTGTATTTATTTGCATGATTTCAATCATCGTAGACAGGTCATTGCTTCGTTTGTGTGTCTGAAGTGTATATGAGTTTATTACTAAGACACTAAATAGCTGCACTGAGATAAGCTTTTTGTATTTCACACTATTTTTCTGCCTTAACAGTTGAGCTGAAGCTTCTGCAAGTGAACTGTGACATTTCAAACTGCAGTTATCTTTCCTCACCAGGCGTGTGTGACTGTGGAAAGTTTCCCAAACAAGGTCTTTCTTGTTTGTGCCTCTTTGAAACGAATAGTGAATTATGGTCTGTGACTATTTTTGGGAAGTTGGTTGAATTCCCTTGTGTCTGGTTGAAGGTGACTACGCACTGTTTTGATTTGGATCAGATGAAGCAGACGGCTGGTATGAAGAGCAACATCAGAAACCACACCTTTACTGCATCACTACAATCTGCCACATTAGAGCCTCAGTGACTTTAAAGTTAGCACAAGAGCCTGCAACAGTGAACATTTAATTTTAATTTTTTTTTTGTGAACGAGAGAAAAGTGAGAGTGAGTTATTTAAGAACATTTGAAAGTATTGGCTCTCTGCTGATGGATTTTGTGACGCCACGATACGGAGGATTATCAGCCAGCAGTTTTATTACAGTGTGCTTGATTCCACCGCTGGCCCTCGTGTTTTATTGCTCCCGACAGCAACATCTGAGAGGCACAGAAAGATTTGAAGCCTCTTGATCCTGGAAGCGGACGCTTTAGCGATCCTGGGAATTTACGAGGTCCATCCTGTGCTGATGTGGAGTGATTGATGAACACTTGAGGCTGAGGAGAGAGAGAGAGAGAGAGACTGCTGGCGAAAGCTTGGAAGCACATTCCACCTCCACATGATGCAGCCACGAGGGACATGTTACATTGAGATGATTCCCTTCAAAACTAATGTGAACATGTGCATTATGAGTTTAATGGGTCCACTTCATCATGCTACATTTGTGTTTGTTTTGTTTTTCTTTTTATTTACTTGATAATGCTCTGAGAATTCCACTGAACCTTTAGTTTGTCTTTTGTTTCCACGTTGCCTTGTTTTTATTTTTTATTATTTTTTATTTTTATTAACAATCCAGCTCCGTGTTTTGGTTTTTGTGTGGAAGGTTGTTTTTTTTTTTTTTTTTTTCTGATCACACTACATGCAGTGCTGAGTTGTTCACGGCAAAAGTTAAAGCTGAATGAATGAACGTGTGTGCGTGCGTGTGCGTGCGTGTGTGCGTAAAGGGACTAAGCTACAGTATTAAGTGCACACTATGATGATAAT
Source organism: Polydactylus sextarius (assembly GCA_016801845.1). Lineage (NCBI taxonomy): Eukaryota > Metazoa > Chordata > Actinopteri > Polynemidae > Polydactylus > Polydactylus sextarius. Next base: position 2,133,770 of record CM028915.1, read on the forward strand.
CAGTTGTAAAAAAAAAACAAAAACAAATTGCTGTCTGGTTAAAATGTGTACAGCACTTTGGTCAACACTTTGTTTTAAACGTGCTACATAAATAAAGTTGATTTGATTTGATGTTGGATTTGATGTTGCTTCATTTAACCACCAACCAATCCATCAAATTTAGATTACAGTTACATTCACTCTCAGTATATGGTGAATAATGTGTTGAACCTGTAATTAGACTGTGACAAGGTTGAGGCGCTGAGAAATCACTGATCTTTTTTTATTTCCTGCAGTGTAAAAGAGTGTGTCGATTAAGTGGATTAGTTGAGTCACTGGTGTGAAGAGTTAACATCAGACACATGAAGCTGAACGTGTCGCTGACGGGCTCGTGTGTTCAGACTGTAGGTTTTACACGGATCCGCCCCTGGACAGGAAACTGGAGGCACAGACTGAATGTGAGACTGAGTGAGTTTCTGATGGGAGGGGGTGAGAGAAAGAGGGGGAGGAGGAGAGGAGGAAAAGCGCAGGTCTCATCTGACTGAAGTCAATGAGTAAAGCAGCGCTCGGGCCCCGTGCAGCTGCGCATCGATCAACACATCGTTGTGTTTTTCTTCTTTTTTTTTTTTTTTTCTTCTTGACTCCAGCAGCAAAGAGCCTCTTCGTTCTCAACCTGTTAATTGGACAAGTTTCACACTTGTTTTTCTGCGGGAAATCAAAACCATCATTCGTTTTTTTTTTTTTTTTTGTTTGTTTGTTTGTTTTTTTTGCTTTGAGCGCTGTTATCACCTCATCTGACATCTGCCGGCGGATATTTCAACAATCAAACGTGTCACGGAAAAAGAGCGAAAGAGGTGAGTCGTTTTTAATTGACACTATGTTTGATTTGAGCTGTTTTTAGGATCCAGAGTGGTCGGAAACTGAGAGGCTGTGAAAGCATGTGAAGACATGAGGTGGTGGACGTGTAAAGTGATGTGTGGTACAAGTTGTCCCTCTCTGGGTGTTGGGTTTCCTCACCTGTGTGAACAAAACCCAGCAGGATTTAACCTGAAACAAAGTAAGTGTCCCTTTACATTCCTGCAGGAGTCCCTGCCCTGCTCTGTGTTTGATGCTGTGACCCACACTAACTCCAACATACACTCACTATTATTACTTGTGTAGTAATAATACTTCACTGCTGTAATTAACCATAGCAGTGTTTTGGAGTATCTGTACTTTACTTCACTACATTTCCTAACTTAATGACAACTGACAACTAAATAACTCTGATCCATTTCCAATGTACAGTGATGAAAGTAAATGTGTTTTCTCCAGCGCTCCAGTTCACTCTAAGTCAACCTGTGACTGTTTAGACTATCAGCTCCATGTTTGAGGGTTGATGTAGGCTCCATCCTAAATTGTGGTTGGATGGAGAAACTTCAATAATATCAATATCAAACAGAAATTTAAATTTAGTGAAAAAAGATCAACTTTGGTGCTTTAGTTCACACTCAAGACATTGTCTATAAAGATTATTACAGGCTCCATGTTTTAAAGTTTTTTTTTATCACTTGTACTTTTACTTTTATTCTTTCATACATTTATTTATTAGATTTGATTACTTGTCATACTTACGTACAGTAAATACTAGATACTTTAAGACTTTTACTATCATTCTAGTTGGTGACTTGAACTTCTCCCAGCGTCATATTTTGGTTCAGTATCTGTACTTCTAGTCTAAGTAGGACTTTCAGGTACTTTACACAACACTGCCATTGTGTCACATTAAGTGTGCACTGCTCATATCCAGGTAAACTATAACAAACTTCAAACTACGTGTAAAACATGTGGCTTCAGTGTCCAGGATCTTATGACAGAGCAGATAAGGCCTGAGGCAAAAAAAGCTGTGAATATCATATTTAGACAAAGCTCTGCCTTTAAAAAACATTTTCAGTATAAAAAGAAAGAAAGCTGCAGTAATGTGTTTATGCTGTAACTGATTAACACAATTTTTTTTCCATGAATATAAAACAAATGAAGTGAAACCTGTTGTCGGTGCTCATTCTGAGTTGGGGCCAGTTGGCTATTAAAGCCTTATTTCATTATAAACTGCTTGTTCCTGTTCAAGCATATATTTACATAGAAACCTTAAGATCTGAGTCACCAGTAAAGACATGTCGAGGCAGGTTTGAATCAACCAGGACTCAAATTGATTCAAACCGACATTAAGTGTCATGTAACCACTGAGTCAAGAGAACAGATTCCAAGGACTCATGTATCATACAATGTGAAAAATTCTTTAATCTGAAGTGTTTTATTTTTAGTCTGTTGTACTGACACTAGATAGATGTAGCTGACACTTGTTAGATGACAGTCTAATCACCCTGCCTGCAGCCATGTTGTCACTCTGAGAGATTATCAGCAGCGTATAGTGACTGCGTCTGTTATCAGGAAGCTGAGCGTTTGATATTTGTTCCTCCCATGCTTCCTCAGGGGTGTGATGATGAAATTTAGTTTTTTCTTCACTTACAATTCACTTACAAATACCTTTAGAATTCAGTTTCTGTGCACAATTCTTGTAAAAATGTGACTAATATGAACCAGAAAAGAAAGTCGGAGTTTCCCCGATGTATTTTATGAATCCATCTCAGTTAAGTTTGTTATTGTAGGACACACAGTGAGTATGGGAGAGTCACTGCTGTTGTTTTCAGAGATTCATTATTTCCTCCACCGTCCTGTGGGAGTTTTGTTTTGGACGCACCACTTCTGCATAAAACATTATAATACACTGCAACATAACACCAACCTCCACTGGCATCAAGACAAATAAATACCCAGGGCTCAGAGGACAGACAACAACAAAAACGTTATTTGTAAGTCAAACAGAACGAACTGATAACTATCATCCTTGAAATAACAAGTCTTTGGCCTGAGTAGGAGAAAGTCTCGTCCGACCCAAAGGGAAAAGACTGACTGGGAGAGCAAAGACCTCTGTGTTCCAGCACAGCTGTTATCTCCTAAAAGTCTGTGTAACCTCAAGAAACATTCCCTCTGAGAGAAGAGAGCGTCACAAAAACAGCACATTTGTGTTTTTGAAGCTTTTTATGGACAATGGCTCGTGGGTGTCATGGAATTATGTACGATCCGGCGCACTCATTGAGACGGAAACAGAAGACACGTTTATCAAACTTCTAGGAAATGCTAAACACCGGCTGCATATAATGAGACGACGTGACTGTACGACATTCCTTCAGACGACATATTGTTTATTATGATCTGTAATATATGATACAGTTATTTCAAACATGTCTCAGAGGACGTGTGCTCTCTCTGCGGCGGCCATTTGAGGAGGAAATGGTGTTTAAAGATTTGCATTTTTGAAATGTGAAAAAAAAATTGATGAATAACTTGTTCTTGATTCTATAATATATTATAATACTTATAGTATATTACAATGTATTCTATTATTATCACTGTTTTTAAACTTCCAATAGTTGTTTTTTAAGACTAATCAAGCCTCAAACGCAACTTCTCATCTACTTAACTTATTATCACCTTTTACATTGCAAACAGGTTTATTTGCATCTGCAGCTGATGCTTCTGATGAAGTTGATTATTAACCGCTTTTTCAGCTTCATTTTATTCTGTAAGGGAAATGTGAGGCTGTTTAGTCACTGATGGGCAGGTATATGACCAATGTTTTCTCAGAGCGGCAATGAGACAACACAGTCTAGACAGAGGAGGAGAGTTTCTGCAGGTTGGTCTTGACGTGCAAAGCAAACTTTTTTGTTTCTTTGTCACCATGATATCATTTCCTGACAGCAGAGCTTAAGGCCGGAAAAACCGAAACAATCAACTGAAAGACACAAGCCTGTCGATCATGTCAGCCTGACGCTGACATGATTGTGCGTGCGAGTAACTGTGCTGTTGCGCCTGTGTTTGTTTGTTGAAATTTATTTCCTACACTGTAAAAGCGTTTCCTCTTTCTCACTTCTGCACCTCTTTTTCTTCCTGCGACATCGTGTTCCAATGATTTGCTCTGCTGGCATCATCTCAGCCCCTTGAGAAGTTCATGGGAAAAAGCGCTGAGGGGAAGGACCTGAGGAGAGAGGACACAGCCGAGCAGCTTTTTTTAACCACGTGAGAATGGAGGCGACCGCGTCCTGCGTCTAGACTTGGGAGGAATGATAGATTATCCTGCAGTTGAACAAACCTCCTCATCAGCTGTTTGAGCTGAGCAGGTGTGAAGGAGCTGCTACAGCTGCGTGGAGAAGCTGGTGGATGTTTCAGGAGGCGCTGGAGGCTCAACGGCTGCCAGGCTGCAGCTATGGTCGCTGAGGCGAGGTTTCCTCCCTCCTCATCAGTGACCTCGCCGTTCGTATCATCATGCCAGACGACCCCACCGCCTCCATCCTCTACATCGTCCTGGAGCTGCTGATTGCCGTGTTCTCCGTGTTGGGCAATGTGCTGGTGTGCTGGGCCGTGTGCCTCAACAGCAACCTGCAGAGCATCACCAACTTCTTCGTGGTGTCTCTGGCGGTGGCCGACATCGCCGTGGGCGTCCTGGCCATTCCCTTCGCCATCGTCATCAGCACCGGCTTCTGCTCCAACTTCTATGGCTGCCTGTTCATCGCCTGCTTCGTCCTGGTCCTCACACAGAGCTCCATCTTCAGCCTGCTGGCCATCGCTATAGACCGATACATCGCAATCAAGATACCACTCAGGTCAGTCACATCATCTGGCATCACCTGGCATCACATGACATCACCTAACCTTTAATAAATCAACATTAATCAAAACATTCTATAAAGACTTCATAGAATAATAGCCTTTTCCTAATGATGTATTAATATTCATAGCTGCAGACCAAACTTATTAGAAAGTGAGAAAGCAGTGATCATGTATCCATGGTTACAAACATTTGAAAAGATGTTATTACAAAAAACAAGACCTGAATTAAACCTGACAAGCCACAAGCCACGGTTTAATCAAGTTTACCCAATAGTAAAAATGATATATAATAATATATAATATATATAATAATATCAATAAACCATTAGTGTGTTATTTATTCACTATTAATATAACGCTATAGAGATCACAAAATGACCCCGAATGAGTTCTTTACCATATAAAAAAGATATACTATAGAAGTGAATTATTTAGTTATTATTTTTTCATTTAGGCAGTAAAATGTTTCACAATAAAATCTCATATTTTATTTCTATATCAGTAAAGACTTGACATATGAACTAGAAAGTCTTGGCAGAGTAAGTGTGTCCAGAAATGGCATCTCCCATGAGAACACGTCCCCGAGGAGCAATCACATGAATATTGTTTTAATTGAATATACAGACTGTGTGTGTGTGTGTGTGTGTGTGCGCGTGTGTGTAACCTTACTGTATTACTTTAACGTCAAAACATGGTGCTCATCAGACTGTTTATGTTGAGCGTCAGTGTGGATTTGTAATTTAGACCGGCTCATGTTGATATGTCTAGAGCCATTAAACGTGTCGACGTAATGACACGCTGACCTGAAGTGATGCTGTAACTCGAACTGTGACCTCATCACATTAAACTGTTCATCGTCAGAGCTGAATCAGGCTCAGGCTTCCTGTTTTCAGTCCTGCTGCTGCTGCCGCTGCTGATACGTGTAGGATTGTCTGAATGTTTTTTTTTTTTTTTTTATCAGGGGGAAGTGGGGTGGTGGGCTGGGGGTTGTTTTTGCAGCATTAACCTTTGCACTTTAACATCCTAAGAATGTGATAGAAACAAGAAAAATATCTCAGCTGCTCTCCCACACTGTGCGACAGATGCACTCAAAATAGACTCTCCCTTTGAAGTCAAGCAGAGATAAACTTTTGTTCATTCATTATTTTTCTTTTCTTTGTGGGATCAGATGTTCTTACATAGTATGATCTCAAGGATACGCTGCATACAAATTATTTTTAATTCAGAGAACAATTTTGCATCCAACATAAGATCATGGTTGGATGCTTTTGAATAAAGGACAGAGTTCACAGAGAGTTTTGAAATGACACACAGAGGTGATGCTTGATGCTTGATGTTTGATGTTTGTACTGTCTCCCTCTCCAGGTATAACAGTCTAGTGACAGGCCAGCGGGCTCAGGGCATCATCGCCATCTGCTGGGTTTTATCCATCATCATCGGTCTGACTCCAATGATGGGTTGGCACAAACTGCCCGAGAGTCAGAACGGCACCTGCGCTCCCGGTCTGATGAAGTGCCTGTTCGAGGAGGTGGTGGTCATGGAGTATATGGTCTATTTCAACTTCTTCGCCTGTGTGCTGATCCCTCTGCTGCTGATGCTGGCCATCTACCTGTGTATCTTCATGGCAGCTCGTCACCAGCTCAAGCTGATCGAGGTGAAAGCGGTTCACGGGGAGAAGTCTCGTTCCACGCTGCAGAAAGAAGTCCAGGCCGCCAAGTCCCTGGCCATCATTGTCGGCCTGTTTGCAGTTTGCTGGCTTCCTTTACACATCATCAACTGTTTCACCCTGTTCTGTCCTGACTGTGCTCGTCCTCCACTCTGGATCATGTACGTTGCCATCATCCTGTCTCATGCCAACTCTGTGGTCAATCCGTTCATCTATGCGTATCGAATCCGCGAGTTCAGACAGACCTTCCGGAAGATCATCCGGCGCCACATCCTGGGTCAGCAGGAACTGTTTGAGAGTGGCAGCACCAAGCGTAGCTCCACTCACAACAGCATCACAGACTCCATCAAACTCAAGGCGAATGGCCTCAGCTTCCAGTTCTTTGCTGAGCACAGCAGCAGCAGCAACTGTGAAAGCTCCTACCGCTGCCCTACTGACATTTCTCCTGTAGGAGGAGGACTGGTGGCCGTATCACACCCCCCTCTGTCCGTCGTCATCGCCCACTGTCCTAAGATAGGGCCGTGTCCACTGGAAGCCCTCAGACAAACTCAAATCCCAGTGGGTCATAATCTCCAAGGGGAGCAGCAGCAGCACGACTGCAGCTTAGCAGTGGTGATGGAGGATAAGGAGCAACAGAACCTCAGTTCAGCCCAGGTTACAACGCTGTTAAACAAGCAGGACGGGACCACCTACTTCACTGAGGTGGTGTCCTGACCCAGGACTGATTCAGGAGCCTCACAGCCAGTTATCAACGTCAGCTACTGCCAAATGATTGGGATAAATCACAATATGTGCTGTAGACAGAAAATGTCACTGAAGAACTGATGAACTTACATCTCCTCACCACTTAAAACTGTCTCCACAGTTCACACACACAGATGTTTTAATTTAAACCAGAACAAGAGTCTATAAACACTTCTGGTAGCCTGTAGACATCTTTCTGCTTCGTAACATTTGCTTCAGAATGATTGAAATGAACTGAACAACTTGCACGTCTATTTTTAAGGTGCGAGAGCTTCACACTTCAAAAATGCTTTTTCTTCTGCTTTGTGAATAGTAAAAGTTTATTAATACACAAAATGTAGACAGGAGGCCCTATGGACCGTTCCTATTTATTGTTGCCTTTTTAAAAATGTTGCTCTTTAATGTGACACAAAATGATTAATGATGATTAATGAGTCACAAAAACGTATTAAATTATTGAGACTTTTATTTTCAGGGATGTGTACATAAACACAATGTCTGATGGATCTCACCTTATACCATCACTGTAAAGTCTAAACTGAGGATTATTCCTTGAACAGTAATGCATCACATCATTTTTCGCTTCACCATCCTGAGGTCGTGCTTGTCCTGCAGGCAGCACCACCAACCTGCCACCACCAAGCTAAAGATTTTTCATTTTCAGCCTGCTCCTTTCTTTTACTTTGTATTTTCAATTTTTGTGTCAACCGTCCTGAAAAGCTGAAATCAAGGACAGTTCTTTCACCAGTGTTGGATTTATTCCTGTTTGTGTCAGTAACAATGTAATATTTCACAATTTCAAAAACATATGCCGAAGAGTTGATAATATAATGCTGAAATGTAACTTTGTATTGTAGTTTGCTGAGAGTGGCAAACAAAAACAGAATGTGACTTGATCGTGTGATTATTTAAGTTAAATTCATGTTGACGTCATAGTTTAATTAATGATGAGAAAGGATTATAAGGATTGGAAATGATTGTTAGTTTATATCAAACTCACGGAGGAAGTTCAACTTCAGTCCCGCTGCAGCTATTACCTTCTGTGTTTTCACAAAGAGGTTTGCACAGTGTCCTGTTTTTAATTAAATCATTTTATGTTTGCAAATTGTATGTGCTGTGATGGCTTTAAAATGTTCCCGGGTCATTGTTCAGTGTCCAGTGCTCCGGCCTTGTCATTGGCTTTTCACCAGGAAGCATCATGTTTCATATCAGGTCTGAAAGTCCTTAGAAGTGAGTCACAGATCTGGTTTGCTCATTCAGATGGTTCATTTAACAGTCAAACTATCTTTGGAGTTCTTTATTTTCCCATCTTTTATTACAATCCCCATGTGAGTTCAGGTTACAGGGCTCAGAGTCTTCTTGTTTTTGAAAGCTTCCCTTGAGGTTTTTAATGCTTTTTTAAAGATTCACCACAGAGACATCAAGAGTCCTCACACTGCCCTGCATCTTGTTGCTGTCCTTCATGACAACATCTTGTCCTTTCAACTGGGTCATATAAAGTTAGGATGTGAAATCTTAAACTATTTCATCTCTCCAGGAGATCTGGTTGGAATAGTCAGTTGTCACTCAACAAGGAAACAAAGAATTACAAATGTTTTTTTTTTTTTCATAAGTTAGAACAAACTTTGTTTGAAGCTGCTTTAATAAATATCTTTACTTCAAATGAATGTTTCAGTATTTTAGGAAACACACTGCTTTATCTTCTGGGGTCAACTGAAAAGATTGATGAAATATGAAGCTATAGGCAACAATTGGTTAGTTTAGCATTAACACTTCAGTGGAAGACCTCTGCTTTCTATAGATAAAAAAAGGGGAAGATACTAAGTGTGTGTGTGTGTGTGTGTGTGTGTGTGACATGGTTGGTATTAGTATTTGAAGTTGGTTATAAATCAGAGCGTACTGGAAAACTATACTGGTAAACTATGTTAATACTTGAGTGCAGGGAGAGTAAACACTAGTATTATAACATAATAAAATGTGAATGTCTTAACAGACAGCAGAATGGAAATATTCAGTCTCAGTCATAAGCAGATTGGATCAACATTTGGATCAACATTTAAAGGAGACATGCAGTCTGAACTTTTAGCAGGAAACAGTTTAGTATGTTGCTGCAGTGTTATATATTTCCACTAAGGTTACATTTCCCTCTCACTTTTCAAAATACCAACTTTGACCCCTCACTGTCGATTAAGATGGTTTTTTTTTATCATAGTCTTCATAAACCTTGTTCACCTAACGAGAGATAGTTTGAATCAATGCCAATGTTGACACTCATCTGAGTCTAATCAGTTATTAACCATGCGCTCAAAACCATAATTTAGAGGAACAGCAGGAAGTCGAGCTATGAGTATCGTTTCCCTGTCAACACTCTTCAGCTCCTCCTCAGACATCTTGAGGTGTTCTCAGACTTGATGACATATATAATCTCTCCAGTGTGTTGTGAGTTTACCACATCTCCTACCATTTGGATGTGCCTGGAAAACCTCAACCATGACCTTCCCAGGAGGGATTCTGATTAAAGTCTCAGACCAGTTTCATCTGAACAGCAACTTCAAGCCTGTCTCTGAGTCTGAGACGTCAGCCACATGTCCTGCACATTGTGGCTGACGTCACAGTTATTTTGGCTGCTCGCTCCTTCAGTCTTCTTCACTACCCAAAGCTCATGACCATAGATGAGGGTCAGAACATAGATCGACTGCTAAATCAACAGCTCCATCTTTGCCACAACAAGGTCAGGGTCAGTTTACCTCTTGACCACAAACAGTTCAGTGCGGCTTTACTGCTGCTGCATCGATCCACAAAACACGTAGCCTGGATGGGCAAACTCCCACAATCCTTCAGGAAGAGTAACAAGTCGGTCTGTACTGTTGGTACCACCTGACCACAATATGAATGTAAATATGACTGACATCAGTGTTTCAGTGATGAACATAGAGATGAAGCAGCACAGTGAGTCATGATAGAGACACAATACCTTGAATATAAAAGACCCAGATAAGTTACTTCTTCTTACGTCACCTGAAAAGCCTGGAAGAGTGAGAATGTACACGTATGATTCATCAGTATATAAATAAGGATAATGTCTATGATATATTCAATATTTAAAGTATATTATATTTTGATTTAGGTTTGACTTCATGATGACGCTGAGGGTTGAAAATATGTTTTTTTCCTAAACAACTACAGACAGATCACAGCCTGGGAAGAAAACTTCCTGACCTGTACTAAGTACACTATGGTACTGACTGACCAACGGAGTGAAGTGGTTCTCTACTTCCCCCTGTTGGTCAAACCAATAATTACAATTGATAGAAACACGACAAGCTAGAGACAGTAGACAGTAACAGTTTCTCTGAGTGACAATCCAACCTAGAAAAAACTAAATGAAAGTTGATTATTAACACATGAGTAAATAAATCACACCGTGTTTTTATGAACCTGTTTAAGTCATCATGAATAGGAATTTGGCAAAAATGTTTTCAATTGTAGAAATTCATATGAGCTACTGAAATGAAAAAGGTCAGCGTTGTGCCTCGGTTTATTTATTCTAATAGAGTAATGACTCAGTTTTGTTATATTTATATCACAATTTCAACAATTTTGAAACAGCCACATTAAGACATCCGGAGAAACTCAAGTAAATCAAAAGGAAAAGTTCAGTTTTGTATAAACGACCTGTTTGTGTTACTGTATTACTGATGTTCATGCCCGGCGGCACATTTCTGGCAGCAGGCTGCCATCTAATTATTTTTTCATCATCGGTTTGCTCTTATTTTCAATGTCAGTCACTCTGAGCTATAAGACAAGTGCTCTATGAATAACATTAAGGGTTTGTACAACATCCAGCTCCTCCTGATCCACCTCACTGATTCTATCTGCTATGTGCACAGATTTAGATCTGTGGCAGGAGGAAGAAGAAGAGACATCCAGGACAGATGAACAAGTATGGACCACTCAGTCCTGTGGAAAAAACTAATGTGGGACTTATATTCAGGATCTCATTGTTTCAGTCAGTTGACCATCATTGAGGGTCAGATCATGGATCAACCGGTGTGTTTCAGTTCAGTTTCTTCTGCTTCACAACTACATCAGTCCGGTTTTAGTGGTCCTCTAGACTGGACTACTCTAGACTGGACTACTGTAACTCTCTACTATCTGGGTGTTCCAGTAACTCCATCAAAAACCTTCAGTTAATCCAGAATGCTGCAGCACGGGTACTGACAGGAAGTAGGACCAGAGATCATATTTCTCCTGTACTGGCTGCTCTTCATTGGCTTCCTGTAAAATCTAGAATAGAATTCAAAATCCTCCTGCTTGCCTATAAAACCCTTAATGATCAGGCTCCATCATATCTTAAGGAGCTCATAGTTCCTTATTATCCTAATAGATCACTTCGATCACAAACTGCTGGTTTACTTGTGGTTCCTAGAGTCTCTAAGACCAGAATGGGAGGTAGAGCCTTCAGTTATCAGGCTCCTCTCTTATGGAACCAGCTCCCAGTTTGGGTCCAGGAGGCAGACACTCTTTCTACATTTAAGGTTAGACTAAAAACTTTCCTTTATAATAAAGCTTATACTTAAGGATGGTCCAGGTGGGACATGGACCCTGAACCATCCTTTAGTGAAGCTGCTATAGGATCAGGCTGCTGGTAAACTGAGTCTGGTTCTGCTGGTTCATCCTGTTATAAGAGAATTCCTTTTCCATTGTCGCCAAGTGACAACTGAGGTTTCTTTGTCAATACCCACAATCCTCCACTGCACAGTGACAGCGGAAGGGAAGCAGCAGCAGAACTCATTTAAACGTAAGAACTTTATTTATTTTATGAGTTGTTGATGTAAATGTAATCATGAACATGAACATACACTTCTAATAAACTGCTTGTTTGCGGTTGTTTATGTTGCGGTTACGATCGCGTCGCTGTTATTGATGTTTATTAGTTCGTCGGTTCATTCATACCGGGATTAATGACTTATCGACACATATGAACTTTTATAAATGTTTTTTTATTTTTATTTTTGCGGCGATGACGTACTTCCACACTCACTAGTCTGGTCCAGTTGTACGTGATTGAATCACTAGTGAGGTGTGTAGCCTCGTCTCTATCTTCCAAGACGAGCGCGCTGCTGGGGAAGCAGTTGAGAAACAGTCCTGCTCTGGTCCACACAGACCGGTGGTGTCGGGGGGAGGACTGGTCAATTAGTGACCAACTTCCGTAGCTGAAGGGTCTTTCTGGGAGTTATATAACGAGGGACGCGGATAAAAAGGCGCACACAGTGACTGACAGTCCGCCAGGTGCCAGCAGGAGGTGATCCGTGCTGCTGTGAAACGAAAATCCCGCAGAAATGTCCGCATATGAGTTTGAGTCGCTGGAGAAATGTCTGGAGACGCATCTGCCGCAGACAGAACTGACCGAGATCAGACGCATCCTGTACGGGAAAGAAACTAAGTGAGTTAAATGTGAACATGTTATTTCTGTTTGATTTTCTCTCACTGCTCCATTTGTTCTTGGTAAATTATTGCTGCAGTGAGTGAACTTTGGCCTGGTTTGGTTTGGTTTGTCAGAGCTGCAGCGATCGACTCATTCAACCTTTAACTGTCCAGAAAAAATAGTTTAAAACTTTTATATGTGCACTTTTAATGTCTGAACACAAGCTGAAGCTATGTTGGTCCAGACTTCTAATTTTATTATTCACATCTTCAGTTATACACAAAGACAAAACCCACTGAAGAAGAAAAACACAAACAGAGCTGGAACTACGTGATTAACTTTTTATATGATCAATTATCTGCAGCAGCAACATTTTCTAAAATAACTGATTAGTTTAGTCAATATAATATCAGTCAATAATAACAGTGAACATTTCTAAATGCTAAATGTTGATTCTAGAGGCCGAAACAGTCAGAAACACACACACATTATTATTATTGTTATAGTAATTAATTTTGCAAAGAAAATCAACAAATCCCTTGAATGTTTTAGAAACAAAGTCAAAGTTGTGATTAATTTTCTGTCAAACAAGAGGTCAAATGTCACAACGTTTTAACGTTGTGTTCAGTTATTATTGGAGATCAGTGTGACATCGTCTGTGCTGCAGGAAGTTGGAGTTCCCGTCATGTGCTGTGGACGCTGCTTCTCAACGGGACTTTGAGCTGAAGGGTTACAGGTTTGAGGCGGCGCAGGAGCAGTTGAGGCCGGCCAGGAGGATCCGGGTGGGACTCATACAGAACCGGATTGTTCTGCCCACTGACGCCCCCGTCCAGGACCAGGTCAGGACTCAGACACACACGTCTGTTGTACAGACAGGACGCTGTGAGACAGATGAGAAAATGGATCTTATAGCCGTTTAAGCCAAAGTGACGAGTGTACATCTACAAAATGACATGTAGTGAATTATACATGTTCCATAAATGCAGATCAAAGATTGTAAATGGTCAAACAGACTTAGAGCTAATTTTAATAACTCTATCTAAAGATGTAAGAAAACATATGTTGACTTAACAATGCTCCTTGTGTGTTGATTTATAATACCGATATTTGAAGCATGAACTGTGTGGATGTCCCCTCCACAGGTCAATGCCTTACACAGTCGGGTTGGTGACATGGTTGAGGTCGCAGCCATGTGCGGTGTGAACATCATTTGCTTTCAGGAGGCCTGGAGTGAGTGGCACAAGTACATGTGAACGACAATATGTTTATTGTTTGTAAATGGTTTTCCCAGTAAAACAGTCGGACTCATTTTTTTCTGTCTAGACATGCCCTTTGCTTTCTGCACCCGTGAAAAAGAACCATGGACGGAGTTTGCAGAGTCTGCAGAAGAAGGAAATACCACACGCTTCTGCCAAGAGGTGAAACTACACAGGGATGTTGAAATGTTACATGGTTAGACATGATTAGGTACAGAACAAGGGTCTAAAAACACTATTATTCTGTTATCAGCTGGCAAAAAAATACAACATGGTAGTTGTTTCCCCAATTCTGGAGCGAGATGAGCTGAACGATTGTCTGTGGAACACAGCGGTGGTGATCTCCAACTCTGGAAACGTGCTGGGAAAGAGCAGGAAGAACCATATCCCCCGGGTTGGAGACTTTAATGAGGTTAGTGGATAATCTCCTTCAATTTGCATGATCCAATGATCCACAGCTGCTGTGTAAACTGTAAACTTCCTTTACGCTCAGTCTACATATTATATGGAGGGAAACACCGGCCACACAGTGTTCCAGACACAGTTTGGGAAGATCGCAGTGAACATCTGCTACGGCCGCACCATCCACTCAACTGGTTCATGTACAGTATGAACGGAGCTGAGATCATCTTCAACCCCTCGGCTACTGTTGGAGCACTCAGGTAAGTTCCTAGTTGTTATTATATATAATTATATTACAAATACATCAACAATGATGTTATTTCCTTCCTCACAGTGAGCCCATGTGGTCGATAGAGGCCAGGAACGCAGCGATCGCTAACCACTGTTTTACTTGTGCAATCAACCGTGTTGGGACGGTGAGTCGTCTGTAACGTGTCTCTGATCATACATGTGTCATCAAAACATGTCTTTGCATTCTCATCATGTTGTTGTTGTGTTTTTACCAGGAGAGTTTCAAAAATGAATTCACATCTGGTGATGGAAAAAAAGGTACGAGGTTTATTTCACTAAATCCACAGCGGTGCTTGTATTTGATTTATATTGTAGTTATGGTACAACATCAGATGGTAAACATAGATTCCAGAGTAAGATCATTTCTTAAATCTGAATATGTTTGGTGAAGATGTCAGTAGAAAGACTCACTAGAAATACATCAATATATGTGTCATTTTGTAATGTTGGAAGTGTATTTTATTTTGTATAATTACCTTAAGCAATGCTTGTACCATTAGTAGAAACATTTTCTTTATTTCATGAAATATTTCACCTAAAATATATTTTTGATGTAACGCTTCCACATGCTGTAAGTAGCAGGATGTGTTGTCAGGACAACCAGCTAATGCCGTTCCCCGACTCCTGCAGCTCACCATGACTTTGGACATTTCTACGGATCAAGTTACGTGGCTGCTCCTGACGGCAGCCGGACCCCGGGGCTCTCTAGGACCAGTGATGGACTGCTGGTCGTGGACATGGATCTAAACCTGAACAGACAAATCAGCGACAAATGGAGTTTTAAGGTAAATTCAGCAGATCTGCAGCTCACAGATCATCCGTTTGACTTGAGGAGAAACTACCCTCAGGGTGAGAAAGTAGTGTGTGTTTTCGTTGATGTGGACACTGCTGATACATGATTATTCTGTTGACTGTGTTTTTCTCTGCAGATGACTGGGAGGTACGCTGAGTACGCAGAGGAACTTACCAAGGCCGTCAGACATGACTTCAAACCCAACGTAGTGAAGGAGTAGAAGATATTTCATCTGCACTGTCCATTTCAGTATTAAATTGATCTAACTATGCAGTTTTATTATTGAAATTCTGTTTATCATTGTCATTTCAAAATCTGTCAGTTTCATTTTGAGCTTCATAAAACTCAATTCACAACCAAACCAGGAGCTTGTTCATCTTTATTCTTAATGAATTAACCTATCAACTACTAAACCACAAAATACTGTTTAATGAGGTTCAAGTACTTCATTAAATATTTATCTACCAGAAAAAAAAACTCACAGGGACGGAGCATGTGTTCAAATCCTTTAATTATAACATAATAAATGCAGTTCTATGTTGAGTAAAAAATAAAATCTGCCATTTAAAATGTGTCTGTTTTTAACCAAAAAGCACAACCAGAAAGAAACCACTTTTTAAGGATTCAGAAAATCATGGTAAAATCTTTCATTTAAATAACATCATAATTATGTCTGGTATGAAAAGTGTAGTGCAAATATGTACACATAATACCAAAATTAAAAAAAAAAAGAAATAAGAGTGAGTGGAATTAACCAGGTTTCACTGCTTTTAACTGAGGACATGATTGAATTAAAGTTACGCCTTCGTTCTTCTACCATCTATTCAGCACGGACACACGATGCTGAGTGTTTTTTTTTTCCCCAAGAAAAGTGAATGAAACTAGTGGATTCCTGTTTCATTGTGTCCATCCACTGTCAATGTTCTTCTGCAGGCGGATTGAGTCCCATAGACAGAATATGGGAGTATTGCATTGAGCTAGTTTTGTCATCTGATGCACATATCATACTTTAGAGCATTAATTACCTGAGACTCTCACAACTAACTCAAACACAACTACTGTGACTCACGTATGCCCTGTTGACAGAACCGTCGCAATAAAAAGTGACTAAGAGGTGAGTTTGGAGGATTTTTTTTTTTTTTTTAAAGGCAAGTGGAGGTGATGGTTACAAACGGACTCCTTCAGTATTCAACACTGGGCAGACATCTGACAATACATCTCTTTATGAAATGTTGTCATCAGTTGTCAATTACACCAATCAGCTAAGTTAAAACCACTGACAGGTAAAGTATATCATCTGAATACAACGGCACCTGTTAAGGGATATATTAGGATACAGTCAGTACTTGGAAGAGGAAAAACTTGCAAATGTGAGGGGAACAGGTCTAACCGTGATGATATAGTGGTTCATAGCTGCAGTGTGAGTGGGACCCACACAGTATCAGGCAGGTGGTTTTAGTGTTATGGCTGATCAGTGTCTATGAACACTATTTCCTGGTAATTCCTATTATTCCTAATTCCTAGGTTGTGATTCCCATATTTCATCCACTGTATTTTCTGTATTTTAGGTCTAAAAAAAAAGTTCGAGACTTCAATACATCCTATTTATGAGCATCTGCTGTCATTAAAACTCAACAAATACACAATAAAACTCATATGAAATGTCCTCGTGTCAAAAAGGAGATAAAAAAACAAAAACAAAACAAAAATTCAATTTTCAATTTTGATTCAGAACCTTCCAGCTGTTAATTTATCACAGGTCGAGTGGTTTTAACGGTATAAGAGGAATTAAGAGCGGTGATTCTGTAGCGTGGGTTTTTTTTCTGTGAGCGGTTGGGCTTTTTAGCACCAGGGAGGATGGTCCGTGGGATCTGCAACCTCTGCAGCAGCGTGTCAATAAAATGATGAGCTGAAAAATAGTGAAATTGACTATCGATGTCCATCAACTCTCCTTAAAGACGAACAGGATATCTTCATCTGTCCCATAGCTCCGCCGAGCCTCCTCAAAGTTACTGATGCTGGTGCAGCACACACCTGTGTAAGACAAACACACGTCAGCAGTGATTGAGGATTAGAGCAGTTAAAGACTCAGCTAATTGTTTCTCTCCCTCCCCCTCAGTTTGTGTTTTGGACATAATGACTTTACTCACGGTCAGAGTATGCAGGGTTGTTGTAGAAAATACTGCCCGTGGTCCTATTGAAGCCACATACAACCACGAAGTGACCCTGGTACTCTGGCTTCCTGCAGAAACACTTCTGACCCACAGGCAGGAAGCAACAGTATTTGACAGGCGAGGAGCAAACTTCACAAGTCAAGACGACAGCGTTGACCAGCACTATGGCAACATGGCCCTGCTCCAGATGAGACTGGATCTCCTGAATTGTTACAGAGCTATAGAGGACAGAGAGGAGGTTTGTTTTGTGTAAATCAAAAGCAGATGATTGGACCAAAACCAATAGTAATTAAAAGAAAACTTACCATTTCCTCACCACCACACCTTTGCTCTCTGCTTTAAGGAAGAGCTCGTTTACTCTGTCTTCTTCTGTATCAAAATGCTTCTTGTAAAACGACTGCCAACCATGTCGAGAGAATGCAAAGACACTGTCACACACATACATACCTTCAAACACTAAAAGTTAGGACATTAGTGATAGCTACGAGTTAATACCTGATTCCTAAAACCCTTATCGACACCCAGAGTCTGGGTGCAGAAGCGGTGTTTGATTCCTAGATGGCACATGAGGTAGGCCAGGTCAATAGTCCACACGCTCTCTGTCAGCTTCAGCTCCCAGCATGCTCTCTGAAAGTCATCATCGCCGACCGGGTGGAGGTACCTGTAAGGGGCAGAGTTACACACTGGATCACTGTGGGTTAGTTACAGTGGACACACAGAGTTGAACATGAAACACTAAAACTAAAAAGTGGATCAGTGTTCCTATGATTTCACCCTCGTTATTACTACATAACAGTACGTGATTCATTTCAGAGGTGAGCAGGTTTAATCAGCACTTACTTGAGGACCATCTTGCAGCAGGTTAACCCACAGTCCCAGTGGTACAGCTGCCGAATGACAGGTACATTCAGCTGGATGACATCCTCTGAGAAAAGCCATGCAGTTATTAAGCCTCGTTAACAACGCTCCTTACACATTATTACAGGTGCGATATGACATAAAATTATGTTGTGGCTCTTTTAGTTGAGACATTAACGTCGGTTCGTGTTACTCACCTGTCATTCTGTTGTAATCTTTCTAAAGACAAGCGACCAACGAGCTAACTCCAGACAAGGTGGTCAGTGTTGTTTACAGCTCTTACAGCAGGGCTGGGTTTCCTCATCGGTGCTAACTGGAGGAAACCAGCTGCCAAACTACAAGTTTAGCTGTTAGGCTATCAGTGTTAAATACGCTGTTTGATAGTTATCCAGCGAAGCTTGCGCCTCTACACGCAACTCTACGATTCATAAAAAGATTAGTTATCTGAACGAGCTGGGTGTAAAACGGTGGAAAAACTTAGTTTTAGCGAGGTGTTATGCTAACGCGTCCCTCTGCGGGGCTGTTAGCCTCCGTCTGTTGTTAGCTAGTTGTAGCTACCTCACAAACCTCTGGTGTTGGGTTGTCTGAAGAAGCGGTGCTGCCCCCAGCGGCGCGGCGGACTCGTTGCAAAGACACCAAGTAAAATTTAATACACGCCTGATAATAAGTCCAGTACATTTAAACGTTTATAACCAGTTTTATTTGAATATTTCATTTGATGAGTGATTTTCATAGATAGTACATATTTAAGAGCAGGTTCAGATCATTGAGTAACATGCGATCATGTTACTGAGTCCCATATGTAGTGCCCTGTATTATAAAAACAAACAAAAAAAAAAAAAAAAATACAGATTAAGTCTGGGGAGTGACCTTAAAGCAGTTATATTATCTTAATTGTTAATCAGTGTTCGCAGCAGGGAATGTATGACAGTTTAGTCACTCACTGATCCAGTGTCAGCGTCATCATTTAGAAATGTAACTTTATGTTTGCTGTACAGGTCTTTCTTGCTTGTGCAGGTCAACATAAACCAGTCAGCAACCACTGGAACCTGAGGTAAAAGAAATTAAAACACTCAAATTCTGCCAATCCAGAAAAAAAACACACACACATTCTTGATTTTATTATTATTATTTTTTTTGTCTTCTCACCAAACTTAGAAAAGACAACGCTGCGCCTAAGTTCACTATAGTCGGGACAATTCCAAATTTTCCAGCCTGTGAGATAAAAGAAGCAGCCCACATCAATGCAGAGAACACACACATTTACATTAGGACGTTGAAATATAAGATATCTTTGGTTCTCACTGTTCCAAATACAATGACGTCGAACCGGATCCCATGTGCTTTGATTAAGGTCCTGGTCTCCTTCCCATCTCCAGTTTTGTAATATTTGGCAAATCTAAAATTGAAGGCTCATTCTTTCAACTTTGTCAGCTCCATTCATTTATCAATATGAACGTGTAAAAAATGAATTTTACCTGAAGTTGTATCCAGGGGCCACGTTGTTGACGGGGTTTTTGTTGTCCAGTCTGCGGAAGCTGTACTTGGGGTAACACTTCCCTGCCCACCAGTCCAAATCACAGCTCCAGTCAATAATGATACCAAGGACACCACCCTATATAAACATACACCTAATATTAAACCCGTCACCTGACTGCGTATAACTGTAATCACCTGTAAAAGATCTGAAGATGAAGTGAAGGGAGATAGGAAATAAGGAGTAAATTATAGAATGATAAACATTTTTTGGGGGAAACAGTTATATTTAATAGTGTGCACCTTCACAGCCATTTCCTGAAAGTCCTCTCCAGCTTCTGAGACGATGTGTTTGAGACGGAAGATGGGACAGTCGGGGTCTGTTACACGATTGAATTCACACTTCTTCAGGTACGAGGAGTTTATATGTGGCAAAATGTTTCTTCTGGTGGAGGAAGGAGAACGCACGTTTGGTATAAGAGCACACAATATGACAGTATGTCTGCTCACTTGTACAGTACTGATAGGACCACTACTGTAGACTGTACCGGTAGGACCTTTACATACAGCAGACTGTTCTACTGACCTGTGGACGTTGAATTTTGGGTAAGTTACACTGTTTTTGATCAAAACAGTGAAGTTCTCTGCCTTAGCAAGGTGGGCACGTCTGTGGGACAAGGGAACAAAATGTCAAGACAGCCATGGTTATACTATTCATAAAATACTTAAAGTAAATCAATCATATTAACTGCATTTATTCTTACTGGGGCAGCACAGTGTCTATCTCAAGAGGGCACCATGAGAGCACTTCACAGGTCTTGATACTAGAGGAATAGTTGACACACAGTCCTGTTTGTATACCTGGGTAGAGAATAAATACCAGAGACTGTTTGGTGAATGGCAATACATACATTTATCTGACATTTAAAGCCGATATGTTTAAAGAGCTACCGTTGCCTCGAGGATCACTGTGTCCTTCAATGCAGTCACAATCATCCACACAAGTAGTTGATGGACTTGGCAGCTGGAGGAGAAATGGTCATTGTTGACCAGTCAGTACATTGATCAGCTGCCAAAACTAATTCAACGATGCTGATATGAAGCCAGAGTGTGTTCATTTGTGTAAAATACAGCTGTGTGTTATTCAAACTGAGGACAATGGATCTGAGACTTTCAGTGAAGTCTCTGTCTCTGTTTCTTTACTGTTGGTTTGATAAGTCAGTGATGAAATTAAACATTAACTGTGTCCCTGAAAAATACATTACGATCGAACTCCAGTGACCCTTTGTGAATCAACAAGATAAATTAATCTTTTTCAATTTGTGATCATGTGACATGAACTCCTCACCTCAGGACAACGGGACTGAGTTTGTTCAGGGGTAACAACCATGTTGGTCAGCACAAAGAAGGAATGGTCGCCCTGTTAGACAAACATAACGGAAAATGGAAAAATAAACTGTAACACAGTTAAACACCGCGGCCGAGTCACAGCCTCTACCACTGACACTTTAAATACCTGAGGAGGGATAACATAGTCAGCTACGTCCCACAGCTGAGGCTCCATGTTAGACGTGTTGATGAAAGCAAAGCCTTTCACCTTGGTGGTGACAGTACTGAGGACAGTGTCAGTGTCCTGGTAGGCTTTCTGCACCACGCACACATATCTGCAGGATTTACAGCATATTAATACCCAAACAATGCAATCAAATCACGAGGCACCACAACAGCTGATTACTAGTTTTTAGCTTTAGAGCTGAAAGCATCATCCTCCACCTTCCAGCGTCTATCTCCATCGATTAGTATCGTCACTTACCCCACCACGTACAGCACCACCAGCAGCTGGGTGAACCTGAACATACATCCCACTCCTAAACTTGGTATAACCAATGTTTTTGGCGTTTCATAATCAAACATATAATGCAGGCAGTCGTTGCAGCAGTTTCCAGCTTTAGTCATAGCTGCACCAGTGAAGCACTGTGTGATGATGATACGAGGATGTAGCTGCTGTATTCAAATCACATTCAAATCATATTCACTTAATGAAAGTGTGTCTGACCTCAGTTTAAATGTGGCAGAACTTACAATTGAACAAATCCTAAGCAGTATACAAATAATGTAATAATGTGACAGCACTGTTTACAAAACCAAGTAAACAATTTGAGTTTGTATATTAATATCACAGTGATAAATTGTTTGGGTATGTGCTTGTGGTTCTGGGTGAATTATGAGAAAATGGTCCTCTGAGTGCAGACAGATAAAATGATACTGGCACTAACTCCTGTCCAGTGACTGAACTGGTGACATGTACCTTTTCAACAAAAACCCACATAAATATAAGGTAAGGAATATGAGACATGAAGGTTAATGACGTCATGTCAACGGAGCATGAAGAAGCTTCAACACATAAAAACATGGAACTGGTGTGTTCTTCTCTTCAGTAACCTACTGTTGGTCTGGGGACAAACTGCAGCTGTTACAATGAAACGTGTTACAACTCAAACATTTACATGTCACTCCCAGATATGAACAGTGAAAACTCTTAACTAATCCCAAAGGCTGTAAAGTCAGACCTGCACACGTTAACATTAGGTGACACATTAGTGCTTGTTATTCTTCTGCACTGAAAATGGAAAACTACACAACGGAAAACTGAAAGATTACAGTTATGTCAGGCTCGATATTAACAGTTTGACCTTTTGCACCAAGTACATTTACAAAATATTGAATTCTGAAGTGCATGTATGATGGAGACACACGCATCAATACAAAGAGCATGAAACCAACATTGGTCAAGGGTCAGATTTTAATTCCGTACGACACATTGACTTTCATGAACACGAGACAGATACAATGTCACTTTGGTCCAATAGTACCTCAGATATAAAGTCTGTATAAAAGAACCGTTTCAGTTCACATAGACACTTTGGCATCCCATTAGTCACCGATGGAGCTGGTCCTCTATAAAATATGATTAAAACCTCCTTCTTTCAAGTTTCTGTGACCTATGAAGTCCATGTTGTTCCACATATTCACACAGGTGAGACAGAAAGTCTACAGTAGACCGTACACACAATATACAAATGGATATTTTTCAGCCTGCAATATTTTTTTTCCTCATTGGATAATTAATTCATCAACAAACAATGATCTACAGTCTCTATGTTTTGTGTTTCAGTGCTGAATTTTCAAGTATGATATGAAGGCATCTACAATGTGTTGTATAAAAAAAAAAAAATAAAAAAAACAAACAAAAAGCAGTCCACAGTAATGAAGCTAGTGATATGAAAACCACAAAAACTTCAGCGTTCATCTTTTTCTTGTCCAGTTTAAGCCGTTAAAATGAGGCTGACGCTCATGTTCACCCATCTGGGAACCTTTTATTACTTCATCGTCAGTTTTACGCTCCAGCTTTGAATCAACTCTTCACTTTACAGTGACTTTTCCGAGTAACGTCCCATCTTGGGGGAAAAAGTGTCATTTAAATAAATGATGGTACCAAAAAAATGTTTTACTAAATGATTCACAAATTTCATATTCGGCCAAAATCAAAGTCAAGCCCCCCGTCGTGAAGATTGCCTTCATTTGCGTTGTCGAAGCTGTTCTTCCCGTGGATCTGTTTCAGATGTTTACGAAGAACCGGCTTGTGAGCAAACACCATGTCACAGTAGTTGCAGCGGTGGGGTTTGTCCCCACTGTGCAGGTTCAGGTGATCCAGCAAAGAACACTTTTGAGTGAAGGTCTTTCCGCAGATTTTACACTGGAAGGGCTTGATGCCAGCGTGGACGCGCATGTGTCGGTGCAGGTTGCCCTTTTGTGTGAAAGTTTTTCCGCAGAGGAGGCACATGAAGAGCTTGTGCATCTTTAGGTGGTTGGCATAGTTCTCCAGCTGGCGGAATACCCGCGCACATTTCGGACACTGGTGGTACCACTGCAGAGGCTTGTCGTAGTTCCTCGGGTGCGTGCTGTGTTTCTCTGCCGGAGGCGACGGAGGAGGAGGGGTGAGCGGGTATCCGGTCATGCCGGGTGGAACCGCCATCTCACTGCTGCGACTGTCCACGGTGGAGTTGATGAGCGAATGCTGCGGCTCAGGGGAGTGGAGGGCAGCGGGAGGGCTGGTGGGGAAGTGACCGCTGATGGAGTTTTCTGCTACATCAGACACAGACTCCACCTTCACTATTGTGATGCCATTCTCTGCCGTACCCTGCCTCGGACGTCTGCACAGAATCTGAGGAGGCGACTTTGGCTGTATAATCACATCATCATCGTCGTCGTCATCGTCTTCGTCGTCATCATCATCATCGTCGCCATTTGCATTGTCAACCTGCTCCATCTCCTCCTCCTGCTGACTGACAGCCCGCATCGGAGATTGCTCTTGTTCTTTCTGGACCTGGCAGGATGAACCCTCGTCTCTCTTCTCCCTCCTCGCATCCACATCCACCTCCAGCTGCCGTACAGCCTGAGGTTTGATGAACTTGCTGAGGGCCTGAGTGCACTGCTCCACGATGTGGCCCATTTGAAGGAAGCTGGCCACAGTCAGGTAGTGCACCAGCTCCAGCTCTGGAAACTCCAGCTGTCCTGTGTAGCAGGAGAGCAGCAGCTGCCGACCCACCTCCGCCTCCTGGATCATGGAGATCTGGACCTCTTTTGAGTCCTGCTGAAGGATGAACTGGTCCCTCAAGAATGACGATCCAGCGGCGAATACCACTTTATGACCAGGGACCTCCAACTGGTTGATGCGCACGGTGACATCACAGAATCGTCTCTGGTGTCGTAGGAGGTTCATCTTCTGGAGCATGGAGTCTCCAAATGTGGCAAACCGGAACTGCAGGATCACCTGGTTCTGGGCCATGGTGAACTAAAGGCCTGCAGCAGCACTGCACCTGTTTTAGACAAATACAAAGACTATGTGAACACTCCTGAACATTAGAAATTGTGTGATTTTTTTAAGTTTTCCTTCAAATATTGTTCTTAAGATAGTAGTCATGAATATGAAACAGATGATTACAATGAAGTCACACATTAATGATACTGTTTCATGTTCTACACGAGGAAATACATATTATATGTAAAACAATAATGATCTATTGTGTTATGTATAACTATGTCAATCACTACAACCAGACTTCATTTAAAAACCCACAAGTTTAAATCAAAAAAGCTTGTATGCTGGCTACTTTACTGAGTACAGTTACATTTCAACACTGATATTCACAGAAACTGTTCAACCTTAAGTTCGGCGTTAATCTATTTAAACAAATATTGACGTAAATGAATTAAATTAACTTTTATTGCTAACGCTAACCTCGTGTTATCAGATACTGTCACCTAGTTTGACACACCGGCAACACTGTCGATAAACATATGAGCTTCACACTGACATGAGACATTATTGAACAGTTCTTTCACCTACATGCCGAATTAGATAAATATTAAATCAGCTCTGTTTGATACAACATTATTAATACGTGTAGACAGGACATTAAATTAAATTGTCACATTTCAACCCTCAGGCTGGTGTGCGCTGTCCGAGCTGTCTGGACCTGTGGCCTCAACATTAGCTACACACCGGGCGGTTTAACTACAGTCGCTGTGGATGACAATGTGCAGCTTGTTTATAGCTGTGAATGACAACACTACAAAACTAATGTCATATACAGCGACTGTCCGCGTTTTCCATTAGCTGTAACCACACAGAACTGTACAGAAACAGTGAACAGTAACTAACTAGTCGCCTCCATCTTTCGCTCTGGCCTACTCCTCCACCCTCCACTGACCATCAGCATCGGATAAAGTACAACACTGCAGAGAACTGACTGACTAGTATATGTTTCTACTTTAATGGACGCAGTAAAACGTGATGTGTACCTGTTCACCGGTGTAAATAAAGCCGCTGCGGCAGGTTTGATGTTGGTAGGCCACTGACCTGTGTTTACCTGAGCACTAGTAACTGTAGCTGCTACTTCTTCTTTTCAATCGTATCGGTGCTTTGTCAACAAGATCATAGGAGCATCAGCGCCACCTGCTGGATGGAGGAGGGACGGCTGATTGGCAGTGATTGATATGAATGTGAATATGGATGTTGTCCTTCTGCCTGCGGCCTGAGCTGTGGACCTTCATAAATGTGTTTATTAGGGTCTTTTCTACAATACTGACTGAATTTGTGTCATCGATTTAATCATTTTATAATTTAACCACTAAAAATGTAATTAATTCAATACATTTCACAATTCTAAATGAAAATATAAACAAACAAACATGAAACTGGGGTCTGAAGTTGAATGACTCAAAGGATCTGGACATGAGGAGGATTTTCAGATATTTATTGAGTCAGAAATGCTGTTTGGTTGTCAGAGGGTTCACAGGATCACACCTTATTATTTACATAATATAAAAAAATAGGTAAAAAATCAGGTAAAAAAATCAAGATCTTTTTTTTTTTTTTTACAGGCAGGATCATGTCCTCTTGAAAAACCTAAAAATAAAAGACAGAAACAGATTATTCAACCATATTAAGGTTCAGTGCAGAGTTTGATATGGATGCTTTGTACATTTATCAAACCGGTGATGTGGTAAAATTATTCAGTGATCAACAGTCAGTCTATATGAAAAATGATCTATAACAGTCAAAATACTTTTGCAATAAATTGTATTTCGGTGTAAATAATGTTTCATATTATCTGTTACTCCTTAGCCATATATTTAATTATGTAAATTATAAATATTGTCATGTGATCACATGTATTTAATCTCTACATTAGAATTGTTTTTACTGTAGCAAATGGAAATTTTCAATGAGTATGAAGCTAATGATTATTTCTATCTTAAATTTCCTATTTTTAAATTTACAGATTTTGTGCTGTGTGATCTTCTGTACCAGATGCAGCTGTATCCACACAGGATAGCCATGGCAACGAGTCCAACTGATGCAGCCGCAGACACTGATGCAACCTTGAGAACATAGGATGTACCTGGAGCAAAGACACATTGGTTTTTAAATGTGAGCTGCAATAAAGAGCTTCCTGCTTGTTTTTCTATATATAAATATTTTTCAAATATTTCTGTAAATCTCATGTCTTGTGCACATTTTAAAGATCACAATATCTGGATCATCTGTCCTGTGAATGACCTTTTATTTTTGCCCACAGGAAACAGGAACTCTTTAATACCTGGGAGAGAAAACATTCAAGTCATTAAAAAAGTCAAATCTGCTACAAACTTTTTGTTCGCTGTTTAGTAATTGTTGCACTCACTGTTTTCCACTGACTGACAGCTCGTAAAATGATATAATAGCTCCTGCCATTCTTCAGTGGTGCGTTATAGAAGCCTTCGTAGTGACGTCCATCACCAACAGTGAAATTCATCTCTGTGCTGACGTGTATGACATGGATCTGGGCACTGACGTACTCCAAAGAGGGTTTGCTTGAGTGGTCTGGGCTTCCAGGAAGGGAACAGTCAAACACCACGACCTCCTCCACAGGAAGCACAAACACTTGGTACAAACTGTGGGATGAACATTTGAATAAACACAATTTTCTGTTTCTCATTCATGTGAATAAATCACACGAGCAGAAATGACACATATAGGTTCATAATTATGATGATGTCATATATTTATTTACACATTTAATACTATTGGGCAACTAATGACGTGAGCAAATGATTTTCCTCACATGAAATTTTTGTAACAACATAAAGGAAATGTGCTGTAGATAAATGTGATGTAGAATTACTGTAAACTGATGTGAAAATCAACAATTAATTATTATTTAAAATACGAAGGTACATGAGTGTCTGTGTTTTGTTCCCTGCCACATATGAGTAATGGACGTCATGTGACAGTGTGAGTCTTTGTGACCTTATTGGATCCAGTGTGTTGGATGATCTGCGTAGCGTCAAAGTCGGTGCAGGAGTCTCAAATTCTCTGTAGTAAATAACTGGTGCTGGGGGCTCTGTTGAATGATATTATATTTAATGTGTGTTTCTTTGTCTAAACCGTAAGTTGTGTATTGATGCAGCAAAGGTTGGATGATACCTGAAGTTAAACTGGTGTTAATGGTGAAGGTGGTTGTGAACCTGGCAGACACTGCAGTGATGGAGATGCTGTAGTTTGTGACTGGGAGCAGGTTGAGACAGAGTTCCAGCTCATTGGACTTAGAACTCAGAAACTGTTTCCTTTGATTGTGAAAAGACCTCTGATAGTCTCTGGATCCTACATATGTCACCTGGGATGGTTACAGAGAACATGTCAGTCAGGATCACAGACTTTCCACATGTAAAATCATCACGCATCTCTTTTGGTACCTTGTAAACTTCAGTATCCTCCTCATACTTCTCTGCTTTCCACTGAACACATTTCTCATTGCGAACATTCAGGGAATTAATAGGAGGCTTTATTTCTGTAAGAAATCAAATAAATGAAATGAGCATGTCGGTAAATGATGAACATTATAAATGTTTCCCACTGGACTCGTGTTCACTTGTTATGTTCTCTCACTCACCGATGCATTTGAGAGTAGCTTCCTGCCACAGGCCAGAGACTCTACACACAGAGATGTTACTGCCCCTCCAGCTGTGATATCCATCCACACAGCGGTGGATCACTACACTTCTGTTGTGCCACACCACTTCTGAGTTGGCAAGGAAGGGAACTGGGCCACATTTAGCTGAGAAAAAAAAAAAATAACAGTAGCATTAAATGATTGAATAATTCAAAACCAGCAGCACTTATCACACGAACGACGTGAAAACAAAGATGTAAACATTTCATTGTGACGTATATATTTCACATCTTCATGTCTATCCTAATCACAAGATTTTAATGTGTTTTATAACTCATCTCTTTCCACAAACCATAACCACTGAGCATGCAAATTAGACCAAAAACAAACCAAACATCAGCAACATGTTATTAGTTATGAATAACGGCTCTTCCACAGCTGAATAGATGCATGTTTGTGTATAGAGAGAATCACTGTACCTTGGCAATTCACAGATATTTCCCCCCACTCTCCTGTTACTGAACACACTGACACATCATTTCCACTCTCCAGGTAAAATCCATCCATACACTCATACACTACCCTGCTGCCCGGTCTGCTGGTGTGGTCCCACAGTCGGTTAGTATGAGGGATGATTAGTGGGGGACCACAGCTTATTTCTGCACAGACATGAATTAGTACAGACTGTGGGTTATTATCAGGCACACACACAAGAGTCACACACAGTGGAGGCGGTCATTGATGAAATGACAACATACTTCATTTTTACAGTATCAAGAACTTGAATGAATCATTAGTTTGTCAATAGTTCTGTCAACAAACGTTGCACCTTCACACCACAGATCAATATCCTCCCACTGTCCACTCTCTCCACATACTGAGCTGTTTGTCAGACTCCTCGTACGATATCCTTCATCACACTGATAATACACCACGCTGCCAATGTGTGATGTGCCATCCCATAGTATTTCAGAGTGAGGCTTAATAACAGGGTCCTGACAGCTGATCTCTACAACAAACACACACACAGTTATTAAAGGGTAGTTTCATCAATGTTCAAAAGATGTCAGACGTTTTCTGAAGTTGATGTGACACAATTCACATATTTTTATTTTTAGTTTTTAGTGTTAAATGTCATCATCACCTTGGCAGACCAGAGTCACCTCGTCCCATTTCCCAGTCGACGTACAAACTGACACATTTCTCTCTCCGACACTTCGATATCCAGATTTACACTGATAAGTAACGTGAGAGCCCATAGTGGAAATGTTATCCCACAGCATGACTGAGTGAGGGACGGGTGGCGGTGCACCACACTGAATCTCTACAGGGATGAAAACATGATGTGAGAGCAGAAAGAGGAAGGAAAAACCAACCACAGTGTTTTAGATCAACTTGTTACCTTTGCATGAGATGTTGGGCTCAGTCCAGTGACCGTTAATTGTGCACAGTGACACATTGTTTCCTTTACTTTGATAAAATCCTATTTTACAGTAGTAAGTCACTGTGTTTCCAGGAGTGAAGCTACCGTTCCATATTTGTCCAGTGTGGGGCAGTATAGGAGGATCCCCACATAATATCTCTGGGACACAAAATTTCAAATTATGAAAAAAATAGTTGTTGTGTTCACATGGATCTCTGTCTTACATATTCATTGGATGTAAATACTTCTAATTAAGTAATAATTTCCTGTTATAGAAAAGATATAAAGACAGAAGAGATATTTGATCTGTCTCATACTTTGTTAGTTTTACCTTGACATGTCAGTCCTGGTGGCGTCCACTGGCCGTTTTCATTACACACTGATTCATTATGTCCTCCTTTGTTAAAAAAGCCTTTTTTACAGAAATAGATGACAGTGCTGCCTGGAGCTGTGTTACCGTCCCACAGCAGCTCAGTGGATTCACTGACAGGAGGACTGCCACACAAAATCTCTACAGGGAACAATGTACACCACGACCTTAAACACTCACTTTTCACTTCAGTCATTTCAGAAAATAAAAATGTAAAACAACAGAAGCAGAAAACCTCTGAAATGATCTGATGGAGCAGTTACTGTACCTTGACAGAGCACAGTCGGCTCTTCCCATCGTCCAGCAGCAGTACAAACGGAGAAATTTCTCTTTCCAACATTATGATAGCCAGAGTTACAGAGATAAAACACCTTGGTGCCCATTCTCGAGATCTTATTCCACCGCACATGAGAGTGAGGGAGGGCAGGTGGAGAGCCACAGTCAACCTCTGAGAACCAGAGCAGTGACACGCTGCTGAAACTTGTTAAAAGAAATCACGAGTCTCAAGCTGTGGTTGAATCATCTTCTGGTATCTAGGTAGCAGCCGTGATCAGAGCTGCTCAGTGCTTCCTCCTTTATCTCCTTTAGCATCAGACCAACATTTTATCAAAGGAAAGGACATGATCGGCTCTAATTATGTGACACATTGCAGTTGTGTTCTCTTTGCATGTCATTAATTCTCCTTCACATCGTTACTTGACCTCATGACGAAGAAAAGTGGTTCAGAAAGAGCACAACATTAGCTCTGTGACTAACTGGTTATAAACCAAATTAAAATTATGACGTTAAGATGATGACTTGTTGTTGACATGACATGATGACATGTTTGTAGCTGAAAAGTTAAGACATCATTTCAGTCTTCATGACAGTTCAGATAATGTTCGATGACATGTTTTATCCTTGAAGGAAGTGGTTTATAGACCAACTCTGTCATCCATATCACAATGCTACTGATTAGGTTAGAAATCTTATATTATTCATCAGTAGTAATGATAGTAAGTTATACAATAGTAATTGATTATAATATAACATTTCTAATCTCACCACAATATTATATTATAATATATTATATATATTAGTATCCAGGGTTAGAGAAAGTTCACTCACAGTGTCCTGATGAATGGTTATGAATGTTTATGGGAAGAAGAAGCTGTGGAGAGATGTAGTATTGGTTGTACTTAGTTACCTTCACAGACCAGAGTTGATCCTCTCCACTGTCCATCAGCTCCACACACAGAGACGTTGTGTCCAGTCCTCCAGACGAAGCCTTCATCACAGAGAAACGTGGCCGTGCTGTTGTACGTGGTCCCTGTGACAGACAGCAGCACTGTGTCTTCTGCTGGGACAGGCTGACCACAGTCCACCACTGAACACAAAACACATTGTTTTAGATACAGTCACTCTTCCTCTGTTTTACTACAGCGAGTGTGTGTTTGGAATCTCCTGTATTAATGTATAAATATGTCTTTAACATGTTCAGATCTTAATCTAAGCTACAATAATCAACAACTATTTAAACTAGTAACATAAATCATTATGTTGCATACATGCAGTCACTGTGTAGGTAACTAGAGCTAAAGCTAACTAGAGTCCAGCCTGTGAACCCACAGATAGAGATAATTTGAATTATAAAAACACCTGAAACTTTTTTAATTTGACTTTCACATGAAACATGTAAAGGGCCCGAAGACTTCCTCCTTAAATCTGATCCAGGTCTATTTGATATCATAACAGCTAAAGGAGATCCAACAATGTTGTGTTTAATGCAGATATTAAAGAAAAGGAAGATGTTTGTGTTTTATTAACGTCATCTCATTGTGTGTGTATTTTAGCAGAGGACCAGGTTGTTCCAAAGGGTTCACATACTTTGTCACTGTATGTTGAATTTCACTCCAATAAAACAAATCAGAAGTAGTTCTACCTCTGCAGGACGCCCCGTCCGTGTCAGGGCGAAATGGCTCAGTTCCATTGTGGACTCGGTATCCCAGCTGACAGCTGCAGCTATAGCTCCCCTCCAGGTTCCTGCACAGACCTCCCTCTCCACACTGCCCTGTGACCCTGCACTCATCCATGTCTGCATGTGTAAAATAAAAACTCTGATGTCACCTACTCTGTAAAGGTCCACACTAAACACCAGTTTCACAGAAACAGTCACCTCACTGTCATCATTTATTAAAAAGATACACATCTCTGAAATGAATAATGAATATTTTAATAATGGATGCCTCTGTCTGTTCTTACTACAGCCTTTAAATAATTTAGATTCAACTGTAATCTCTTAAAAACTGTAGTAAAAAACTAAATGTCATGCTATTTCTAGAATTCTGTGGTCAAGCTTTTGTCTACATAATTATGTCATTTACTTTGAGATATACATTTTACTTTTAAAGGGTCCAGGTTTTACTCACCCTGGCAGTGGGTTCCATCATTTGGGATGAAGGTGTCTTTGTTGTTAGATGGACTGTATCCAGCCAGGCATTTGCAGTAGTAGCTGCCAAGTGTGTTGTGACACTTTGTGTGCTTCCCACAGATCTTATTGGCTCCTAACTGACACTCATCTTTATCTGGAAGAAGAAAAAACAACAGCGATGTTGATAATCGGTTTTAGTTCAAACCACCACATGTTGCTACACAGAGCTGTAACATGCACACTATGGAGACACTGACTGATGTTTTAACACTGACATCACCTTAAAAGTGACATTGTGACCTAACAACAGTTTATTCACACATCAGGCAAACATATAGCAATATTAGCCTTCATTTAGAGTTGCATAGCGATCAGTTACAGCATTATAACCACCTGCCTGGAATTCACAAAATAAAATAAATTGTTTCTGTTGTTGTGATCCTCAAACGACCATGAACCATTGTTGCAGTGTTGCAGGAGCATCATCCTGCTGAGAGAGGCCACTGCCATGAGAGAATACCATGAGCCTGTCTACCAGTTTTCAATCCTTGGTCTTCTCACTTATAGTTTCATATTTAGCCTTTGTGAATATCACTTGCGTCCTTATGCTTGCCCATTTTCCTGTTTCCAATACATCTGTTTTGAGGAAAAAACTTTCACTTGCTGCCTCATATACTCCGCCCACCGACCGCTGCCCGCCCCATGACCCTCCAGTCTGGCAAAATATGAAGTCGATGTTAAGTTTCACAGTAACAGCCTGTCACTGCGTTAGTTTACATTATTACTAAACTACCGTTTGTACTGTATGGATGTATGTGTGTGCCGCGATGTTTAATTTGGTATTGAAAGGAAATTCATGGAAATTCATTAGTATTAGTACAGACCTAATCTCTGGTCCTGTGATATCTCTATTGCACTCTGCAACTCCATTATTCACACCTGCAGACTTAGGTCTACAATCTTTTTTTTTTTTTTTTATTAGTGTCACCAACTGATTCCAGCCATATTCATCCCACTTCATCAGTTAGAACCACAGTCATGTGACATCATTCATGAACTTTGTTGCCGTCCATTAATAAATAATTGCTGCCCCACCCTTCACACAATCTATTGTGCATTAACCCTCGCGGCCCAAACAGAGAGTTATGACACAGTCTGATTAAAAATTGATACTAATATAATATTTTACCTTAAAATGCAAAATCATTCTCTCAGTAGATAAAAATTCTGTTAAGAAGACTCATAGTTATTTA
>CM028915.1:2172500-2175000 GCA_016801845.1 Polydactylus sextarius
TGGCTGTGCCTGCAGGGAGGCAGTCATGGGACGCTGCACTGATTGTAGTCACACTGGTGAAACTGCTTCTCTTACTGCGCTTTTGCTGGACTGTAATTTTCTGACAGAGTGATGACTTTCACTTTTGGGAGAACTGTTCTCAGTGAATGATAGCAAAGTCTGTATAATAAAAAAAGGTAAGGTACACTCAGTATAAAATGCTACATATACCAAAGAAAGAAATCTTTTCATCAGCAAGAAACTATTCATTTCGCAAAATAGAGCTCCTTCTACAGTGTTCAATGACATCTTAAAGTCAAGGGAATGAGCTGATGGAGTGAAAGTCTGTAAATGTATGTGAAATGAATATGTTTTGTATAAATAAAACCACAGTTAAAACATTCAGTCTGCTTTTTCTCTCTTGCCCACAACATTTCATGCTAGAAACCATCTCCTTGATTCTCTTTTAAAACGTTGTGTGGTGCAGGGATGCATGAAAACCCACTTCTCTCAGTCCCATGCACTGAATGTGTTCCAATAAATAATAAAGGAGGACAGACCTTCACATACATGAAAGCTGCAAACAGGAATACTGAAGGGATCAAATATTGAAAAGTCTTCATACCGTGTGAGGACGGTGTCTGCATTAGCCTGGTACAGTCGGTGGCTAGATGACAGCTGACAAAGTGCCCATGTACAGTAGGTCTATGAAACCCGCAGCACAAAGTCCTGCTGATGAAAATAAACAGGAATCTGGAAATTCAAATAATGTGAGAGTAAAAGCACCAGATGACCTAGTTCTGAGGAAAGTCCAAAAATACACCTGACAAGACAAATTCACTGGTTTTATCTCATAGGTTTGTTATAAACTTTACAGTTATAGAAAAGAGACATGTTTTGGTTGTACAGGGAGTTACATAGTGCAATTATTTCTTCCCAGACCATGGGTGGAACTGACCAATCTGATTTCTTTGTCCTGATGCTAAGCTAATCTATGCTACATTAAGCTAATCACCTCCAGGCTACAGCTTAGTAACAACTGTGAGGAACAGCAGTAAGTCTGGGTGTTTCATTTCATGTTGGTGTTTATTACCAATATTACATTGAAAAAATGTGAAAATAGCACATTTTGTGTTTTCTCAATGTCCAGACAAACACTATCATTTATAGGTGTAATAAATGAACGAATATTTAAAACTGTAATAAATAAATAAATAAATAAATAAAAAATTTGATGATTTTTCAGTCAAGATTCCTACATTCTGAGTCAGTATTATGAAAGAAAACATATAATTATGTGATTTGACAGTTAAATAATAGTTAAAAAAATACGAAACCTGAGTGTTACTGTTTATCTTCAAATTCTTATGATTACAATAATGTACCGAGTATGACAGACATGTCTAGCCTGCTATGAGCTGTTGGCAGATCCAGATGTGACAGGGGTCAGCACATCAGCTGCTGATCTCACCTTGATCAAAATGGGAAAGCCAAAGGATGATATCCAAAGAGTCACAATGAGGCCAACCAGGGCAGAATTCCCACCTCGATGAACAATAAAGAGGAACCAGTGACCTAAAGCATGTTTTGGGTGACCCCAACTCATAATAACTTGTCAGTACACTTGTCACTGCAGCAACTCCTTTGGGTTGAGCCAAAGTGAAATCAGCAGCTGATCCCGAGACCCCTGTCGAATTTGGTTCTGCCAACAGTTTCTGGCAGACTAGACATGTCTATCAGTGATCTGAGTGTGGAACAATGACTTGGCTAACAACTTACCCCTTGTGGTTGTTGGTCACTGAAGCACTGCAGGGGCAATAAATCTGGGGGTGGCCAGAGTCTAAATCCAGAATCAATAGTACATTTTATGCGTTCTTAAATGCTTCGTACACATTTCCTGCATTTTCTTATTATATCTGCATAAAGAAAGTGAGAGATAAATATGTATGGTCTTTAAAGCACTGCTCAGAACATGTGGGGTGCCTGTAACTTTTACACAGTGCTGTATTTTCAAAGTAGTTGTTTTAGTTTTATACACATGATGACTTCATCTGCATCATCTCATTATTATTCAGAAAAATGAAACAAACTAAACTTAAATGGAAAAAAATAAATATAGACATTTTATTGTTTTTTTTTTTTTTTTTTTTTGACAAAAATACAAATATCACACCTCCAAATTAATCAGGACCTAGAAATCCGTCCCACCATGTGAGATCTGTTACTTCCATATTGCTGCATGTGGAAACTAAGGTCTTTGTCGACCGTCTCCCAAAATCTGACGGCCACCCTGCTCGGTGATAACAGAGGCTCCTTAAACTGGACGGTGACGTTGACAGGAGCAGTGATGACTTCAACCCCTGACAACACAACACAGCAGAGATAAATTCTAACAAGTACTGCTGAAAATAATACAACACGATCGTCATGATTTCACAAAAACGTGTGTACCTTTGTGTTTTTCTATTTCAGCCAAACAGACCGACAGCATCCAGAGACTTGGTGCGGTCTGTGATCTGCA